>BRYE01000006.1:7162232-7167232 GCA_030159115.1 Actinidia arguta var. hypoleuca | reverse complement strand
AGTCGTTAAAGCAATGAAAGATGGATAAAATCATACTAGTTTTGTGATATCTTGTATAGCATTTAGTGTAGTTACACTCCCTTCTGTTCCATCTTGGGTTCATCAGCTAAATCTTTACCTTGAAACTGCAGAGGTAATATATTCTTACTTTATGTAATTCATAAATATCATTAACTGCACAGCATATAATGCTAATTGTCTTGCTCCTGCATATCAGGTTGCTTTATTGGGTGGCTTAGTTTCTCACTTGGACGGACTTTTAGATTCAGCAATCGTCTGTTTGCAGCCTTTGGATCTGCTGGATGGTTAGTACATCACTTCTTGTTAGTAGACTATTTGACAGTTCAATAGTTTTGTCATGATCATTAATTGGATTCTGAGTTAGATGAAGATTTCAGATTTAGAATGTAATGAATAAGAAAATTTTGATGGAATATTTTTATTTTATTTTGCAGAATTGATTGAAAGAAACTTTAATTGGTCAGGTTACTAGGAGGGTGCGCTTACACCTTTGTGAAAATAAAAGATTTTCATTACTCTTTTATACTTTTATTTTTCAAATCAATTCTTGATTATGGTATCTTTATTACCCACCCACCCACCCACCCACCCAGACACTCACCCAAAAAAAAAATAAATAAATAAATAAAATAATAATAAGCCTTTTAAATTTTACCCTGGATCGATTAAATCGCAATTCTTGAGGTTTTAGCGATCATCCATTCCTATATATAAAGCATGGACGGTATGGACAGTTACTTTTTCGTCCATGGCGAAATTCTTGGGGTCATATCTGCCTTTTAGGTTCATTTGGTTTGGACGCGCGGTGTGAGGATTGACACGTGTTCACCCCTTGTTGGTTTTAGGACAAGAGCTTTGCCCACTAAACGGTGCGCCTTAAGGGCGTGTGTTTGGTGTGTCTTCCCGCCCTTTCGACTTCCTACATAAGTCAGCCCGTCGCCCTCGGTCATTGTTCACCCAACCTTTGAGAGCATTCTAGAGAGAGAAAGTGTGAGACCGCTAACTATTGCCATTTGACTACTGCTTCTGCCACCGTTTCCATTGTCGGCGACCAATTCCCGTTCTGCCGTCGACCTAGTTTATGCCTTTCTGCCCTTTCTGCCTTTCTCCAGGTCGACACTAAGTTTTTTATTGAAGTTTTCTGCCTTTTTTCGTGTTTTGATGCATGCGTGTTTCCGATTCTTTCTGGTTTTGCTTGTATCTGTATTTAGCATCCCGGAATTTTACTTTTTGACTTGCTTTGATGTTTTTGTTTGAGTTTTGTCTTTGAATTTCTACTTTGACCCGTCCACCATTGTCGATATTTCAATCTTTTCTTGGCGTTTGTAAATTAGGCTGCCCATGACCCGTTTCTCCATTAGGGGAATGGGTCTGAGCTGACTTGTTTGGGGTTTTCCCCTTTCAAGCTTTTTTGCTACCGAGATTGGTTCGAGGTGGTAGGGGGACTTGATAATTGTCTGTCAGAACGATACATATATAAATGTGTGCCTCATGGGATATGGTTCGGAGCTCTCGTGGAGCTTGGCTAACCTTCCCAAATGCTAAATTTCGTGGGCCGGAGCTCGAAACTCTTTATAGAACTCGGCTAGCTCTGTTCCATGTGTTCGTCGTGATTATGTAGTTGGGCTCGTTCTCATCGTTTGCTTCTATTTTCAGAA
The DNA here is from genome assembly GCA_030159115.1 of Actinidia arguta var. hypoleuca. Taxonomy (NCBI): domain Eukaryota; kingdom Viridiplantae; phylum Streptophyta; class Magnoliopsida; order Ericales; family Actinidiaceae; genus Actinidia; species Actinidia arguta. The sequence continues at coordinate 7,165,553 of BRYE01000006.1, read as the reverse complement.
CATGGAGTTAAATCGAACTCAACTGCTCGTTCATGACAATGAGGCTCTAGCAAAATTATGTAGAGACCATATCATTCTAGATGATGTCCTGATAGAAAGACCAGGCCCCAATGAGGAGGCCAATATAGTAGAGAGAGAGGGCAATCATATACTAGTAAAAAGAGCTCGGGCTAGTTTCAAATCTTCTTTAACCATGTTAAGTTGTTTAAATAGATCATAGTACATCACTTCAATTGAACTTCAGGTGTCCACCAGAATTCTCTTGACGTCATAATTATGGATTCACAGCTGGATGACCAAAGGATCATTGTGAGGATGTTGGACCCACTCTAGATTAGCTTTGGTGAAGGTGATGCTACCTGGCTCAGATCAATCCTGCTTTGGCTTTTTGGTGATTGATTAGACCGAGAGTACCTCGTGCATCTGGATTACAATGTGTATTTTCCCCCGAATCCTATTCGCGAGATCGGGGTGGTGCAGTCCCTTGTCATGTGAATTGTTCCCAGATGAAGACCTTCTTCCACGGCATCTTCGATTTCTTCATTGTCGCGGTCAAACCTGGGGTTGGGTTTTACCTCGGCTTCTTTTGTCCGAGTTTTTTCTTGATCAACAAACTCTTTCAGATGCCCATTCTGAATGAGCTGATCAAGAAAAACATTTAGGGCTCGGCAATTCTGTGTCTTGTGTCCTTCTTCCTCATGAAAGGAACACTTCCACCGTTGATTGCGCTTTGGGGGGTCACCTTCCATGGGGGTTGGTTTCTTGAAGTATGACTTATCTCAGATCCGGGTGAGGAGCTTGTAAATTGGTTCTTTAAAAACCACGTTAATCCTTTGCCTCACCCGACCTTCATAGTCAACCGAGCTTTCCTTTAATTTCTTGAATGGTGCCTCGCCCCAGGGAGTTGTCCTTGTACTTTGTTTTGTTTTTCGGACGTCATCCTCTAGCTAAGCATACATCTCGATTCGAGAAATGACGTTTCAGTAATCGGCTGGAGGGTTGAGCGTCAGGTCTTCCCAAAGTTTCTCTCCCGGAGTCAATTCAAGTTTGTAACTGACCACTGCTAGATCTTTGGAACATTCCTCGATCTTGTTATACATTTACTAATAACGCTTGCTGTAATTGCGGAGTGATTCGTTCCTTCCCTTTTGGGGTGTTAGAAGAGAGATGATATTTTGTGTTGCCTTTGTGGTTATAACAAACCGAGTCACGAATGACTTGATAAGCTAGTGGAAGCTCCTAATAGATCTTGCGGGTAACTTGTCAAACCATTTCAATCCGAGATCTCCCAAACTCGATGGGAATACCCTACACATAAGTGTCCAGGTGATTCCTGAGGGCCATCATTTTCTTGACGTGTCTAATATGGGATCTCAAATTGGATTTTCCATCGTACAGTGTGAACTTCGGTGGTATAAACTTTTTCAGGGGGATTCATTCCCTCGATGTCTGGGGAGAATGGAGTTTGGTACCTCGGGATTGGCTCCCTTGGAGCGGACCTGGCTGTATAGGCTACCGACCTCATTGGAACTATGATTTTGACTGGCGCTGTGTTGTCCGGTTATGTAGCTTAGAATGTAGATCACCCTTTTAGTTTCATTTGGCATTGATTGTTTCACGAAGATCCACGCTGGAATGAACTCGGCACAGTGATACCCTTCGCTTGCTCGATGCCACGACTTGCTATCACTTGGGCTTTCCAAGTCAGCTCGGAATTCGCGTTGTTTCCTTTTCTAACCTCCCCGAGGTGGGTCTTTCAATCTTTCAGACCTCCCCTTGTAAGGTTCTCCTTCTGCCACTTGGGTAGACTTCATTTGTTTGTTATAAACCAGGATTTAGATGCTTGATGGTAATGTCCCGACTATCTCTTCCTTCAAGGAGTAACTGACCTAGTCTCTGCCTAAAGGTGGCCTTGATCGTCCTCTATCACCAGGAGTCTTGGGGGTATGAAGGGTCTCCCTTCAAGTTTTGTGGTTGTCGGAACAGTTGTTACTTTTAGATGCCATCAAGACTGGCTTTGCTAGTGTCTATAATCAATTTCCCAAATACAACGCCAATTGTGGGGTGTAATGTTTATAAAATGGAAGAAATAAAATCGAGAATAAATACCTGCGGTGGACCAGTGGTGGTTGAGGGTGACAATCGACCCTTGCTGGTTGTTATGGCGAAGTTGTGACACAAAAACAGTGAGTTCAACCACTGAAGCTATTTTCGAAAAACAGCTCTTCGACGGTCAAGTTAGCTGACCGGAGGATCAAATTGTATGTAGAGAAAGAGAGAGAAAGTATGAGTCTCTAATAGCTAAATTTGCATACCTTTGAGAAAGTATGGATTGGCCTTATATAGCATAGTTCAATGCGTACCTGAATGCTCCAATTGTCGTGTCATTAGACAGACTGCAAGTCGATGCATGTCCAAACGCGCTGATTGTTGTGTCAATGAGTAAGCGGTTGACCTAGTCATATCTTTAGAGTCTGATTGGTAGCTAGCCATCATGCCGTTGATGTATCGATCTAGGCGTGGGGGTGATCAGAGGAAACCTTGCAATGCAAGTTACCTTCTGCCCCTGATGGCCTCGAACTCGGCGCCGACCGTTGCCCCTCAACCAAGCTTCTCACCAAATTTCTAATTATATGAAGCCAGATCTTCCTCAGATATGATTCTTGTGAGATTGCTACACGATCTTTCAAGGAGAGGGCATGAGATATACCGGGAGATCTAATTAGCTAGGACATGGATAGGTAGGTAGCAAGACACGGACATGTTGACACACGGATTTTCATGTATATGAATATCTTAATCATCGATAATCAAAACTATGCAAACATATAACTAATTAAAATAAAAATAAGGGCAAATTTTACTTTGACCCTTGTAGTTTGGATTATGTGCGGATACGTCCTCTCATGTTTGATTATTAGCGTATAATTCTCTATAGTTTGTGCTAATTTGTACCGTTAGAGTTCCCATCAAAGTTAACAGGTTGTGGGTGTGACACACAATAATATTAGAAAATGTTAATGTGTTTTTATAAGCAAAGGCAGTAAAGATACACTTTGACTCCCCTATGGTTTGGGCTAGGTGTGGATATATCCCCTCTAGATGAAGTATTGACTTATCTCTCTTTGAAAATGGACGGTTTAAATTTACAATCAAATTAGCCGTTCATTTTATAAAAAAAAAAATGCAATTTGTTTCTATTTTATAGAATTTCAATGCAACTAATTTTTTTCTTGGATGAGATGGTTTAGATTATCGATATGGACTCGAGTTGGATCCCACAAGAAGGGTCTTGAGAGGTATGGAGAGATGAGGTAATCT
>BRYE01000006.1:7147232-7152232 GCA_030159115.1 Actinidia arguta var. hypoleuca | reverse complement strand
GATTGAGTCTCTTTCGAAAAAACAGGGGTTGAGAATTTAAAAAATTACACAAATCCCACCAAATTTTAGTTTTTTCCTAGATTATGTGAAATCGCGTTTAGTAAAAGCAATTTCATGAAATCGTGTTTCCTAAGAGCGTCTTTCAGCCATTTCGTAATTTTTCCAAAAACGTGATTACTAAATATGTTTTTAATTAAAATCATGTTTAAATATTTAATTAAAACCCTGTTTACTAAATGCGATTTTAGTTTTAATTTTTTTTTTAACTGCAACCAATTCTTATAGGGTGATTCTATTCAAACCCAAATATTTTCTCTCTAGCCCCCCAAAATTGCAAAATCTTTTGTACAATTTACCCTTGTAGGAAATTAATATTCAAGACAATATCAAAATCAAAATTCTAAAATAAGAGAACTTTTACCACGGACAACCCACCACGCCCCACCATCGCAAAGGCACTCCACCCACCCTACTCTGCCACCACCACCCCTCTCCCAACCTCCCACGCCATTATTGCAACACAATAAGCTCTCTCTCTTTCTATGTCTCTCCAATGGAGTGGCAGAATATCCATTTTATGGGTAGTAAAACCATCACATGACTTGAAAAATACCAAAATGAACAATACTGTCAAACTCAACAAAACATGATCAAATCAAACCCACCAATAAAACATTTATTGACCACACACAATTCTTCAAGCTAGAGAATAAAAAATTAGTTTTCCCAATTCTTCTCATCGAATAAAAGGGTAAATTAACTTTCAAATGTGAAAAATTGCTCAATTAATCTGTGTCTATGTTTTTATAAAAAATTAGTTTGTAACAAATTGACAGAGTTTTTTCTTGTTTCATGATTCATCACAACAGAATTTTGACAGAAACTTGATTGGGAATCTCCTTCAACAAACTACTTAAAAGTATCACCCAAGGCCTATATTCTGTAGGAAGGGAAAATTAACTTTCAAGCTTTAAATCAATGTGAAAATTTGCTCTACTAATCTCTGTATCTATGTTTTTATCCAAAGGTGGTGGCTAACTTGGGAAGCGGTGATGTGGGTTTTGAGAGATTAGGTTTAGAGAGTTGTGTAAAAGGTAAGGGCCAAAGTGGTAAAACTGTTTGTTTGAGGGCCAAAGTGGGAATCAATCAACAACTTAAGGTGGGTAAAGGGTAGCTAAACCTTTTTTCAAAACCAAACCATAATCGCGTTTCACAAATACGATTTTAGTGAAAATTGCGTTTATCAACCCCGATTTTTGTTAAAATCGCATTTTATAAAAACAATTTTAATGTCATCATTTTTTGTGTGTGAAATTACGAAATTGCTAAAAAATTTTTTTAAGAAACATAATTTCATTTACTAAACTTGATTTTACGTATTCTAAGAAAAAACTAAATTTGACTATAATTTGTGTAATTTTTTAAATTCCCAACTCCTCTTTGGGAAAGAGGCCTAGGGATTGTCACTTTTTTTCAGACTTGTGCAATGCCTTGCAATAATCTCCTTCTACACCAGTTGAAAAGCCTGCAATGCCTTATAATCATCTCCTACACCAGTTGAAATCAATGGCATGATTGGCATCCGCAAACTCAAGCTCAACATAATTTCTGCTTTGTACACGTTTTCAACCATTTTCCGTTCCTTATCTTAATCTTCTTTGTTTTTTTTGACAAATCATAACTGTTGTGATAAAAAATTGGGAGCGAGCAGTCAACAGTCAGAATTGCTTGTGACTTCGGTAATTGACCTCGGCAAAGACTCGGGCAACCTACGAAGATGAACAAACATTACCGGCCGGGGCGAGGCAGCTCAAAACCCTTCCGGCGTAAGAATTAGACCAAGGCGAATATAAGTCAAGAGAAACACCAGAGCTCTCAGAAAGAATGTTGTGTACCATTGTGGGAGCGACCTTTTTATAGTAAGAGAATAGAGAGCCGTGTGATAAGATCACATCGAGATTCTCAAAAAGATAAATATGGAAGAAGATCCCGTAGATATCAGAGATAAAATAGAAAGATGCCATATGGAGAACTGATTTGCTCCCAGAGGTGAATTATTTTTCGCAAGTATACGGGTCGCGAAGCAGTATAAAATCTCGAAGTACGAGTATCGATCCACGAGGAAAAGTGCGAAGATAACCACAAGAACTTAAACTCTTGACTCAATCCTAGCTTAATTCTAACTTATACTTCTAAAAAAAATAAAAAAATCTTATATTTGATTTTGATTGATTTAATCTAAGTCTAAATTATGAAAACAATTAAAAACTGATTTAAATTTTATAAGAAAAACGACTTAGAATCAATTGATCAAATCAATCGGGTTTTTCGGAATTCCAATGGAGGTTTCGTATAACTCAAATCATTTGACTACGTTGTGAGTCTCGGATTCGAAAGATTTAGCTTTAAAACCAATGATTTTTTCAATCTTCAACTTCTAGAATAAATCGAGTTGCTATAATTAAGGACGCGCGTCATCGATTCGCGCATCTCTTAGACTGAATCCAACTCATGCATAAACGTTACAAGACAACGTATATACTGAGTGTGTAATTCACGCATAAACGTTACTGAACATTATAGGACGCCCAGATTTTTGAAAGTATCTAGAACAAAGAATAATAACAATAATAATAACTAAGAAGATATAATGATGAAAATAAATTACTTATATTGTTCATCCTCGATTCCTAATCGATCTTCACAATCGATCCCGAGTAAAGAAATTTAGCCACACATGATTAATGAAAACAAATAACTATGTATTGAAATCTCCATGGAATATAAACTCTAGATACGAAAGAGTGAAGCTCAAATTCTCAATTTAATTGCTAAAAATAAATGCAGAAACTAAGAATACTTGGATAAAATCTTGAATTGAATAAATATACCTCATATTTAATGAAAGTGATTACAAAATAATTGAAAATATAAGCACTCCTATTATTCTAGACTAAACACAGCTGTAAAAATCCTAAAATATGTCATGCTCTTTACAGAAAATCGTAAAGAAATATTAGATAGACCTTGCAATTTGAGTCCTAATAGGAATAAAATTCTATCTCAAAATTCCTTTTTAGCATTCGAACACCTTTGTGAGCGTTCGAACCCTCAGGACAAATTTTTCTTCTTAGCATTCGAATACTAAGGCCAATTTTTAGCTTTTCCTCTTCATGGTTCGAACGCCCAAAATGGGAGTTTCGAACCCTAAGGCTTGTAATTGTTTCTTCAATTTTGCACAATCTCTGTGCATTCAAACGCCCCATTTGGAGTTTGAACTCCAAAGCAAAAATTATTGTTTTTCTTCCATTCTTCAAGGCACCATTCGAACATCTTGTTTCCTTTGTTTTCAAGAGTTCGAACACCTAGTGTATTTTCCAGCCATCTTCGACTTTTTTCCAATTTCTTCTCAATTGATTTTGAACTTTTTAGAGTTCATATTTCATGACGTTCGTTAGACGTGAACTTGTATAATTTTGTGAGATCTTTCCAACTGTGCATCTTTCATTTTATTACGACTTACGTGTGAAAACTTTCACATTTTCTAAGATAAATTCTGGCAACGGTCCTCGATATGCATATCCACACTCCCGATCACTTTTATGGCTCAAAATCCTCTTCTTTATCAATATTTATCTGTAACAAATACGAATACGACTTTCATTATAAGATACAATATAAAGGGTATAATTAACCTAAGCTAGAGTTAACTTAGGTCGTTTAGTGGCGTTTAGACTGTACTTATGCAGTTCAATCACACCCCTTAACTAACATTTTGCTAGTCCCTAGCAAAATTTAAGAAAACAAAATATTATTTCTCCTTTCGTATGAGTCCCGAATGCATTTAGCGTATGCATCAAGCCATTAAAAACTTAGGTTATCCCTAATGAACAAGTGGTGTCTCGTGAGGGCTTTTAGTGATGATATCCACAAACACAAGATCATGCAATGTATCAAAAATAGTTTAATAACAACTTCTCAGCATAATACAATGCAAATATTTCAAATCAACCCATTCATGCCAAGCAACCTACAAAACTATCAAGTGAAATATAAACGAGAGATTCAAGTGTAATAATAGAGTCGTATTCCCAAAGATCAACTGTTATGCATCCCATAACAACAACCAACATCTTTGATTCAAAACTCTTAAGTCATACACTCTCAACAATAGAACACACAAGTTCTCCTCAATAGATTGCTCATTATACGAGTAAATATAAAAGTAATACAAATAGAGCAATCCTGATTTTAAAAATCGTAAAAATATAAAGTGTATCAACTTGACATAGTTTCACGAAGGAATGCTTATAGTTAATGCAATAGTTGTAAATTTGACATAATGACTTTTACATTCAAGAACTCAAAGACTTATGCAATTTCGGATAATTGAGGCCATATAAATGAAAGAACAGTTCAACAACAAAGAGAGAATCAAGCGGTAATAGATCTCAATAAATGCATTGGCCACTACACATGCCAACTTAATAAGCATACACTTCAAGTTCTTTTTTCTTTTCACACTTTTATACTTCTTAAAAGTCATGCAATACATATTTTTCCCCAAATTTATAACAAACTTCAGATTTAACACGCTTTTTGAGATCATTTTATACACCATTACCGAAAAGAATGACATAAAGGAAAGAAATAAATGAATTGGCCTCAATGTAATGAAATCCAAACATGCGTAAGTTAAACAGTTCATCCATGTAAAATGGGTCAAAAGTTCCAACTTATCAGTGTAAACTAAATTCAAACATATTGAAACTATTCAAACAAGGAAGTTCAATAAATTTCCTTGAGTATAAGTAAAATCACTCATATAAACGATTCATGACTCCAAAGCTCACAAAGTATAAATCTCCACTTCATGGAAGTAGTTATGTGAATTTATAACAAATTTTCTTTTGAAAACACAACTTGTACTTAGTGTAAGTTATCATTTTTCTCTCTATATACAACACAAACAGTAAAGTATTAAACATGCAAGACTGAGT
>BRYE01000006.1:7139732-7142232 GCA_030159115.1 Actinidia arguta var. hypoleuca | reverse complement strand
AAGTGATTACAAAATAAATTGAAAAACTAAGCACTCCTATTATTATAAACTAAAACAACCGTAAAAACCCTAAAATATGTCGTGCTCTTTACAGAAAATTGTAAAGATATATATATAGACCTTGCAATTCGAGTCCTAATAGGAATAGAATTCTATCTCAAAAATCCTTCTTAGCGTTCGAACGCCTTTGCCAGTGTTTGAATCGTAAGGCCAAATTTTCAACTTTTCTTTTTCATGGTTCGAACTCCCAATATGGGAGTTCGAACCCTAAGGCCTATAAATGTTTCTTCAATTTTGCACAACCTTTGTGCGTTCGAACACCCCATCTGGAGTTCGAATTCCAAGGCAAAAATTCTTATTTTTCTTCCATTCAACAAGACATCGTTCAAATTTTCAAGAGTTCGACGCTCGTTAGACGTGAACTTGCATAACTTTGTGAGATCTTTTCAACGGTGCATATTTCATTTCATTCTGAGCTATGAGTGAAAACTTTTACGACTCCAAATCTTCTTCTTTATCAATATTTATCTGCAATAAACATAAATACAACTTTAAGTATAAGATACGATATAAAGGGTATAATTAACCTAATCTAGGGCTAACTTAGATAGGTTTAGTGACATTTAGACTGCACTTATGCAGTCCAATCAAGAACAAAACACAATTATAGGCAACTTAATGGAGAAGCAATCTGATAGATATGGAGTTCTTATGGGGATGGAACCTTCTGGCAAGAGAAGTAGTCAACCTCGCCTATTGGAGACGTGGAGATCAACTGGCGTGCTTATATATATTGGCGAGGTGAGCAAAAATGGTATGGCGATGCAATTGGAGATCACAAGAGATATTGGCAACGTGGTCCTTTCAGGCGACATGCCCAACTTAAAATTAATAAATGGAGATTTTATCCCACATTAGTAGCCCCTTACTCGAGATGCCGAAGTGAAACATTTGGGATCTTTGAGTAGTAAATCAAGTATCTCAGTTTTGATGATGTAAGTACGCAATGATGATACGTCTTTCTAGGAGAACATGTGGATGTGAGCATTAATGGCGGAACGACATTTTGGAAAGAATGGTGATACTTTGGTGGGAATGGCAGTTTTGAACTCGGAACTCAAAACGTCACTTGATCTTGTTCGTTGGAGTAAACAGATCTCAACTCTTGGGGGTTCACCATTCACTTGTACTCTCTATTTTTGTTGTCAAACTGTTGTCCCTACTTCGATGTGCACCTTGTCCTTGTTAGCTCATCACTTTCCCTTCATCTCAGTCATTTAGTAAGTACTAATGGTTAATCTCATCTTTAATTGTTTAGTTTTTAGTGCATGTCCAGTAGAGCCGAAGTAGGAGACTTAGAGAATTTAGAGGATTCCTTGCCTTCTTGGATATCCGAACAGTTAGGAGAAAAATCATACATGATTGATGAGGTTAACCAACTTCCTTTCTCACCTTTTGAGGAGTCTCCTCTATGAGATGATTCTTCTGACCATAGGGAAGATCCCAAGCTGAACACTTCTTCTCTTCTTGAAAAGGAGATCAATGTCATGACTCAAGGCGACTTGGATCACCTGAGGGAAGCATACTCTTTCCCAACTGGGATCCAAACCAGGATCCCTGAAGAGGGCGAGACAATATCGTATACTCGCCCAAGCGAAGTAGTTTTTTATGAAGTTGCTTTCCCTACTGGCCTAAGGTTCCCAATTCATCCCACCATTAAAAGAATTTTAAACTTTTATAACATTTGTCCTGCCCAACTTTCTCCCAATGCATGGTGAAGTATTGTCTGCGTGTTTGGTTGTATGGCGATTCTACAAGCACTATCTGTCCCTCAATGAATTCAAGTGCCTCTATACCCTATTTAAAAGTCCAAATCTAGACTCAGGTTAGCTCTATTTCAAGGCGAGGCCGAGCAATAACATAATCAAATGGTCCCCTTATAACATCAAGGGGTGGAAGAGGAGATTATTCTTCATCTCGGGAGACAACTGAGAATTATCTCCTAGTACAACTCGGGATGAAGGAGTTCCACGGGTCTCGAGATCATAGGGCACCCCAAGTTAGCCTTGTTTCGACACTGTCATTTTGCTTAAGTACAACAGCTCATCTCATACTAACAAATGTTACTTCTCTAGGCAAATGCTGTAACAAGCTGCCCATCTTGACAGACATCGAAGATTGGATGTCGAAGAGGGTTTTCAAGAAATTAGGGCCTAGAGGATACTTCAAAGTTCTAGTAGTCCTTGGCTTTAGGGCATTTCAAAGGTGTTTCACCCTTGATCGCGATGAAATGTCGTCAAACGGCGGGGACAATACCGAGAGCAAGTATGTAGATGACACAGCTTCCACTGTGGGCAATGAGGATGAGTCTCGTCATTTCTGAGATGAACATCCCCAGAGTTAAAGTCCCCGAGATAGATCAATAGAATATATAGGAACCATACAAAAGGAAATGAGGAAGATTTTATCTTGTCTTCCTGACCTAACCCTACTAAGGTGG
>BRYE01000006.1:7094732-7104732 GCA_030159115.1 Actinidia arguta var. hypoleuca | reverse complement strand
AAATTGTACAGATTAGACTTCCCGAGGAGAATAAAACTATAACTTCAACTCGCCCTGACAAGGTGGCCTTTTATGTGACCTCTTTTCATGCGGGCCTTCGCTTTTCTATTCATCCAACTGTTAGATTAATTTTAATATTTTACAATATCTGCCCTACTTAACTCATCCCCAACGCATGGCGAAGTATCGTCTATGCAATGGCATTATGGCGAGTATTTAAATATTCTATGACCCTCTCCTAGTTTAGGAATCTGTTTAGCCTTAATAATAACCCTAAATCAGATCAAGGATAGATGTACTTCAAGGCGAAGTACAAGAAGACCATCCTCAGAGGATACCCCAGCAATCTCAAAGGGTGGAAAAACAAATTCTTTTTTGTCTTTGGGGATGGCTAGGAGCTTCATGAGAGTTCATCTCGGGAAAGGGTGCTAAGGGTCCCGAGGTCATGGAATGTTCTAGGTCGATCTTAATTTTATTAAAAAATTTATTTATTTATTTATTTTTAAAGTATTCAAAGAACTAATATTCTGTGGTGTTTTTCAGATAAAAACTGCAATGACCTACCCAGGTTATACGAGAACGAACAGGAATTCTTTGACGAGATTTTTAAATCAGTGGAGCAATAAGGGCGCTTTTTGGTCCCCATTTGAAATTATTTCGTCGAATTTTTGGCTCTTCCGGGCCTATGAAATTTGGGACTAGGGGCGAAGAGTGACCTGGACACGGAACATCAACATCGTCTGGCGATGCGGGTGAGTCCCTCCCTTCCCGTGGTGAACACATCCAGCAAGACAGCCATTCCCAAAATGAATCAATAGAATATCTAGGAACCCTTAGGAAGGAACTAAAGAGGATTCTACCTCATATCTCTGATCTGACCTTGCTAAGTTGGTTAGGGAAAAAAGTTCGAGATCCCATTTTAGATTTTTCACCGACTGTCTTGGGATCAAACTCTGTCCCGACATCGGAATCCTGGTTGAATTTCGGGCTACCTCCAGAGCTTAAATCGAATGGTATATATTCTTGTCTATTCTTATCGTTCGAAGTTCTGTGTCTGATATTCGTGCGTTACTTTGCAGCTATGTCAAAGAGAATAAGCCTAAAAAATCTTGGCAAAAAAGTGAAGAGAGCCAAGGGCTAATTGATGAAAAATGTTCAAGGGACGATTCTTCCAGCTTGCCCAGTAAGAAGCACAAACCTGTAGATAGCCCCAAAGGGAAGGAGCCCGCCACCGCACCCGAGCCTAAAAAAAAGGCGACCAGGCCTGATGAATGCCCAAGGGCCACCACTTCTTCGAAGCCCGGGGAGGGAAGCTCTCCATCCTTGGGCACTATACTCGGTCTTGGGACTTCCATTCTTGGAAGCCCCTCCATAGCCGAGAAGATTCTCCGAGGAGTGATTCCTCCTAAGGACTAAGAAAAAGTGGGACAATTGTCCTTGGATGAAACGGCCACCAAATTTTTTCACGTTCTCGGCCAGGTACTTTCTCAATTTTGTACTCATTTTCTTCTTGTTAAGATATATATTTGCTCATGTTAATCTAAAAAGATTTGTTTGTAGCAGGGGCTTGTGCTCAGATCCTCCCTGGCAGTCCGGAGCATGGAAAGTGTAGAAGAGGCATCTCTCCAACAAGGGGGAGTTGCCTATTTGGAAAATGAAGTTTATCGCCTCCAGATGTTGACTAGTGATCTGGAGTGGTAGTTAGCCGAGGCCCGAGCTCGAGAGTAGCAGGCCGGTGATGAACTGACTAAAATGAAGAAGGAAAAGGATAATATTGCCGATAAGCTGGAGAAGTTCAGGGTTTTAGTAGTGGAGTTGAGGGAAGCTGTGACCTGAGCTAAAATATTTATTGGGGAAGAGTTCAAATCTTTGTCGAATTTTTTAGGGGCAATTGAAGATGCTGCCTTAGAGTATTTGGAGAAGGTTTTGATTTCTGTAAGTGGAAGCTTCCTCGCCATCAACTTGGAAAGTATGGGTCTTGATCTTGATTTGCTCTCCGAGGAGGACGAGAACGAAGAAAAGGAGGGGGTGAACGAGGAGACTGGCGAGAAGGATAAAGGCAATACTAATCCCCCTCCCTCCTGAATTTGTTTTTTATAATGGCGACGTGTAACCCATCTTTAATAAATGAGCATTTTAATTCCTCCCTTGTGCAATTTTTGTTCGTACTGGCGTCAATTACCTAGCACTTTGCATGAATAAGTTTGCTAATTGATACGGCGAAATTATTAGCCAAATAGGCGACTGGCGACCAAATGCATTCGCAATAAACGGGCACCTTTCCCTGTGGCGACCTCTATAATGGAGATAACCAATTAAAAAATATGTCGATATAAGTCGAATTTAAATATCGTTAGGCGCATATATCGAGCCAAACAATAACTTTGACGATTATAAATTGTAAGGCGAAGAAGATACTATTTCGTAATGAATGGGCGTACCCTGATAATGGCGACCTCCGCAATGATGATATCCATAATGGCGATCAAGATGTCAAGATGCCTCCATCATTTTATTACGAATTGGCGATCTTGATTTTGGCGATATCCACGTTGGCGATCAATATGCCTCCGTCGTTTTATAACGAACTGGCTATCTCGATGTTGGCGACATCCAAATTGGCGATCAAGACGCCCCCTTTTTATAATGAACTGGCGGTCTTGATATTGGCGACATTCACAATAGCGATCAAGATGTCAAGATCCCTATGTCGTTTTATAACGAACTGGCGATCTTGATATTGGCGATATTCACAATGGCGATCAAGATGTCAGGATGCCTCTATCATTTTAAAACCAACTAGCGATCTTGATTTTGGCGATATCCACGTTGGCGATCAAAATGCCTCTGTCGTTTTATAACTAACTAGAGATCTTGATTTTGGCGGTATAAATCCTGCAATTAGTGAATTATTGGCGAACAGTGATGATTAAAATAAATTTGAGAAATTTTATTACTTGGAATAAATTAGAGATTATTACAATTGTATTGCTTAGGCAATCTAATTATTATGGCGACCAGATGCATTATTGGTAATATTTTTTCAAATGCTCGGCGTTCCAAGGATGACGGAGTGCTTTCCCTTTCATGTCCTCGAGCCAATAAGTCCCTGGTCTAGATATCTTAATGACCTTATAAGGGTCTTCCCATGTTGGGCCTAGCTTTCCTTTGTTTGGCTCCTTAGTAGATAGGGCTACCTTTCTTAGGACTAGATCGCCAGATAGGAATGATCTGTATTTGACTATCTGGTTATAATACTTGGCAACCTGGTGCTTGTAAGTTATTTGGAGTATTCTTGCTTGTTCCCTTTTTTCATCAAAGAGGTCAAGGTTGAGTCTCAACTCGATTTTATTATTCTCCTTGTTGAAATTTGAGGTCCTGAAGCTCGGCATTCCAATCTCGATAGGTATAAATGATTTTATCCCATAGACCATGGAGTAAGGTGTCTCGCTCATAGGAATTCTACTAGTTGTATGGTATGCCCAAAGTATGCTTGGCAGGTCTTCTACCCATTCGTTTTTGGATTTTTCTAGTCTTGTCTTTAGATTTCTTAGGATGGTCATGTTGGTAACTTCAACTTGGCCATTGGCTTAGAGATGACCTGGCGAGGAGAGATGATGCGAGATGGCGAGGTTCGAGCAAAACTGTCTAAAACCATCATTGTCGAATTGCCTGGTGTTATCCGAGATGAGAACTTTGGGAATCCCGAATCGATAAATGATACTTCTCCATACAAAATTCCTTGTATTTTTCTCAGTGATCTTGGCGAGAGGCTCTGCCTCTATCCACTTCATGATGTAATCAATGGCGACGATCAAAAACTTTCTTTATAACGGAGCTTGAGGCAAAGGTCCAAGTATGTCAATTCCCCATTGGGCAAACGACCATGGGCTAGTCATCGACAACATCTCAGTATGAGGAAGGTGGCTCACCGGAGCAAACCTTTGGCATTTGTCACACTTTCTTGTGTATGTCGTCACATCATATTCCATCCGAGGCCAGAAGTAGCCTTGTCGAATTGATTTTTTTACCAGTGACCTTGCCCCTGAATGATTTACACAGATGCCTTCATGAATCTCCCTCATCACGTAATCAGCTTTATCAGGTCGGAGGCATCTCAGAAGAAGACCTAAAAAAGACCTGAAAAAGATTGTTTATATAAAATTCCATGAAGAATGTAGAACCTTGCAGACCTATATTGGATTTGACGAGCTTGGAGTTTATCAATTGGTAGTGTGTCATGCTAGAGATAGGCAATGATTTCATCCATCCATGTTGGGTCTGCCTCCACTGGAGAGACTGGTTCGGTGATATCAATACTTGGATTGGGCAGGAACTCCGAAGGTATACTTCTATCTGATATGAAATTAAATGTGGAAGCGAGGTTGGCTAGAGCATTAGCCTTTTTATTTTCTTTTTTGGGGATTTGGCGAATGGTAAAGTCTTTGATTTTCTTGGACATAATTTTGACTTTGTCCAAATAGGCTGCCATCCGCGTGTCTTTGGCGAGGTAATCCCCTTTGACTTGGTTTACTATCAGCTGCGAATCACTAAAGGCGTCCATGGAATCTATTCCCAATCCCGTAGCGACCCTTAATTCGGCGAGGAGAGCCTTATATTCGGCTTCGTTATTGGTGGCTTTAAACCTAATTCGTATAGCATACTCCATCTATTCTCCTGACGGGGTTCAGAGAACAAGCCCTACACCACAGCCATGCTGATTGGAAGATCCATCTACAAATAACATCCATCTGCCAAGATCCTCGTCTGAGCTCCGTAGTGTTGGAGTTTATTTCTCCGGGATAGCCACATCTGCTTCTGAAGTGGCTTCATGAGTGGATTTAACCACGAAATTAGCTAAGGCTTGGGCTTTTATCGCTATTCTTGTTTTGTAATCGATATGGAATTCACTTAGCTCGATAGACCATTTTAAAAGCCTTCCCGAGGTGTCTGGCATTGGAGAATTTGCTTTAAAGGTTGATCAATCAGCACGGTAATGGGATGAGCTTGAAAATAATGGCGAAGCTTTCTGGCGGCGACCAAAAGGGCATAGGTGAGCTTTTCTATTTTCAAATATCTGTTCTCAGCACCCATCAAGACCTTACTAACATAATACACCGGTTTTTGAACTCGGTCCTCTTCTCGGATAAGCACGACACTCACTGTAGTTGGCGAGATGGACAGGTACACAAAGGGTTCTTCATCTGTGGTGGGAACATTAAGCAAGGGTGGTGAGCCAGATACTCCTTGAGCCATTGGAATGCTTTTTCTGATTCTTTTGTCCATTAGAAATCTTGATTCTTCCTCAGGATTTTGAAAAATGGTAGGCATCTATCGGTCGATTTGGAGATAAATCTATTAAGAGTGGCAATTCTCCCAGTTAATTGCTGAACTTCATGGATATTCCTAGGCGAGCTTATCCCTAGAGGAGCCTGAATTTGATCCAGATTAGCTTCAATCCCTCGTTTGGTCACCAAAAATTCCAGGAACTTTTCAAATGATACACCAAAGATGCATTTGAAGGATTTAACATCATCTAGTGCTTTCTCAGGATGTCAAATGTTTTTTCAAGGTGGGTGATGTGATCGTCCGCTTTGATGCTCTTAACGAGCATATCATCTATATATACTTCTATGGTCTTCCCAATCAGTTCCTTGAAGATCTTGTTTACTAATCTCTAGTATATTGCCCCGACATTCTTTAATCCAAATGGTATTATCTTATAGCAGTATAATCCTCGTTTTGTAGTAAAAAAGTCTTTTCCACATCGAGGGAGAATATTTTGATCTGGTGATAACCGAGAAGGCGTCCATGAAGCTAAAGAGTTCATGCTTGGACGTGGCGTCAATTATCAAGTCAATATTTGGAAAAGGAAAACTATCTTTTAGGCATGCCTTGTTAAGATCAGTGAAATCAACCCATACTCTCCATTTTCCCCCTTCTTAGGGGCGATGATAACGTTGGCTAACCATTCTAGATAATGGGCTTCTTTAATAACATTGTCTTTGATGAGCTTGGCCACTTCTTCTTTAATAACTTTCAGTCGCTCGGGGGTGAATTTTCTTCTTTTTTGGAGAACTGGAAGATGGTCGGGGTTGGTGAATAATTTATGCATGGCAACTTCAGGATCAATACTCGGGACATCGCCCTGTGACTAGGCGAAGATGTTAAAGTTTTTCTTTAAGAATTCTACTAAAGCGCAACGTAGTTCGTTGGTAAGTTCAGTTCTGATCATAACGTGGCAATTAGGATATTCTAGGTGTATGGAGATCAGAGTAACTTTTTCAAGGGGTTTGGTGTTTTTAATTTCTCGGGGGTCTAGCAAGATAACCTGTTTCACCTCATCCCTCAAAGGTTCCATCTTTCCATCGTCGATCTGTAATTGCTATTGGACATTTGGGGTTGGGGAGGTTTCAGCCTTCATAGTCAAAATGAAACATTGCCTTGCCCCCTCCAGTTGCCTCTCACCTCACCCACCCCTGTTGAAGTGAAAATTTTTATTTTCAAGTGGTAGGTTAAGGATCGCCTTGGTTCCTCCCAAAGTTGGGCGATCTAAAATGGAGTTGTAGGGTGAAGGACAATCTACCACGATGAAGTCTTGCCAAACAATGGTTTGGTGAGGCTCTGTCCCCAAGGTTACTAGTAACTTAATCCATCCGAGTGGATGTGTCACATTCCCTCTGAAGCCTACCAGGAGAGTATGGAAGGGGTACAACTTGTAGATTCCTATCTTTATTTTTTTAAATGCCGAGATGAATAGGATATCTATCGAACTCCCATTATCAATCAAGATCCTTTGAACGTTGAAATTGGCGATGATGGCTGAAATAACTAAGGCGTCATCATGAGGGAGGTGTAGACCTTTCAGATCATCATTGTTGAAGGTGATAGACGGGTGAATGTCAATCATTGGCGATGAGAGTTTACATATTTCTTCAGTCCGCCCATTGGCGCTCCTGGCATGCCTTTTCTTGGATGAACTTGAACATACTCCAAATCCAAATCCGCCATGGATCACTTGTATATCACCAGCGGTTGGTCTGTTGTTGCCATATCTCCTTTCTGGCGAGTTTGGTGGTGGGCGATTAGCAATATACTTCCATCCCTTTTTGATAAGGTCGGTTGTTTGTTCTTTTAGATGGAAGCAATTTTCTGTGTTATGGCCATGGTCTCGGTGGAACTCACAATACTTGTTCTTGTTCCTCTTCCAAGGATCAGTTTTGATTTTTGCAGGCCATTTCATGAATTCTTCATGCTTAATTTTTGTAAGTACTTGGGCGATGGAAGCGTTGAGAGGAGGTAATATCAATTATGGGCGACGAGGTGGAGTACGGGGTCACCTTTTGTTGGTTTGTCTCGAATCTCGGTTAGGTTTCTTGTACCTTGTTTCATCCCTGTAAGCAGATTGCCTTGTGCCAGGTTCTTTTCTCTTATGATCATCTTTCCTTCTCCACTTCCGCTTGGCCTCGGCTATTTCTTCTGCGGCGATATACTTATCAGCTTTACTTTGAAGAATGGATAAAGTTTGTGGGATGTTTTTGGACATGGAGTCGAATAGTGGACCAGGGCAAAGTCCTTCCATCATGGCCATTACCACTACCTTGTTACTGGAATCCTTAACTTCCAACACGACTTGGTTAAACCATTTCACATAATCTTTCAAGTTCTCTACTTCTTTCTAATGAATAGTGAAGAGGTGGGAAGCATTTTTTTGCCTGACTCTATAGCTCCTGAAGTTGGCGACGAAGAGCCTACTCAAATCGCCAAAGGAGTCAATGGTTCCAAGAGATAATTTCCGGAACCACGACCTCGCCGACCCCTTTAGTGTGACGAAAAAAGCCTTGTGCATGATTTTGTCGGAGTATCCTTGGAGCAACATCAAATTCTTGTACGAGTCTAGATGATCCATAGGGTCTATTTTTCTTTCGTAGACTCTAAGCTGAGTAGGTAGCTTGAACCTAGACAACACGCTGACTCTCATTATTCTTTGCATGAACGGTGGTTCAGTCTGTCTGATCAAAGTATCTATAGTTACTAGAGCGTTGGTCCCTGTATTGATGGCATTAAGGCGAGCGTCCAAATCCCTGCTCCTCTAGGATGTGGAATTGTCTCGGTACCTAGGTACCTGATCGGTCCGACGAGGAGACCTTCCTCTCGTAGCTTCCTTGCTCTCCAACTCTGTAGTTTTGCTGAAGATCATGATTCTAATAAAAAGGAGCTTCTTTCTTGTCGGAGGCGGGGACTCGAAGAGCGACGTCGCCTATCCCACCCTGTACTATGGTGGTTCTAGGATCCATTATTACTCGAGAGATGAGAGCGGCGAGGAGGTGCCAGATGAGGAGGTGGCGGGTTATTTGCGACGAGTTGTTGTATTAAGCGGGTGTTATTCTCGTTCATAATTCTCATCTGTTCGTCCATACCGTGTATCTCATAGTGAAGGCCCTCTAGATCCGAAGCTTGGCTAGTTTTGGTCATAGGACGAGCTCTGTTATCTAAAGGGCTCATGACACTTGGTTTGGGTAACCAGCAGTTGTGCAGGTGCATAGAAGGTTGAGAACTGTCATTCCCACAAACGGCGCCAAACTGTTGTGGTAAAAATCTAGGAGAGCAACCAACAATCAGAATTGCTCCTCAGTCTCGGTGCTGGACCTCGGCAAATACTTGGACGACCTGCGCAGCAATGAACAAACGTGATCGGCTAGGGTGGGGCTGCTCAAAACCCCTCCGGCGTGTGAATCAGACCAAGGCGATCATGAGATAATTAAAAACAGTATGTGCGAGTACAATAGTAAAAATGTATGTGGTACATGTGTTGAGCGTACCTTTTTTGTAATGGGGGAGCAGCCTTTATATAGATGGAGTAATGGGCCATGTTAGTGGATCACAACGAGTTTCTCAGAAGGATAAGTATGGGAGGATATCCCAAAAATATCAAAGATAGCATAGGAAGTTGTCAATTGGAGAACAATCCGCAATTATAGTTCTCTTGTATAGGTGGAATTGTCACGGAGGTGGACTCTGATCAGAGGAATGATGGAGAAGGAGTCTTATGATAACAGACTTTTAATAGAGATGGAATCATTTTAGAGGATAAGTCCTCATGGAGAAGAACTTTGGACCGACGATATAGATGACCTCACCCTATGGCGATCTGGAGAGACCCATAAATGTGTAGGCAAGGTGGAGGTCCATTGTCGATAACGATTTTGGCGACTAGGAATTTACCGGCGCCGTGGCAACGAGAATTTTAGGGCCACATGCGCCACTATGAATATTAAGGTGGTGTATATCTTTCCCACATCAAGCATAACATTTTTATTTGTAATTGAGGAGAAACTTGAGATGATACTCAAGTTAATTTGTTGAAAAATAAATAATCAAATAATGGAGATCTCCACACGTTAGAATCTGAAATCAGGCACCATGATTGTCATCTTTAAGACAAATTACCAAAACTTTCATCGTACTGCAAAAAAGGATTAATTTTGTGGCAAATTATCCCAAAAATACAATGGATCTAAATTACTTGTTACCTTTAAAAACTTGCACAACCTAAATATAGCATGAAGTAATTAGAACTAATGTTATGAAAATCAGACCGTTGAGTAAATCGAAAAAGAGACCGGATGACGGGTTACTGGTTCAACTATCTGGTCAACCTTTATTGACTCGTGATGTCATAATTATATCATTAATTTATTTATTAATAAAAATAAAATATATCTTATTTTTCTACACTAATTTTTATACTTAAAACCTACAATTTTAAAATTAAAACCCATTTTGTTTTCTAAAACAATGAACCGGACAGTCCAATGACCGGTTCAATCGACGGGTTACCGATTCAACCGCGGTTCTAACTAAGTTTAACTGGGTTTTGACCAAAATGATTTTGACTAGTGAACGGACCGTTTCTCCGACCGGTCGACGGTTCGACCGGTCAAACTGGCCGGTTCAACCCAAGTTTTAAAACATTGATTAGAACAATAATGAAGATGAA
>BRYE01000006.1:7054732-7062232 GCA_030159115.1 Actinidia arguta var. hypoleuca | reverse complement strand
ATATCATAACATATTCATTTAATGTATTAAAATATGGAAAGCATTTGAATATGCATAATACGTATTGAAACATGTAAGGGGTAGAAACATCAATTGCTAGGTATAGTAATACGACATTAATTGACTTAAAGTAATATTACCCTCCGTTTACTTTAGACACTCTTGTTCTAAGTCAAAAATCCTTAAACGCAGACCTAAGTCCTCTATTAGGTAGTTGAAGGGCTTAGCATACTGTGGCTATGATTATAGTGTTTTAAAAGAAAAGAGTCCATAGCTGTCTGAAATTGGTCTTGGCGTTCGAGCTCTAGTTTTGGCGTTCGAACGCTCAGGCTAAATGTTGGGTTCTCATTCTCTGTTCGTTCGAACGCTGTATAGAGGCATTCGAACTCTAAGACTAAATGTCTTATTTTGACTTTCTGTCCATTTGAATGATGCACAGAGGCGTTCGAACGCTATGACTGAATGATTAAGCTTTCCTTCTCTATGAGTTTGAACGCTGGGCTTGGCATTCGAACTCTAAGGCTAAAAGTAACTACCGTCCGAACATTAAAAGTGTTCTAAAAGTGGCGTTCGAACGTTGAGACTTATGGGATACTATGAGTGACCTACTAGAACTAAAATATCTCAAAATCAAGCCTTCATTTTAACCCTAGCATGGTAGATCTAGTTTTAAACCAAGTCTCACGCAATTCCACCGTCGGTGTTGGTGATTCCTACCATCACTTTCCTATTTTTCAGATTTCCTATGTGCGGATTTAATACCATCTTGCTGGTCAAGGAAGGCTTGAGTTGTCTGTTTTACATCAAATTATACTTGGTGCATATTTTGGCACAACTTCTGCTTCAACTCATGGGGCAAAAATAGTCTACAAAAATTGAAAAAAAAGTTGATTCTTAGAAGCTTTATGTTGAACTTTTTAACTTCTACTTTTAATTAAGCAATTCTAGCATAAGTTCAATTATACCAAGAACCCTCTTAATGGTTTAAAGCGAAAACACACATAAGAAAGCCCCTTAAAAATGGTCAATGTTTGCCATAACTAAAGCAAATGAATTAAGGATCTCTTGAGTTCTCACTATGGACTAAGCATGCGTATCCCTTCCCCATGCCAACCATGTGCCAAGAGAAAGGGGGTGGGCCTTGAGGTCTTTCCACATTTCACCTTCTTTAACCTCAGAATATCATTCCTCTTATTATACTTAGAATGCCTAATGCTCAAGAAAGATGAAAATAAGATATAATGTACAATTATGTTGTTTAATTTAGATACTTTTTTTAAAAAAGAATTCTTGCTTTGCTGAAATGAGCATTTATAAGGGATCTTTCATCGGAGAGATTGATTATAGATTTTGGAGATTTATTTTATTTTTAATGGATTATGGGATCCAGCACCTAAATTCAGTAATGCTCGTCAAAAGAGTTTGACTTTGTCTGTGCAAGAGCAAAAGAAAGAAAAGTATGTTGATTTCATGTTCATCTTAGATTTCTTCTTCGATTTAGAATTCATTCTCCTTTATAATTGTCGTGACAACCTTGCATAGGTTGGCCACCTTGGAAAAGATTGGTGTATCAGCCTATCGCTAGCAAGAAAGGCCCTCGATTTTTTGAAAGTGATTTTTGGGAGGTATTGTGGGGTTACAGTTATGTGATGAGGAGAGAGAAAATCGAGGACAAACACCCGCGACGGTTTTACGGCTGCATTGTTAGCATCAATCCTTCTGATAGCAAGGTTGCATTTACCATTATGAGAGAGAAAAAGTTTGTATATTCTGATAGCAAGGTTGCATTTACCATTATGAGAACAACAATGTTTTATTCTATTCCTTATCTCAGTGTGTGGCTCGACGTGCTTGCTGTTTGGTCACTCGACAGGCTTGAGCTCGACGCGTGCTTGTTCACGCCGACTACTGTGCTAGTATCACGCCCCGATCAAACCAAGACCTGGCCACGTAAGCAAACAATTCATATGCGGAGAAGTCAAACTAACTAACATGACGATACACTGGCATTACATCAGCGTACAGTAAAATGAATCCCTCCCATGGGACCATGCTCTCCATGAGCTATCAAATACAAAACAAATGATATTTCATGGAAAATGCCCACACCGGGCCAAAAAAATAATTAAAATTTTCAAAAATACATTTACATATTTCCTAGACAAAAGGAACATAACAACAATCAACATGCCTCACGACTCAAGATAACTCTTGGTACCTGAAATTTATTTTTATAGTAAATGTGAGTTACCTTGAAATTATTTAACAATGGACTTGATGTCTCAAGGCAAAAATCATGATAAATATCATATACAATAAAAATATGATGTAATTAAATATGCTTTCGTTTATATCAAAATATACTTTTGATTTTCTAATCCGTGATTTCACAATTTCAACAATTGTTTTAAATTCCTAGCTTTTCTCACAAAGCAATAACTCAATTCCTTTGAATGACACACATAGGCTAATACTTAACCAACCTCTTCATGCACTAAGCACGTGAGACAACATCCGTCAACTTCCTAGACTTTCACCGTGGGCTATGGCATTCCCTCTGTATCATTGCCATCTAGAACTTTTATTTTGTCAACTTCTAGGACTTTTACCGTGGACTATGACATTCCCTTCGTATCGTTGCCATATAGTACTTTTATTTTGTCAACGTTCCAGACTTTCACCGTGAGTTATGACATTCCCTCCGTATCATTGCCATCTAGGACTTTCATTTTGTGCCTTTTTTAAACCATCTAATTTCGTTATATCCTAACGTGTCATTCCCAACACCATTTACAATTTTCAAATATACACAAATATCACATTTTCCAAATTCAACATACGTAAATGTTGCATTTATCAAAATTTTAATACAACAACGATATATACAAGATATCATCAAACTCAAGGTAAACTAAAAAAAAAATTTAATAAATAAATTTTTTTACTATTCATAGGTGTCGACACCTGAAACTTTGGTGTCGACACTTGAGGTCAGTAGTCAAAATACCAACTATACTATTCACAAGTGTCAACACCTAAAAATAAGGTGTCGACACTTGAGGTCGGTAGCGAACATGCCAAGTCTCACTGTTCAAAGGTGTCGACACCAAGCATCAGTAACCAACATTCAACATAAGGTGTCGACATCTAAAAATAAGGTGTCGACACCTACGGTCACTAGCCAAAATTTTTAAGTTTACTGTTCAAAAGTGTCGATACTTGATTTTCAGGTGTCGACACCTGGCGTCAGTAGCCAGAATGCCAATTTTACTTTGTTCATAGATGCCAACATCTAAAGATTTGGTGTCGACACCTGGCGTCAGTAGCCAGAATGCCAATTTTACTTTGTTCATAGATGCCAACATCTAAAGATTTGGTGTCGACACTTGAGGTCAGCAATCAACATTCGACATAAGGTGTCGACACTTGGAACATGAGGTGTCGACACCAAATTTACGAACTCCCGTACCTTACCATATACACCAAACCTTTCATTTAGAGTTCAATACCAAAAATAATACCCTAATAGGCTAGAGATATAAGCCATTAACAATAACTCCAAAGTAAAACCCAAATAAACTAACCCCCTTTACCTCAATTTCAAGCAATGAGGAGCTCCACAACAATGGTGATGCCCGAAATTTTGAATTGCTCTAATCCAAATTCTTCTTAGCTCCAAACGAAGACCCTATCTAGTAGATAACTTTCTTCCAACGGACTACTACTCAAATCTCACTCCAACTTACTCAAATCTAACATTGAATGTGAAAACCCATTTGGCTCCACTCTAAAGAGAGAAATAGAAGAGAAAAAAGACTCTAAAAATAAAAATAAATGTTCACATTAATTATGTTTAGGTCAAAATAAAATAAAAGACCTAAATACCCTCCTTGGGCCTTGGGCTTTGGGCTTTGGGCTTTGTTTGGCCCAAGCAACAAACCCAAACTAAAACCAATCTTGGGTCCAATCCCTCTAGCCCACTCTCTCACACATCCACTTTCAAATCCAATTGCAAAACCCAACTTAATTTAGATGGGTCCAATCATACCGAAGCCCATAACGACATATATATATATGTATGTATATATATATATGACGTCATTGTGTCACACATATATATATGCGTGACACAATGACGTCATATACATGTCTTAATTATTCATATTCGTAAAAGAAAATTTAGAGACATTACAACAACCACCACTTAAAGAAATTTTGTTCACGAAATTGGATAAATGTACCAGATCGACTAAAAAAATCTGGATATTTGCGCGAATCTCGGACTCGCACTCCTACGTAGCTTCCTCCATGCCATGATAAAGTCATAGATCTTTTACCAATGGAATGGTTTTCCCTTTAAGAACTTGATCTCGCGTGTCCAACACACAAATCGGTCGCTCCTCATACGTGACATCCTCATTGATGACAAGATATCCCCAATCCAAAATATGCAAAGGATCGGGTTCATACTTTCACAACATAGACACGTGAAACACATTGTGTACATTGGCCAACCTTGATGGCAAAGCAAGACGATATGCCACAGTCCCAATAAATCTTGGCAATAGCTTGCCGCTATGTCCAAAACTCATCAAAACCCTATTAGGTGAAACCCTCAAGAATACATGATCCCCAACGGCAAACTCCAAATGACACTTCCTCCGGTCGGCATAACTCTTCTCGATCGTAACTCTTCTCGCCATGAGTAAACGCTTCCTAATCAATACTACTTTGTTGATTGTATCACGAACCCATTCTGATTTTATAAGCATTACTTCCCCAACATCGGTCCAACACACAGTTGACCTACAAGGTCTACCGTATAATGCTTCAAAATGTGCCATCTTAATGCTCACCCGAAATCAAGTATGCATGCCCAAAGCATGTCCTCCAAAATTTGAATAGTATGCTCAGACTGATCGTCAGTTTGAGAATGAAATGCCGTGCTAAGCCTCAAATCTGATCCAAGAGCAAATTGCATCCCATTCCAAAAGAGCGATATAAAACGCAGATCTCTATCTGAAATAAAGTCTAACGATTTCATGAATGTAAATGACTCCAACGTCCTCTATCGAATTTGGTAGATGGATTGCAAAAAAATGCACAGATTTAGTCAAATGGTCGACTATAACCCAAACAATGTCATGCCCTCTTAACGACCTAGGCAAACCCGTAATGAAGTCCATAGTCATATGCTCTCATTTTTACTTTGCAATTGGCAATAGTTGTAGTAACTGCCGATTTCTGATGTTTGGCTTTCACTTGTTGAAAACTCAAACATCTAAAAACGAACAATGCAACATCTTTCTTCATTCGCCTCCACCAAAACTGGTAACACAAATCTTGATACATTTTTGTCCCTCTAGGATGAATTGCAAGTCATGAATGATGAAACTTACGAAGTACGTCATCTCTATTAGACAATGGTACGAATAATCTAGACTTGTACCTCAAACTCCCGTCTGAATGCAAAACCCAGCATGTCGTTCCAACACCTCTAGCAATACAGTTGCAAATTGTTTTGGCCTCCACATCATGTTGTTGTGCTCGACGACCCGACTAATAATCGATGGTTCTGTGGCTAGTGTGTTGTCGCAGGCAACCAAATATTAAAATTTATACTCAAAAAAAATATGTAGTGGTGTAAGTAAAGATCGTTCCCTCAGAAAGTATTTAGCCTATTTTAATGCTTCCTGAATACGGATGGGGGAGTTTGAGTATAACGAAAATAATTTTAAGAAGAACAATTAAAGAACAATTCAAATTATTGTATCGAAATCAATCAAAAGAACAAACCTTGGTCTAAGTTAACATCCACCATAAAAAATTTACAACCGATCATCTATGCAAGTATATATAAATTCATACTTTGAATATTCATCATTGGAATTATTTTCCTATCTCTCCTTAGTTGTAGTTAATTAGAAAACAAGCAATCTAATTAACCTTAACCACTAAACAACCCAAGACAAAAAATTCTTGAAAAACAACAGGCAACAATATAATATCTTCTAGTCATCCTCCTTTAGAAACAATTGTTATCGAACATAAATGATCAGTTATGAAAGTTACATCTTATAAATTATCTAGATCAAGAAAATTATTAAATAAAATAATTACACTAATCAATGTCTTAAAACAATATGTAAACAATTAGATAAAATAGAAATAAGAATTGATCCTGTTAAAATTGCTTCTTCTAGTCCATCAAAAATAATCTTAGAGACACCTATAACTAAACTTCCTAGTGATAGAAATAATCTTGGTCTCACTACTTCAAAAAAGAATAAAAATGATATTGAGAAAATAAAAGAAGTATTCTCCCGTCTACAAACAAAAATCCTAAAAGATGAAGGATCATCTATCAAAGTTATTAATAAAAATGAAATAGAAACATCTGATACAGAATCTTTCATATTATCATATGATAATATTAAACAGATAAAAAAATAATTTAACATTAATAAAATAATAAACCCTAAAGTTAATCCTCCTCCTACATCTGTTACAAAAAATTAGTATTCCAGACCTACTCCACCAGATCTTCAATATGAAGAAAGAAACTTAGATAACCAATTTTTGGTTGATGCTAAAAAGTTATATGAATGGAACATAGATGACCTTAGTGAATATAGTATTTTACAAAAATTATATCACTTATCCATGGTTGTCAATAGTTACTTTAATTTATACCATAACAAAATATTTTATAGGAACACATAGTGATATTCATTTTAGAATACGTGATCAACTAAGAAACCTAAATTAACCAACACTTGGTGATTTTAGATGGTATAAAGATGAATTTAAATCCCGAGTAATGTTAAGAAATGATTGTACTGAATCATTTTTAAAAGAAAAGTTCATAAATGGCTTACTTAGTCTGTTTGCTCATAAAATAAGAGATGTCTTTAGTCAGCCTACAGGAAATATAGAATATGATAACTTAATATACGGAGATATAATAAGTACTATACAAAAAGAATGATTAAGAATGTGTATATATGAAAATTAGTAAACAAGCTAACAAAGACAAAAATAAATCTAAATATGAATTAAGAATTTTTTGTGAACAAGATGGTCTGCCCCAGTAGCACCATCAAGGAGAAATAAAAAGATTAAAGAATATAAGTCATACAAAACATATAAGCATAATAAATTTCAACCTAATTATTATGAAAATTCAAAAAAGAAATCTACTAAAAAGCCGAAGTATATTAGCAATAAAAAATTTAGTTATAATAAAAATGATAAAACTTGTCATAAATGTGATAAGAAAGATCATTACAAAAGTGAATGTTGGGCAAAAGTCAAAACTAATAAATTATAAATATCTGAAGAAGATAAGAATAAAATCTTTGAAATATTCAAATTAACTAACATAGATATCTATAATTTTGATAAAGAATCCGTTGGTCAACCTATAAATACTATAGACTACTCATCCTCTAATGACAGTCCTAGTGAAAATCAAATAGAAATAAGTTGTAATGATAATTG
>BRYE01000006.1:7042232-7044732 GCA_030159115.1 Actinidia arguta var. hypoleuca | reverse complement strand
AATTCAAAAGTAAAAAAATAATAATTGCGTTTTTATTTAAAATTTAATAATTTATATCGTAAATGACTTAAAAATAAATATAATATGCATAATACACTATATAGATTTTAAAATTCATCTACAATCATCTAAAATAAATGTACAATTTATTTTTAAAGTTAAACCAAGCATAACAATACATTTTATATAAATTTGCTCATCCTAAAAAAAATTCACGATCGTGATAACTATGTCCCGTTACGTAACCTCCGCGACGTCCGTGTCCGTTACACTGTGACTGCGTCCACGATTTAATTCTATGGATGTGATAAAGGCAAAAATATGTCAAAGTTAAAATTTTCAGTTGATTTGTAGGAGTCATTTTGCAATTTGCATGAATTACATATACAATTACAATTTATTCAGAAAATAGAAACAATAAAATTTATCTGTTGCTCTTTATTGCGTGTAACACAACATAGTTAAATTTAACTGTTGAAATTGAACATAATATATAGAATATACACAACAGTGGACTTCATTTGTTGTAGTTCAAATACATTTTGGGCTGCAATGTATCAAAGTTAAATTTATCTATTGAGATTTAACATGATGTACAGAATATACATAACAGAGAACATAGAGGATGTTCCCAAGTCCTTGTTTATCACATATAATTACAACAAATTTATATTCAGATAATTAGAACAAGATAACAGTGAATTTTATCTGTTGTAGCGAAGAGTTATGAATTTCAAAGTTGTATATGAACATGTTTGCTAATATGGGAAATAGCAACAAACAAAGACACAGAAGAAACTGAAATCTATCTGTTCGCATTAAGTACTAATCAACGTTAGGTTTTATGTAATTTTTGCATTTGATATGACGAGTATTACAGTTTTTTTGGAATCTAAACCCTAATTGTTGTTTTTTGGAGTGTAATTTTGTGTTTGTAACAAGTTGAAACCCTAACGATTCGTGCATGAGTTAGATTTTACCTCTTTGGAGTGGTAAGCACCAGATTTGTGCTTGATCTGAAGATTGTTGTCCGATCGTTGCAATATAGTGAATTTAGGATTTGAAATCCTTGAATTTAGGGATTGTCAAATCCATGAATTTAAAGATTGGGTGAGTAAAAATCGAAGTCGTGAGAGAGAATTGGAGGTCGAGAGAGATCGAGAGAGAGACGTTTTGTTTGTTACAGGAAACATACCGAGTATGCTTTAAAACGGTATTTTTGGTATTTGGTTTTGACATGGACTAACAGGTTTGGGTTAAAGTGAGACAATTGATCCACATCCTACCTTTGAGAACAGGGATAATTGTTCTTGTTCCTTAATGGGCTTGTCTTACGGTACCGTGAGCTCTGTATCTTTTCTATGTATACAATTGAGTCTTGCTACTTTGGGCTTGGTAGGTTGAGCCAACCCGCGGGCTATATGAACACAAATACTTCATGCTGTAGGTATTTTGGAAAGGACAACTTCTCTACAATTTTTGGACTTCAGATATGAAGTTCAAGCATTTTGAACCCCATTTGATTATCTAAACAATTCTTATTGTAGATTTCGTAGTAAAGATTAATATTGTAAAAAAAAATATGTTGATCGGATACCAATCAATATCCGTTTAATATTATTTTATAACTTAATAATTGAGAGTGATATATGTAATCATGCCTATTTATCTTGATATGAATTAATATTGATCTACTATTTATTTGTATTCGATCAACGTAGTTTTTAATAGTATTAAACTCCACAATGAGGTCTACAATATGATGGATTTGGATCATCAAAATGGATCAAAAATACTTAAACTTGTACCTCTACAGTCTAGAGAAGCTGGTCTTTTTAGAAAACCATATTTATTCGTATTCTTCATCAATTGTTTTTCCATTTTGTGTGTAATTGACTCCAATTGAGAGGTAGTGAGCTCCGAGAAGAAGAAAATCTGCTGGTTATTCAGTGAAATTTTGAGAAAACAATTATAAAAAACCTTTCTATTCTTAAAGTTTTAAGAATATGGCATTTTCGACCTCTAAAACAAATAATGAGTGTGGGCGGAGGGCTACCACGTGGAGGGACACGTTGGCAATGAGGTCCATGGAGAAGGCTACCCTAAAGGATCTGGTTAGTGGAGTCACTGAGCAACCAGTTCCACACGAAGTTGGAGGAGGAGAGAGACAAGACAATCCTAGAGAGAGAGTATGACAGTGTTTACGGGGTGTTTGGCACTTTCCAAATCCTCTAAGGATGTTGGGTTAACCCGTAGAGAGGTTTAGAAAATGGCTAAAGAACACTTAGACACTTTGGAGCAGTGTGGGCTAAGTGTTAGGCTTGCTAATTGTATTGGATTGTTTGTCATGTTTTTCATGTGTTAGCTCCATGGCCAATGGGGTCTTTATTTAGGAGAAGCCACCACTAATGGCCATATGGGTCAAGGACAGGTGTCATGCCCTCAGTAGTCATCTAAAAGTAGATATCACATATGTTGGGCTTTTACCTAAGTCAAACCT
>BRYE01000006.1:7019732-7024732 GCA_030159115.1 Actinidia arguta var. hypoleuca | reverse complement strand
GAAGATCACATTTTGAAGAGTAGTTTAGGGTCAAGGACCCAACAACCAAATTTTATCCCCTTGTTTTAGGTTGTTTTTGTAGTGTAGTTTTGTGGGAGCTTTGGAGTGGATTTGTATATAGCTGAGGTCTGCCTCTTGTACATTTGTATTTGTGTTCTATATACTCCGCTAATTTACCCAAAACAAAGGAACCAACAATGGAGAGAAGTTACGCATCATGAACTCGACCAAGAATAGTCAAAATAAATAGTCATTTTAGGGTAAAGAGGTGGAAAAACAATGAATAGTATCTAAGTAATGGGGTGAGGAAATAATGAATAGTCACTTCAATCACAATGATCACCGAATCATGAGGCAATTTAGGGTCATGACCGGGTCCTGCTTGTCAATTTGGGTATATATTTTATCTATTTACTTGCAATTTTCAAGCGTAGGAACCGATCAGTGCAGCATAATACTCAAAAATACCGTGGTCGTTTTTCACAAAGAGTTTAAATTGCAAGATTGAGTTTTGTTGTAAATGTAGAAATTGTTAAATATAAAGAAAATAAAAATCTGATTGTTTTTGAATTGATTTTATTATCTAAACTAACTAGCGAGTAAAAGTAAATAATTTGAACAAAGTTGATGTTAAATTAATACAAAAAGGTCTCAAGGATCGATCGTTCTAACTAATTTCAATTCTTGTAATTCCAAAGGTGATGAATTTATAACAAAAATCATTCAACTTCGTAGCGAGTCTCAAATTCAAAAAATTTAGCAATAAAATCCTTTGTTCTTTCAAAACTTTAATTTCTAGGTTAAATCGGGTCGTTAGATTTGAGGATGAATACCGTCGATTCAGGCAATGCCTATACTAAGATTAGGCTCATGCATAAGTGTTGCCGAACATAATCAATCACCTAAGTTTTCAATAATTTCTATAACAATGAAGATAAAGAATGATAAAATCTGAATATTGAACTTTAAAACCCAAAATCTCAAACCCTTTATTCATCCAAAACCTTCAATCGATCTTCACGATTAATCCCGAAATAGGAGAGTTTAGCTATTCATCCCCACCTATAAACAACTTTGAAATACTTGAAATGAGACTAAAAATATTGATGTGATGCGAAAAAATAAGAGAAATCTCGGACCACCTCCCATACTTGAGGAAAACTCAAACATAAATATAGATAAAACATTAAAAGCATAAAATATAAATATGAACTCAGAAAAAAACTAAAAATTTAAGAACTAAATATGCATTTTAAGAAATAAATAGAAATAGCATGACATTAATGAAAATTACAAAAATAAATAAATAAAACTTACAAACTTTAATTGAAGGGGTTGAATCCAAAAATTATAAGGCTTGAACTTGAATCTAATCTAAACTAACTAATCTAAAAACTAACCTAAACTACTAAAAAGAGAAATGTAAAATTACGATTAAAATAAATAAAATATTTGCGTAATAATGCTAAAATGTGAGAGAATTTGATGGATAAATAGTAATATTTTGTGTCAATCGGGTCCAAATGATTAATACCTAAACGATTAAGATTCACTTTAGGGTCGTGAGCGGGCCCAAATGTTGTTCTTTCAGCCATTCTTGTGTTCACAAATTCCCTTATAGCCACCTGCCTAGCGCTAACCTTGATCCCCAAACATCTCATTCAAGTTCAGAATCATGTCATAAGCACTAGGCCTTTAGACTGAAGCTGATATTGCAAAACACTCGACATAGGTGCCAGAATATAACATTGCACCATCTCATCAGCCTTACCCTACTTACAATAAGACCGGACTTCTTCATCGGTTGCTCCCTTATTGGGTTCTTGTGATCAAGGTTCTATTAGCACAAATTTGTATTCTCCTGTAATTAACACTACATCCAATTATTATTACCTTTTATTCAATATAATTTGTTTCAATAAATTTGTGCTACTTGAGAATGACAGAAAGTGGATTGAAATATATACCCATTTTAAATTCTGAGAATCACATAATAAAATAAATTATGACGGGCATTTCTATGATGTAATTTGACTTCTCACCCTTCTTCATCCTATGAATAGGCATAGTAACTTGATAAAGTTTCAGACCTTCGAGTGAAGAAAAGACTGGAGCATCATGGAAGCAAAAAGGAATGACATACTCAACAACGTGCAACATGATTTTGGTTTCACAGCTTGACATAGATCCACTGTTTTGACCATAACTCTCTAACCACACAGAAGTTATTTATTAAAACAGTTGCATCTGAAAGTATACATAAAGATCTTTCCAATGGTAGGTCATGGGGACAAAAATGAGTTCGGAAAATAGAGATATAATTGTTTAAAATTTGCCAAGAAAATTTATCTCAGGACAGATTTTACAAGCTGGTTAATCACTCAATTAGAAATAGGATGCTAGCTTTATTTTGACCACCTTAGGATCTTGATCTTCATTTGGCTGGTTGGTTAAGTTTCCTACAAGATCAAACAGACCACTTTGAGCATAAAAATGTGTATTGCATCATGGTGAATCAAATCTTAAAAATGAACAAAATCAAGATGTTAACTGAAATTGGGAGGCAACAAAACTTGAAAATACTAGAAAAATTATACACTTCTAAGCTATTATCATATGGTATGTCATGTACTTTTAGAATGATATATTAGTATCCTCTTCATTTATGCCCATCACATTTTTAACTTTTTTTTTGTGTGGCCAATAAGTCTCCAATATTTTATGTATGTTTTATTGCACTTGAACTTTACGTTCAGATAACAAAAATATAATGATAAGATCTCAGTAATTAATATTCTAATTTTTTATGGTAAAACACTCTTTTAAGATATTAAGTACGTACAACTATTGTCTACCATGTATCCAAGTAATTTGAAAATACGCATCTTTTGTGATGCTTTGCATCAAACCCTAGGCAAGCAATTTTGACATTACGCAAATCATTTTAAAGTGGAATAAAAATTGTTAATCTAACAATTACAAATTCCAATGTCAAAAGCTATGTTTAACAGAAAAAAAATCGTTAATTAACATACCATTTCAAAAGTTCAACAGGATAGAGACAATGTTCTGCAGAACATGGCTTGTCAACTGCAATTAGCTTAGTATGTCTGCACAATATATTGCTGTAGACGGATAGTTCAATGAGATATGTTGCATTAAAATAATGAAAAGTTACATCCTTGTTGGCGATAGGTGTGATCTGCTGTTTGGGAGAATATACCTATTTGAAGTGCCATTTTGTTCGTCAGTTGGCTAGACTAAAAAGTAACGGTTAAACAAAACCATATGATGACCCTCTCTTGTATTCAGCCGCAATGTCTTCCTCACAATTATTGTCCTCCTTTAATTTGCTGGTTACCTTTTATTGCTGAAGTATTTCTCCAAATTGTACATGCATATTTAAGTAGAAGACAAATAAGTAAATCCCAATAAACAACTATCACTTCGAGAGAGGGAAATATCGAAATCTGAAAATGCAATAACTAACACTAAACCTAAAGAAGAGCAATATAACGACCACTCAATTAATGAAATTACTTCAAGAAACAAATAATCAAACACTTTTTGTCTTTAGGACTTTCAACCAAGTGATCAACAACTAATTCTATCAAGTGGTCATAAGCTATTTAATGCATATTAATCTAATCAACAAAAGTAATAAAATCATGAACACCGAGATTTACGAGGCAAAACCGCAAAGTACGAGAAGAACTACGGGATCAATAAGGAAAAATGCACCTAAACAATATAGTAGTGTATACAAGAAATTCTCACATCTCAATAGTGGATCGCACATTCTTGGAAATAGAATTTCTTGCTGAATTTCTCGTGAATCACTCCGTGCCAACACCAAGAGTGTGGTGGAGATGGCTATGGGTCTTGGTCGAGGAAGCGGTTGGGAGAGAGACAGAGAGAAATTTGATTTTTTTCAAATTTTTTTGTTAGTTTATGCATAAAAGGGTTAGGATATATTAGTCATTTCATTGCTTTGTTACTCTATTGAGGAGGGGGAATCTATAATTTTTCAGAACCACGAGGGTAAGTGTATTTGACCAAAACCTCAGGGGTGGTATTTGTAATTTACCTCCCAAAAAAGTCCAATATATTTTATTGGTGCAATGAGAGAAACAAGGGGAAAAAACAAGGGCAGCCCAAGGAACTTTGGTCCCTTGAGCAAAGAAATCAGCACTGTTCAATTAAAATTGGAAGAAAGGAGAATCTTAATTATAGTTTCAAAACTAAGGACGGTGAATAATATTTTATAAATTACAAAGAGAGAAGACCTCAGTCGCGGTCAGTGAAATTTAACCCCTTCAAAAAAATTAAAAAAATATAAAAAATTACATTACCATTTTATTAATATGTAATCACTGTAATTAGAACAACAATAGAAAGAATGACAAAGAAGACAAAAAAACAGGGAATTTAGCAAAACCAGTGCTCTATGGCATTAACACGCAACAAAGCAACCTCACAACATACACATACACATGCCCTGTGCCGAAACATATAACTTGTGTGCAGCGAAATCTTTCAACAAGATGAAAGAACTAGAGGAAAACCTGTTGAGACTCACAAATAAGAGGCATGCTATGTTACTTCATGCAAAATGTAAAGTGCAAGAAAAAATAAATAAATAGTTTTGTAGCACAAAGATGTCAACATGAGAAGACTTCCGTAGCTTTGTCCATTTGATCAAAAGTGCTACAGATGTATGTACTGCTCTGCAACCATATATGTATATGTATACACGTATGCATGCCAATGGAGACAGAGAGAGAGAGAGAGAGAGAGATGCAAGATTTGTTCTCCTCTCAATAACTCCACATAGAGGGATATTCCTCAAGTAAATACACAAGATCAATAAGGAGAGGATCAATTGGTGCCAAAGAAAACTGTGGAGAACCAAGAGACAAAGATCAAAAAGCTTATCCAATATTGGCCACCCTTTGGAGGCAGCAACAACTCCTTGAATGCGCTCAGCTCTGCTCCTTTAG
>BRYE01000006.1:7002232-7007232 GCA_030159115.1 Actinidia arguta var. hypoleuca | reverse complement strand
ACTGAAAAATACCGCTCGGCCAAATAATCCCATACTTCTTTGACAGTCTCAAATGGGGTAAACAGTGAATGAATGGATGAAACTAATGTGTTGGAAAACCAGGTGATAATCTTGGAGTTGACGCTGTCCCAGTCTTCAAGTTGGGATTGATATTGGGCATGTAAATCATCATCATCATCTTCATCTTCATCGGTCTCGGACAAATGAGGTGGTTGTGCATTGCCTGTGATATATTTCCAAAGTTTCCTAACTCGAAGAAACCGTTGCATGGCTGAGGACCAGATGCGATAGTTGGATTCGTCGAGAATGATGGAAATAGGCTGAAAGACTTTTGGTTGGGCCATTTTTTTTTTTGACTAAACTGTAATTTTCAAAAGGTCATGGGGCTGGAAATGTAATTTACCGAGCAATTGCTGACACTTGCGCAATGCTGACGTGGCAGTGACTCAGTGCTGGTGTGGCGGTGAGTCAGCAGTGACGTGGCAGTGACTTAGCGCTGACGTGGCGGCAACGCGGTGATGGCGTGGCGCTGACGTGCTGCTGTAGCGCGTGGACGCATGTCGCGCACGTCTTCAACATTGGATGGAGCATGTTAGCACGTGGATCTGACACGCCGACTTTGGAGTGGCGCATGAGGGCACATCGGATGTCTGTTTTCGACTGTTTTTGGTGTTTTGGACTCTACTCGTCGATACGAACACAATGGTACTATAAAAATATAATTTGGAGTAAAATTGATAGAAACCCGAGACGATGTTTGGTGGTGATTGGCGAGGTTGGTCTTCGCCAATGAATGCCGGAACGGTACCGGTGGTTGGTGGGTTGGTCTTTGCCAATGAGTGCCGGAACGGTGCCGGTAATTAGCGGAAGAAAGAGTTAGGCCACTGGACGTGGCTCTGATACCATGTTAGAAATTGTAGAAAGAGAGAATGAGAGAATGAACTCCGTATATTGTATTGAGTTGAGTTGAATATACACATGTCCTCTTTATATAGAGGAATATCAGAAAGGTATTGTTTACATAAAGAAAATAATAATAATGTAAATGAGGTAACGTATCAATCAGAATATATTCTGTATCAGAACATATTATGAGTATCAATTAGGGAGATATTTACCAAATATTCAGAATGTATTCTGATACAGAATATATTCTGAATATATGGTAAATATAATCTAACAATATGGTAAATATAATCTAACACTTCGCATTATGGAAAGTCCAACGCAATGGCAAGTCAGTTCTACTGACGTTTATGCATTCTTATATAACCAGAGCCTTTATACTTTTTTTGTCCTTCTAATTTTTTTTGGGAAGCATCTTTCCTAATGTTCTTTTCAAATTGTAACGCGTGTTTGTACAAATTGTCAATTGGCTAATAAACTAATGATTGGATTAAGTCAAGAGATAACTCACTATGTGATGCGGTAGTTAATGTATACTTGTCGAGGATTAATGGGCCCTTTAAGGCATGGGTTAAATGAGGATGCCCATAAATATGAAAATGGAATAATTACTTTGTATATGATAATAGAATTAACGGTGTTTCAATTGAATCTTCAAAATCACCCTTCGTAATGCGACAAAAGTAAGTTACTCCTTCAAGTTAAAGTGCTCTCAATAGCCAAACAAATGAAACATATACTGTTTAGAACACAATAAACTCATACACATATGCTGCTTTATGATGCTGCAATAACTCAAATGCACAAAAGATGTTTAGGAATGCAAAAGTATATTCAAAAGATAAAAATGTTTGTTTCATCAATAGCTATAAAGACCTAAACATCATGGACTTATTTTCTGTTATCAGCTGCACAAATAACCATCTTTCAAGAAGTGATTCAAACAATCAAAACTTGATAACTTGCATTTAGATAAGTTTCTATCTGTCGCTTTTTACAACATATTAAATATACAAGCTTACCTAGAGGAAGATGATGATGCAAACACAGATTTTATTTGCCTTTGGCTCACTTTCAAGTACAAACCCTGCAAAAATAGCATGAATTTAGGACATTATACATTATACAAAAGTAAGACTATATTGCAATTTGTTCAAGGAACATTTAATTTGTCTTTCTCCTTTCCATCTGTTCTCCTGTCAATAAATTGATAATTTTTGCGGCACATAAATTCAACACTTCTTACGCTAGAATTGAAACCAAGAACCCTCATATTTTTACAAAGATCTTAGTATATTTCCACTTTGATCAGCAAGACATTATGCTAGTATCTATACTTATAACATAATAAGAGTTTAAAAGGGAATTGATCAGTTTCACGTAATAACAAAAAAATATATTCTATTTCATAGAATAAAAGGACAACAAAGTGACACTTAAACCGAACTTAGATGTTCAACTATCTAAGGATTATGGCAAAAATACTTGTTGGTATTTCTAGAATGATATATTAATAGCCTCTTCAATTACGTCTCTATCTCTCTATTGTCTACCATGTATCAAAGCACTTTGAAAAGCTAATGAGCAATTTTTTGTGATGAATTTCATCTAACACTTGGCAATGGATTTTGACATCACCCAAATCATTCAAAAGTGGAATAAAATGTTAGTCTGATAATTACAAATTCGAATATCAAAAGCTATGCTTGACAGAAAAGAAAAGAGGATAAATTAACTTACCGTCTCAAAGGTTAAGTTTAACAGGATATTGACAATGTTCCGCAAAACACCCTTGTCAACTGCAATCAGCGAAGTAATCTATCTCCACAATGTATTGTTGTAGACAGACAGTTAGATAAGAGATGTTTCTTTAAAAGGATGAAAAGTCTGATCCTTGTTGGTGATCGGTGCACTATGTTGTTTTGGAGAATATTCAAGTTTGAAGTGCCTTTTTGTTTGTCAGCTGGTTAGACCGAGAAGTAACAATTAGCTTCTTCATTAGTTTGCGGAGTAGGTGATTGTAATGGGATTCCTCTAAAGGCAGAAAGGGGTGGCTGATTGCAATGAGATTTACCTCTGTAGGGGTGACTAATTACTTGAGTTCGATTTACCTTTACAAAAATTTAAACCTGACAAATATGTCATGAACATTCATCAAGATAACAAAAACATGTACAACACTATTAGTACGGCTCAATGTTAACAATACATGTTCTTTTTATTAACAACAATACAAAATGAAAACACAAATAGTAACTGACGACATGCAACAAAAAAGATGCATCAGACCCCATAAGGTGGAGCTTCCCATGATGATAAGTCCAACGCAATGGCCAAGCTAGTTCCACTGACGTTTATGCATTCTAATATAACCATAGCCTTTACACTTTTCTTGTCCTTCTATTTTTTTGTTTTTTTGTTTGGGAAGCATCTTTTCTAATGTTCTTTACAAATTGCAACGTATCTTTCCCAAGTAAAGAGGTAACTCACTATGTGTTGCAGTAGCTAATGTATACTTGTCGAGGATTAATGAGCCTCTTTAAGGCATGGGTTAAATGAGGATGCCCATAAATATGAAAATGGAATCATCACTTTGTATATGATCATAGAATTAACGGTGTTTCAATTGAATCCTCAAACTCACCCTTTGTAATGCGACAAAAGCAAGTTACTCCTTCAAGTTCAAGTGCTCTCAATAGCCAAACAAATCCCACGTAGAACATAATGAACTCATACGCATATGCTGCTTTATGTTGCAGTAATAATTTCAATGCACGAAAGATGATTAGGAATGCAAAATTATATTAGTAAGATAAAATTGTTTATGCATCAATAGCTATAAAGACTTTGTTAGATATTAGCTTATTTGTCATTTTTATTATTGAGTTATTATTGAAGGACTTGTGTGTTATTATGTATTTCTAATCATTAATATAAAAGGGAAGAGGCCTCCCCCTCAACCCTAATTTTAGTTTTCCTAATCAATATGGTATTAGAGCCATAATTATAATCCTAACCCTAACTAGCCCCAAACACCACCCAAAATTACCTCTAAACCCTAACTGCCATCACCACCGATAACCCACCCCTCACCGACCTTTGATGAGGCATGATGGAGCTCTGATTGCTCTTGTCCACCTCTATCCGAGGCTTCCCAACCTTCGATGCCGTCTAATCTGCCTTGTAGAGCATAATATGACTACTTCTGCTTCCAATCTAACTTGTCCAGGCATCTGCGTGACCTCCAACAATCCAATTGACCTTTGATTGGATCTGGCGACTCCTTCCAGACATCAAAATTGCTTTGATTTGGCTTTGATTTGGTTAGAACTGCTTTGACTTGGCTTCCACATGGACCTCTCCAACCTATAGCAGGTTGTCCATGTTCGAACAATCTTTGTGAGGTTGCAATCTAAGACTACTCAGCCTTCGACGAGAGCTTTACAACCACCAACAAGCTCGCCTGTTCTCCAATGTACTCGTTTGGACCCTCACTAGTGTTCGCCTAGTCTCCGACGTGGCTGTCCATGTTCGAACAGGCTCTAATGAGCTTCATCATCGCTCATATCAGGCTGTGTATGGTTGCTCGTACGTGCGCGTCTTCTCTCGTCTGTGATCTATGGTCTATGTTCTCTCTTCTGAGCTAACATGACTGTTGTTATTGTTGCTATTGTCTAGTGATCTAGTTGTTGGTATTGTTGCTTTAGTGATCTAGATTTATTGATTTCTTTATTAATATTCTGAATGGAATTGTTCGTTATATAATTATTTGTCAACGGAGTGTGGCATTATGATTGTTGTGGGCCTTTTTTTGTCACTATGTCGGAGAGTAGTCAAACTAGTCAGGCTATAGTTGGCTCTGGAACCTTCTCTGTGGAGCCAGGACAGATTGTTTTCAAATAAAACCCCCAATTTATGAATCATCAAGAAATTGTTTTATGGTACTAATTACTTATCCTAGTCCAAATCTACCGCACTCTTATTGAAAAGTAGAGGTAAAATTGGGTATGTTAATGATGTTATTGCGTATCTTAACATGGGGATCCCAGATTTGACAAGTGGGATCAAGATTACTCTTTGATTGTGAGTTGGTT
>BRYE01000006.1:6974732-6997232 GCA_030159115.1 Actinidia arguta var. hypoleuca | reverse complement strand
CGTCTAGGAGAAGTTCACCTCGGGAGTGATGAGACTCACCCTCGTCGTCCGCAATCGGAGCTGACCCACCCGTTGGTACGTCCTCGCCGTCATCCCCGCCACTGGAGGCCATTGACTTGGAAGGAAGGCAAAAGCTCCTGCGAAAAGATTTAGATCCAAGGACTACTTTGACTGAGTAGAGCTTTCCTCCCTCTACTGAGCTCAAAATGTTATCAAATTTATGCTGCTCATCCTTGAAAAGTGTGGGCAGCCTATTGTAGCATTTGCCTAAAAAGCATATCAAACAATTATTAGTACGTGAACACTTAAAGAATGAAAGGAAAATTCATCTAATAAAGATTGAGACTGACTTGGGGTACCCCATGATCTTGGAATCCTTGGAACCCCAACTTCGAGAGATAATCCTTCGAGGAACTTCCAGTTTTTCCACGATATGAAGAAAATTTTCCTCTACCATCCCTAGACATTGCTAGGATATCCCCCGAATAGGGTCTTCTTCTTGAACTCGGTGAGGGAGAAGGCGTACTTATAAGCTTACCACAACACTATTGTACAAACGACATTTCGCCATGCGTTAAGGACAAGCTGGGCGGGGCAAATATTATAAACATGCAAAATCATCCTAATTGTGGGGTGGATAGGAAGGCAAAGACCGGCATGAAAGGTGGCCTCATAGAAGGCCACCTGGATTGGGCGAGCAAACTCAATGGTTTCACCTGTCTCAAGAAGCCTAATCTACATACTTGACGGAAGAGAGCATGATTCCTAAGGTAATCTAGATCATCCTAGTTCATAGTATTTATTTATTTCTCAAGTAGAGGAAGAGGGACGGCTAGGGGACTATTCTCAGAACTAAAAGAATCTCTCCTAGGCGAGGAGGGAAGTCTAGTAACCTCGTTTTTCATATATGATTTTTCTCTTGAATGGTCAGATATCCAAGAAGGAAGAGAATCCTCTTTGTTTTCTACGTCGGTATTACCAAACATAAACTTAAAACTAACGAAAGGTAGGAAATAGGTCAAGTGTTCGGTACTTACTGAATTGAGGGCAAGGTAATGAGCTCGAAGTGATAAGGGCGAGGTGAACATCAGAGTAGAGGAAGCGATTCGATAACGAAATCAAGAAGAGTCCTAAACAGTAGGGAAGCCCCATATATATAAGAAAAGCCAAAGGCTGAGATCTATTCACTACAATGGTCAGGATCTTGCGATGTTTCGAATATTGAGGTCAAAACCGTTACTCTTGCCAAAATGTTATTCCGCCTTTAATGCTTTCGTCTATGTGTCCACCCATGAATACATTCCATCATTAGGCTCCCACAACATTGACCCACACTCTGTGATTTACGACTCGATAGTGCCATGTGTGTCACTCCGATATATCGAGTCGGGGGCAACTAATGAGAGGTAATTTTTCACCTGTTTATCCGACCTAAACTTCCTCACCATTATGAAGGTTACGTCACCTATGTCATTGCTAACTTGTATTAGACTCGACCGAGCTCCATGACTGTCAAGAATACTCACTTCGCCTATAGCGGTGAGCTCATTTATTTCACTACACATCGCCATCCACTATGAAGATAAGATGACATCAAGACTCCATTCTCATAAGACCCCTTCTCCACTACGTTGTCTATAATCACAGTTTATTTTCCAAATGGTATCTCCCTATTTTATTTTCGTTATCTCCGGGATTCCCTTCCATACTTAGCCATCCGAGGATCTCACCGCAATCTCCTCGCATCTATTCTCCATCTATAAAAAGCCACTCTCCCCATTATAAAAAAGTATGACTTAACCCTTACTTACTCACTTTAAGAGCTTTGGTGCTTTTCTTAGTCTAGCTTATTTGCCTTGGTCTGATCTCCACGTCGGAGGAGATTTGAGCGGCCTCGCCCCATCTGGTCATGTTTGTTCTCTTATGTAGGTCTCTCAAGCCATTGCTGAGATTAAGCACAGAGGTCACGAGTAATTTTGACTGTTGGTTACTCGCCCCTAAATT
This sequence comes from Actinidia arguta var. hypoleuca, assembly GCA_030159115.1. Lineage (NCBI taxonomy): Eukaryota > Viridiplantae > Streptophyta > Magnoliopsida > Ericales > Actinidiaceae > Actinidia > Actinidia arguta. The sequence goes on along the minus strand of BRYE01000006.1, from coordinate 6,995,228 downwards.
TTTACCATAATATTTTTTGTCTTAGTTTTTGAAAAGCTAAGATAATAATCTTATGGAGTATGTACTTGTAATCGAGTTTTTTTTATTACTACATTCAGCCAAATATTTCATAAAAATCGTAAGTTTTGAAAATATTTTCAAAAAATAGGTCCATTTAGTTTTCATATGATATTTCCATATTATAAAGCAATTTACAAACCACCACTTAAAAATGCGACTTCTTGTAAGACCCTCCTTTGAAACCACGACTTTAAGGTGAGGTAACCTTGCAAAAACACAAATTCAGGCAATCTTGTGCTTGGGAACTATTGTGGTAGAAATCTGTGGGCAACCAACCAACAGTCAGAATTGCTCATGACCTCGGTAATTAACCTCTGCAGTGACTTGGGTGACCTACTCAAGAGAACAAACGTGATCAACTGGGGCAAGGCCCTTCAAACCCTCTCCGACTTGGAGATCAGACCAAGGCAAAAAAGCAAAGTACCAGAGCTTTCAGTGTGAGTGATCAAAGGTTAAGTCATAGATTATGTGTATATCTTTTTGTGATGGGGGAGTGGCTTTTTTATAGTTGGAGAACGGAGAGCCGTGCAAGGAGATTATGGCGAAATGCTCATATGGCTAAGTATGAAAAGAGATCTCGAAAATATCAGAGATAAAATAGAGAGATGCTATTTGGAGAATAATCCGCAACTATAAGCAACATAGTGGAAAAGGAGTCTCATAGAGGTAGAATCTCAATATCATCTTATCTCCTCAGTGGATGGCGAGATGAAGTGAGAATAGGTGAGGTCACCGTTATAGGCGAGGTATGCGCACCTAGTGACCATGTTGTTTGGGTGAGTGACGTGGATCACAAAAGATAATGGCGATGTAAGTTTCAAGAAGACGAGGTGACTCATGTCGGGTGAACAAGCGGAGATTTTACCCCTCATCGGGAACCCACAATTAACGAACACGACATGCTGTGAGATGCCAAACAAATTCTTCATATGGTTAATTCTCATATTATTTTTAGGGTTATTAACACAGACACCCCCTCATTTATTGAAGTTTCTCACTAACACCCCCTTCATTACTATTCTATCAATAAAGTTTAAAAAAATATGAACTCAAACTTAAAATTATTTTGTTTATGACCAAATTACCCTCTTTGACTATATAAAATCATAAATCAACTATTTCCCCTTGTATCACATCATTTTTTTGGAGCTTCTTGCAGTAGGAAAGGGCTGCAACTCAATCACAATGCTACACATGACTTTGGTATTTGTTGTGGTAAAAATCTGGGAGAGCAACCAACAGTCAGAATTGTTCATCGGCCTCGGCGCTGGACTTCGGCTAAAGCTAGGGCGACCTGCACACACTAGTGAACGAAATTAATCGGCCGGGTTAAGGCCGCTCAAAATACCTCTGGCGTATGAATCAGACCAAGGCGATCAGGAGATAATTATAGGAAATGTGGGCGAGCACAAAAATAAATGTGTTTGTGGTGCCTGTGTTGAGCGTACCTCTTTAGTTATGGGGGAGCGGCCTTTTTATAGACAGAGCAATGAGCCGTGTCTATTCATCATGGTGATTTCCTCGAAAGGATAAGTATGGGAAGATATCCTAATAAAATTTGGAGATTAATATCAGGAGGCTGCCAATTGGGCAGTGGAGATTAATATCCTAATAGATAGAGTCTATTGAAGACAGTTCTCTTGTAGAGGTGGAACTCTTCATGAAGGTGGACTCCAATTGGGCAGTAGAATAACGGAGGAGGAGTCTCATGATAGCAGACTTCTAATGGAGGAGGAGTCCTTTCGGAGAATCAAGTCTTTGGGGAGACGTCTTTGCTTCAAGCGAGATGAACCACCTCGCCCAATGGCGATCTCAAGGAACTATTTTAGAAGTGGTGCCCTCATTAATACGAGGCGACCAGGAAGGTAAATATTTGGAATACCAGGGTGACGTGTCCTACTCGGAACATATTAGATTCAGGACTTGTCCGAATTATCCCACATCAGTATCCCCCTACTCAAAGCGCCGAGATATTCGGGACCTTTGAGTAAAAGCATTAAAAGTCCTAGACCCATGTGGGAACGCATTAAATGCACCCCTTCTCTCGCTTGGACACGTGGACTAGGGTATTAATTTTTGCAGGGAAGTTTGAGCCAAAAAGGCGGCGCCGCCATAATGACTTTTGGCATGATAGGCGGTGTTGGGCTCGAATTTCAAAAGGTCGCCTAATCTAGGTCGTTGAAGCGGATGGATCTCATCCGTCATTTTTCCCTATATATAAGGGGTCCCACCCATTCATTTACATCCTTTTGTCTGCCAAACCAATAACACTCATTTTCCTCGTTTTCGTTTGTGGTCGCCCTTCCCGCTCCAAATTTCTCCTCGCCTCTACCTGTGGTCGCCTTTCGTCTCCTAGCATAGTAAGTAACCAAGTCTTCGTTCTTATTTTTAGTTTTATGTCCTATAGGTCTAAGGTGAGTACTTCAGATTTGGATTCTTTGCCTTTGTGGGTATCCGACCATCTAGGAGAAGGTTTGTCATATATTACTGACAAAGTAAGACAATCTCCCAGATCGCCAATGGAAGACCCATCCGTTCCTAAGGTCGCCCCTTTAGGTGATGTTCACCCTTCCGTAGGAAAAGAACATAATATTATGACTCCCGAGGAGCTAGACTTGCTTAGGGAGACTTATCCCTTCCCTCAGAATGTACAGCTCAGACTTCCTGAGGAGAACGAAACTATTCTTTCAACCCGCCCTGGCGAGGTAGCCTTTTACGAGGCTGCCTTTCCTGTGGGCCTTCGTTTTCTCATTCCTCCTATAGTTAGGTTAATTTTACTGTTTTTATTATTCTGTCAATAATTTTGGTATATTTATTAATAAGATTGAAACTAACATGATGGCTATCTTTTTAGATAAACGCTGGAATGATCTGCCCACGTTGCTTGGGTATGAGCAGAAATTTTATGACGAAATTTCAAAATCGGTGGCGGAATGTGGGCGCTTCATGGTCCCCATGTTTTTCAAAATCAAGGCATTTCGTTGGGCTTTCTACTCTCTTGGTTCTATGGCATATGGGATGGAGGGCGAGCAGCCACACAAGTCATCGACGTCGGGTGAAACGGGTGAGTCAATAGAATACCTAGGGACTGTTAGGAAGGAACTAAGGAGGATTGTACCTCATATCCCCGACCTGACTTTGTTAAGATGGTCGGGGGGGGAAATTCGAGATCCTATCTTAGAATTTTGTTCGACTTTGGGATCGAGCTCGGACTCGACATCGGAATCCTGGTCAGATTCTGAGCTACCCCCGAGCTTAAATTGGATGGTATAAATTCTTACTATTCTTGTTGGTTATTCTTTTCATGTCTAATTTTTTTTTTTTTTTGCAGCTATGTCGAAGAGGATTAGCCTGAAGAAACTCGGCGAGAGAGTGGAGAAAGCCAGAGGCGAGAGCTCAGCTAAAACATCCGCTCCCATTAAGGGAGTGGTAATTGGCGAGAAGCGCCCAATGGAAGAACCACCCACCTCGCCGAGCAAGAAGGCGAAGTCTGGGGAAGATTCCAAAGGAAAAGGGCACGCCCCTACTCCTGAACCCAAAAAGAAGAAGTCTGGTCCAGTAGACCATCCTGGGGCCACTACTTCTTCCAAACCCGGGGAGGGAAGCTCGCCCTCGTTGGGTACTGTCCTCGGTCCAAGGGCCTCCATTCTGGGGAGCCCTTCCGTGGCTGAGAAGATCTTTTGAGGAGTAATCCCTCCTACGGATCAAGAAAAGATGGGGCAACTCTCTTTGGATTAGACTGCCTCAAAGTTTTTTCAGGCTCTCAGTCAGGTATTATTTCGATACTAACTTCCGATTATTTTATCCTTGTTAAACATGCTCGGTTTGATCTGATAAGATTTGTTTATAGCAGGCGCTTGTGTTCGGATCTTCATTGGCGGTCAAAAGTAGGGAAACCATCGAAGAAGCATCCCTTCAATAGGGGTGAGCTGCCTCTTTGGACACTGATGTTTTCCATCTCCAGAAGTTATCCGCCGATCTAGAGCAGCACTGGCCGAGGCGCGAGCTCGGGAGCAGCAGATCGGCGACGAGTTCACCAAATTAAAGGATGAAAGGGACACCCTCGCTGACAGTGTGGGAAAGGCTGGGATTCTAGTTGCAGATTTGAGGGAAAGAGTTGATCGCACTGGAAAATTGGCTGTTGAGGAATTTAAATCCTCGTCGGATTTCTCCGAAACTGTTGAAAGTGCTTCCTCGAAGTATTTTGGTGAAGGGTTTGATTTCTACCAATGACAGCTTTGTCGCCATCATCCGGACCTTGCCATAGACTTGGAGGAGATGTGTCTCGATCTTGACCTGCTCGTCGAAGAGGACGAGGAAGCAGAAGGGGAGGGAGGTGAGGAAGAAACTATTGAAAAAGGAGATGCGAATCCTCAAGGCGATGCAAATCCTCAAGGCGACGAAAACCCTCCCCCGTTTACCATGATGTAATTTGCCAATAAAATTTTTTTTTTTGGTATTTTCACGTTAATGAATATTACCCTAATTTTGGCAATTTGGCGATGTGAACCACTTTAGTTCTGGTGTACTTTTACTTAGTTTTTAAATTTCTGTCATTTTACAATGTTGGCAACCTTGAATTAGGCGATCAAGATGCCTCCATCATTTTATAATGAATTGGCGATCTTGAATTAGGCGATCAAGATGCCTCCATCATTTTTCAATGAACTGGCGATCTTTAATTAAGCGATCAAGATGCCTCTGTCATTTTATAATGAATTGGCGATCTTGAATTAGGTGATCAAGATACCTCCGTCATTTTTCAATGAACTGGCGATCTTGAATTTAGGCGATCAAGATGCCTCTGTCATCTTACGATGAACTGACAATCTTGAATAGGCGATTTTCATCCTGCAATTGGCGATGACTGAAATAAACTGAAGAAGTTTTATTACTTGAAATAATCTGGGAATCATTACAATTTTTTTGCCTAGGCGAGCTGACTGAACGTCATTGGAAATATTTTTTCAGATGCCAATAAGTCCCCGGTCTAGATACCTTGATGACCTTATTAGGGCCTTCCCATGTTGGGCCTAGTTTCCCTGTGTTTGGCTCTTTAGTTGATAGGGTAACTTTTCGTAGGACTAGGTCGCCAAGTAAGAATGACCTGTGCTTGACTCTCTGATTGAAATATTTGGCCACTTGATGTTTATAAGCTACTTGGTGTATGCTTGCTTGCTCCCGTTTCTCATCAAGGAGGTCGAGGTTGAGTCTCAGCTCGCCTTCGTTGCTATCTTTGTCGTAGTTTGAAGTCCTAAAACTCGGCATTCCGATCTCGATGGGTATCACTGATTCAGTTCCGTAAACCATGGAATAAGGCATTTCACCAGTAGGAATCCTGTTAGTCGTGTGACATGCCCATAATATGCTTGGTAGGTCTTCTACCCATTCACCTTTGGTTTTCTCCAATCTTGTTTTTAAATTTCTCAGGATGGTTCTATTAGTAACTTCCACTTGGCCATTGACTTGGGGGTGACCAGGCGAGGAGAAATGATGTGATATGGCGAGATTCAAACAAAATTGGCTGAATCCATCGTTATCGAATTGCCTAGCATTGTCCGAGATGAGAACCTTGAGAATTCCAAATCGGCAGACGATACTTTTCCAAATAAAATTCCTTGTATTTTTCTCGGTGATTTTGGCTAACAGCTCGGCTTTCACCCATTTGGTGAAGTAATCAATGGCGATGATCAAGAATTTTCTCTGTAATGGAGCTTGAGGCAAAGGTCTTAGTATGTCTATTCCCCATTGGGCGAATGGCCATGGGCTAGTAATTGACACCATATCAGTATGGGGAAGGTGGTTAGATGGTGCGAACCTCTGGTATTTGTCGCACTCTCTAGTGTATGTTGTTGCATCTCATCCCATTTGGGGCCAGAAGTAGCCTTGGCGAATTGCCTTTCATACTAGTGACCTTGCCCCTGAATGATTTTCGCAGATGCCCTCATGGATTTCCCTCATCACATAATTGGCTTCGTTAGGTCGGAGACATCTTAAGAGAGGACCCGAAAAAGATCGTTTATATAAAATCCCATGAAGTAGGCAGAACCTTGCAGATCTATAGCGAATTCGATGAGCTTGAAGTTTATTTGTTGGTAGTGTGCCATTTTGGAGGTAAGTGATGATCTCATCCATCCATGTTGGGTTCATTTCCGTTGAACAGACGGGTTTGGAGACCTCAATATTTGGTTTGAACAAAAATTCTAGGGGTATACTTCTATCTGATATGAAATCAAAAGTTGAAGCAAGATTGGCTAGGGCATCAGCTTTTCTGTTTTTTTCTTTGGGGATCAGTTGAATGGTGAACTTTTTAATTTTCTGAGTTAAGCATTTGACTTCATCTAAATAAGCTGTACATCCATGGCGAGAGAATCTCCCTGAACTTGGTTTGCCACTAGTTGTGAATCACTGTAAGCATTAATTGATTCGACTCCCAATCTGGTGGCAACCCGTAATCTGGCGAGGAGTGTTTCGTACTCGACTTCATTGTTGATGACTTTAAACCCAATCCGTATGGCATATTACATCTGTTCACCTGTCGGGGTTTGGAGAACAAGCCCTGCACCACATCCGTGTTGATTGGAAGACCCATCTACAAACAACTTCCATTTCTCAAGCTCTTTACCTGAGCTGCTGAGGTCCTTTTTCGAGCTGCCGAGGTTCTTGTCTAAGTTTGGAATCTCCGTCTCCGAGAGGACTGCTAGGTCAGTTTCATAAGTGGATTCTGCCACGAAATCTGCTAAAGCTTGGGCTTTTATCGCCGTCCTGGGTTTGTAGTCAATATGGAATTCACTCAACTCGATGGACCATTTCAGGAGTCTCCCCGATGTATCTGGTCATTGGAGGATCTGCTTTAACGGTTGATCAGTCAGCACGGTGATGGGATGGGCTTGAAAATAATGACAAAATTTTCTAGCGGCGATCAGGAGGGCATAGGCGAGCTTCTCAATCATTATGTATTTATTCTCAGCACCCATAAATACCTTACTAATATAATATACCGGTTTCTAAACTCGGTCCACTTCTCAAACGAGCATGGCACTTACTGTTGTGGGCGAAATGGAGAGGTATACGAATAGTTCTTCGCCCGTGGTCGGAACCACAAGCAGAGGAGGTGATCCCAGATACTTTTTAAGCTGTTGAAACGCTTCCTCCGATTCTTCTCGTCCACTGAAAATTTTGATTTTTTCTTAGGATTTTGAAGAATGGTAAACATCTGTCCGCTGATTTGGAAACAAACTGATTAAGGCGGCAATTCGCCCAATTAACTGTTGAACTTCATGGACATATCTGGGCAAGCTCATTCTGAGTAGAGCCTGAATCTATTCAGGGTTTGCTTCAATCCCTCATTTGGTTACTAAGAACCCTAAGAATTTTTCCAGACGATACGCCAAAAATGCATTTGGAAGGATTTAACATAATCCGGTGTTTTCTTAGAATGTTGAAAGCTTCTTCAAGGTGGGCAATGTAGTTGTTTGCTTCGAGGCTCTTGACAAGCATGTCGTCTATGTATACTTCCATGATCTTTCCAATCAGTTCTTTGAACATTTTGTTCACTAATCTTTGATATATAGCCCCAGCATTTTTGAGACCAAATGGCATGCCCTTGTAGCAGTACAATCCTCATTTCGTGATAAATGAAGTCTTTTTTATGTCGGGGGGGATCATCTTGATCTGGTGATATCCTGAGAAGGCATACATGAAACTAAGAAGCTCATGCTTAGATGTGGCATCGACTATTAAATCAATTTTTGGCAGAGGGAAACGGTCTTTTGGGCACGCCTTGTTGAGATCAGTATAGTCAACGCATACTCTCCACTTTCCCCCCTTTTTAGGGGCGACGGCGACATTGGCCAACCATTCCGGGTAATGGGCTTCTTTGATAACCTTAGCCTTGACGAGTTTGGTAACCTCTTCGTCAATAACTTTGAGTCACTCGGGGGCGAATTTCCTTCTCTTTTGGCGAACTGGAGGGTTTCCTTGATTGGTATGTAACTTATGCATGGCGACTTGGGGATCAATACCCGGGACATCGCCCTTTGACCAGGCAAAAATATCAAAGTTTCTTTTTAAGAATTCCACTAAAGCACTGCGTAATTCGTTGGTAAGTTCAGTTCCGATCATAACGTGGCGATCAGGATATTCCAGATGTATGGAGATCGGGATAGTTTCTTCAAGGGATTTGGTGTTTTCGATTTCTCGGGGATCCATCAAGACAACCTGTTCCACCTCGTCCCTTAGAGAATCCATCTCGCCATCGTTGGTCGGTAATTGCTATTGGATATCTGGTGCTGGGGAGGCTTCAATCTTCATAGCTGAAATAAAACATTGTCTGGCCAATTTCTGATTGCCCCTTACTACGCCCACCCCTGCTGGAGTGGAAAACTTCATTTTTAGGTGGTAGGTTGAGGTGATCGCCCTAGTCCCACCAAGAGTTGGGCGACCTAAAATTGCATTGTAGGGGGAAGGACAATCTACCACGATGAAGTCTTGCCAAACGGTAGTTTGGCAAGACTCTGTTCCCAGAGTTATCGGCAACTTAACCCATCCCAGCGAATGAGTCACATTTCCTCCGAATTCCACCAAAGGTGTCAGGAAGGGATGTAATTTATCAAGCCCTATTTTCATCTTGTCGAACGCCGATATGAACAGGATGTCAGTCGAACTACCATTATCGACCAAGATTCTTTGGACGGTAAAATTGGCGATGATGGCTAAAACGACCAAGGCGTCATCATGAGGTAAGTGCAGACCTCTCAAGTCATCATTATTGAAGGTGATTGGTGGGTGAATATCGGCCATTGGCGACGAGAGATTATAAACTTCTTCGGATAGCCTACCAGCACTTCTGTCATGCCTTTTTCTGGATGAATTCGAGCTACCTCCCGATCCAAACACGCCGTGGATTACCTGTATGTCTCTAGTAGTAGGTCGATTGTCGCCGTATCTTTTTTCTGGTGAATTGGGGGAAGGGCCATCACCAACATATTTTCTCAGATACCCTCGTTTGATGAGGTCGGCTATTTGCTCCTTCAGGTGAAAACAGTATTTTGTGTTATGGCCATGATCTCGATGAAACTCGTAATACTTGTTCTTATTTCTTTTTCGGGGATCAGTTTTGATTTTCGAGGGCCACTTGACGAACTCTTCATGCTTAATCTCTGTAAGAACTTGGGCAATAAGAGTATTGAGCGGGGGTAACACCAATTCTGTGCGGTGAGGTAGGGTACGAGGTCGCCTGTCATTGGTCCGTCTTGAGTCTTGATTAGGCTTCTTGCTCCTCCGTTCATCGTCCCTATAATCAGATCGCCTTGCATCAGGCTTTTTTCTTTTATGGTCATCTTTTCCTCTTCGCCTTCGTTTGGCTTCAGTCAATTCCTCCGTGGTAATGTATTTATCAGCTTTACTTTGGAGAATGGACAATGTCTCCAGAACATTCTTAGACAGAGAATCGAATAAGGGACCTGGGCGAAGTCCCTCCATCATTGCCATGACAACTACTTTGTCACTGGGATCCTCAACTTCTAATATGGCCTGACTAAATCATTTCACATAATCTTTCAGGTTCTCCGTTTCTTTCTAGTGGACAGTGAAAAGGTGGGATGCATTTTTTTGCCTGATCCTGCAGCTCATGAAATTGGCGACGAAAAGCCTGCTCAGATCACCAAATAAATCGATGATTCCCGGAGATAACTTCCAGAACCACGACCTCGCCGAACCCTTCAGTGTAGCAGAAAAGGCTTTGCACATAACTTTGTCCGAGTATCCTTGGAGATACATCACATTTTTATAAGAATCCAGGTGATCCATAGGATCTGTTTTGCCCTCGTAGATCTCGAGCTAAGTAGGTAGTTTGAATCTGGATGACACATTGGCTCTCATTATTCTTTGGGTGAAAGGTGGTTCAGTTTGTCTAATCAAAGAGTCTACGGTTATTGGGGCACTGGTCCCCGTGTTGATGGCGTCTAAGCGGGCATCTAGATCCCTAATCTTCTGAGAAGTGGATATATCTTGGCGCCCTGGTTCCTGATGGACCCGACGAGGAGACCTACCACGCCTTACCTCATCGCTTTCCAGTCCTGGCATCTTATTGGGTTATGATTCTAGCAATGGGCTCCTTTCTCATCGGGGGCGAGGACTAAGAGAGTGACGGCGTCTGTCTCGCCTGGTACTATGGTGGCTTTGAGATTCATTCCTTGACGGATGAGAATGACGAGGGGCCAGAGGAGGTGGTGGACGATTATTTGCGGTGAGGTGCTGTATGAGGAGGGCATTATTTTCGTTCATGATTCTCATCTGTTCGGCCATCCCACGTATTTCATGGTGAAGACCTTCTAGATCTGGAGTTTGGCTAGCGTTAGCCATCGGATGGGCTCTATTATCTAGGGGGCTACTGGTGCTTGGTCTGGATAATAATCGGCTGCGCAGGTGCATAGGAGAGAACTTTCGTTCCCATAGACGGCGCCAAACTGTTGTGGTAAAAATCTGGGAGAGCAACCAACAGTCAGAATTGCTCCTCGATCTCGGCGCTGGACCTCGGCTAAAGCTAGGGCGACCTGCACACACTAGTGAACAAAAGTAATCGGCCGGGGTGAGGACGCTGAAAACCCCTCCAGCGTATGAATCAGACCAAGGCGATCAGGAAATAATTATAGGCAATATGGGCGAGCACAAAAATAAATGTGTCTGTGGTGCCTGTGTTGAGCGTACCTCTTTAGTTATGGGGCAGCGGCCTTTTTATAGACGGAGTAATGAGCCGTGTCTATTCATCATGGTGATTTCCTCGGAAGGATAAGTATGGGAAGATATCCCAATAAAATCTGGAGATTAATATCAGGAGGCTGCCAACTGGTGAGTAACCCGCAATTATAGGCGTTATGATTGAGCCAGAGTCTATTGAAAACAGTTCTCTTGTAGAGGTGGAACTCTTCATGGAGGTGGACTCCAATTGGGTAGTGGAATGACGGAGGAAGAGTCTCATGACAGCAGACTTCTAATGGAGGAGTAGTCCTTTCGGAGAATCAAGTCTTTGGGGAGACGTTTCTGCTGCAGGCGAGATGAACCACCTCGCCCAATGGCGATCTCAAGGAACTATTTTAGAAGTGGTGCTCTCATTAATACGAGGCGACCAAGAAGGTGGATGTTTGGAATACCAGGGTGACGTGTCCTGCTCGGAACATATTAGATTCAGGACTTGTCCGAATTATCCCACATCAGTATTTAATTTACATTGATACATGGGAAAGTGTTGGTTTATGAATTTATATAGGTATGGAGGGTAATTTGATTATAAACAAAATAATTTAAGTGATTTAAATTTTTTTTGGGTTAACTTTACTGATGAAAAAGTGACAAAGGAGTTCAATAGATGAAGGGATCATGGCGGATTTCAAAGATGAGTGAGGTTAAATGAAAAAGAATAATAGACAAGGGTTGAAAGATAAGAATTGACAGGTGTTAATTCTACGAAGAATTTGTTTGGTTTAGGTGTTAAAGGAAAGTGTCGTGTTGCTTAAATGCATATGTAGAATTGGAGGCGAGCTCAAGATCAACTTTTCATAAGATGAGCTCGCCTTAAATTCGTCTTTATCAACGAAGAAGTTGGGTGAATGAAATTGCTTTATAGGCGAAGTTGACTTATTTTTTAAAATATTTTTAAAACGTGCTATTTTTATAAAATATTTGGATGAATATAATATTAAAAAAAACTCTTTTTAATCGCATTCTCTATTTTATAAACGAGATAAAAAAGGTAAACATAGATTTTAAGTCTCGTTCTGACAAAAAAAGATTTTAAATCTCGGTTTCCCCGACCTCCTTACGCTCAAAATCATGTCATACAGAAATTGCCCTTGAGTTAGGGGTGGCACCAGCCCAGTGGCTCGCCCATGCTTGAGATTAATACTTGAGGCCATAGGGTTGTGTAAAGATGATTTTTCAGGACCGCCTAATAAATGGGTTTGTGCTTAGAAAAAAGGGGTAATGACATTTTGGTCCCCTCTGGAGAACTTAATACCTTTAAAGCACACAAACAAAACTTAATACCAGGACACATAAAAAAATATTATCAAATTGCTGTTTAAAAAAATATGTGAATGAAAACTTAAAATTGGCTGAAATTATCACCTCAATGTAAAGTTGTTGGCAACACAAAGGGCATCCATTATTGCTGCAGTTTCCAACCATTATTTGCTGCAATTTTAATGCCTTTAACAGCCCATAAGGGGTGTTAACGACAGGGATTTTAAGAGTCTCATTTCCCTTTAAAACATTGGTTTTTTTGGGTATTGAGAAAAGAGAGCATTTTGAGTTCTTTGGGAAAAAGAGAGACTGTAGTTTGTCAAGGCTACTATAGAGGCCTGTAGTTTGCATTTCAATCATTTTATCCTGGGAGGAAGATACTGAAAAAAACCTACAACACCCTCAGTAGGCGGCGAATCTTACTTAAGGAGATTGCGAAAGCAGGACTTGACCCAATTTACTATTTATATTTCTTTTATTTAGTTTTTGCACATTTCAATTATTGTAATTTCAATTCTTTAATTTTTTTTTTATGTAATTTACAGTTTATTGATGACATTATTCTTTGAAATTCTATATATGCCGAATCAATTTTACAACATCTGCCTTACTTCACTAACATTAATTTGCACACTTGTATAAAATGTACCAAAATTTGTACACTCACCACCAGGCCTCCATCACCCACCGCAACCTCCACTACCACCGCCTCCACCTACCACTACAACCATTGATATAAAATATATTAAATGTGATCCAAAGACGATGCAAAGATGATTTGAAGTAAAAAAAATATAAAAAAATTAAAATTAAGTATCCATCTATAAACGTAATTGCACTGTTTTAATCATATTTATAACAACTATAATAGCAAGGTTGGTGCCATTAAAAATTAGTCATTTTAACTTCGAAATAATTATTTACGGGTTGAAAACGGAATACGGATCATACTGCTAGATCTGTCCGAGTTGGTTAAGCATTTAGATAAGTAAAGTTATAGAACCCATATTTTAGGGCAATTGTAACCTAAAAATTATTTTCGCTCAAAAATAAATAAAATACAAGACTGACATATTTAGAAAGATCTATTAGTTCAGTCCCCTGTTACATATGTAGCAGGGGACTGCATATACTCAAAAAACCGTTAAAAATTGCTTTCACTTAGAAATAAATAAATTAAAAAATTCAGATTTAGAAAGGTCTATTAGTCTAGTTTCAAAATAATTAAACGGTCCACAATTTCAAGTTGTTTACTAAAAGATAGCGTTGTTTTTTCAAAATGTCTAGCAGAGGACTCTACATTTCTAAATTTGAATAGTTGTTGCAAAATTTGCACATTTATATCAAGATTTGAATACTTGCACCAAAATTTAAATACATGCACCAATTAAGACAATTTTTGTACAAAATATAGATCAAAATTTGTACAATTATAAAAAAATTGTATGCATGGGTCAAAATTTGCTCAATTACAACAAAATTTACACAAATTTGAATATTTTTTCATAGAATGTTGATCAATATGTACAAAGTTGTAAAACATCTGTACCAATTTTGTCATTTTTCACAAAATGTATACTAAAATTTTACAATTATAGAAAAATTTGCACAGTGAACATTTTTTTTTAATTATAGAAAAATTTGCACAATTGTAGAAAAAATTGCACGCTTTGACCAAAATTTGCATACTAGAACAAAAATTGACAAAATTATACTAAGAGTACCCAAGTATGCAAACGTAATAAAATTTGCAGTAATTGAATTTGTATAGATAAAATGTAGACCAAAAGTTGAACATTTGTAGAAAAAAATTGCACACTTGGGCAAAATTTTGCATAAATACATTAAAGATTGTATAAAATTTAGATCAAAATTTGCACACCAGCATCAATTGTACCAATTTTCTACATTACTAAAATTTGTATATTTTTTATTTTATATAATTTTATATTTAATATAGATGTTATTTAATAGACCTGGCCCGTTCCAAGCACACAATTTTTACTACAGACAAATATTTACAATAAAAGTTATATTAATTTCTTTGCTATAATTTTTTTATTTTTTTTGTGATAATTATTGTTATCCGTGAGGCAAAATTTGCATAATTGAACAAAAATTGACACACTTAATCAAATTTGAACACTTGTAATAAAATTTGCATAAATTGAGTCAATTTTTGCAAAAAATGTAAATCAAAATTTTGTTCAATTGTATAAAAATTTGAACACTTGCACTAAAAATTGCACAGTTGTAGCGAAATTTGCACACTAGCACTAAAAATTTGCATACTTGTGCCAATTGACACAATTTTTGCAAGAATATAGACGAAAAATTTACACAATCATAAAAAAATTGCACGCATGAACTAATATTTGTACACTTATTCTAAAATTGGTAATATTGTATCAATTGAATCAAAATCTACACACGTGCAAATAATTTTTATCAATTGGAGTATTTTTGTATATAATTTGAACCAAAATTTACATAATTTCAAAAAAAATTGTACAATTTGACCAAAATTTGAACAATTGTAATTTTTTTTTAAAATTTGCACTGAATTTAAAATAAAAGTTGGTGGACCAAAATTTGCCCACTTTTTATTTTAAATAATTTTATATAAAATATAGATCTTAGTTAATAGATCTCGATGAGCACATTTCAAAAATATATTTTTATTAAAAATAAATATTTATAATAAAGTTATATTAATTTAAAGTTTAAAGCACCAAAAGATAAATATGAATGCATTTACATGGACACCTTTAAGTGGTGCTCATATCACTCTCTCTCCTTATCACTCTCTCTCTTAATCTTTAAAACAATGGATGTGTGAGAATACTTGGGTAAACTTACACGTAAAAGAGATTTTAATGGTATTATATTCTCTTTGTAGAACTTCAATGATATTGAGGTTTAAAAAGTAATCCTTGAAGCCAGCTCAATACAGGTCACCGGCAACATATTTATTTTGCTTTCATGTTAGGTAATGGTGTAGTTAATGAAAAGTGAAAAATGCATTACAAACTTAAGAGAGACAACATGCCTACCTGTTTGTTTGTTAGCATGGAAAAATATTGAAAAAATAATAGTTATAGGTTATATTTTACCATATGTCCATTTTCGAATAAAAAATTAGTAAACAATATGTTGAAAGATATTTTATCGAACATGAAAGGAAATTTTTAGAAGTTGATGTGGGATAATTTGAACAAGTCCTGAATCATAAAATGTTCCGAGCAGGGTACGCCGCCATATATCTACAAACTCACCTTCTAGGTCGCCTTATATTGTTAATAAATTGAGCTCCATTCCATTTGCATATTCCCTCCACATCGCCATAGGGCGAGATGATCTACCCGCCCAAGGCAGTGATCTTCTCAAAGACTTTACTCTCCATAAGGACTCCATCTCCATTAGAGGTCTGCTATCACCACTCTTGTACATGATCGAAGTCCATCTCCATACAGAGTTCCACTTCTACAAGAGAACTGTCTCCAATAGACTCCAACTCCACAATAACGCCTATAATCACAGATAGATTACCAGTTGACAACCTCCTAGTTAATCTCCAGATTGAATTGGGATATTCTCCCATGCTTATCCTTCCGAGGGATTCGCCATACAACACTGACACGACTCAGTTCTCTCGTCTATATAAAGGCCGCTCCCCCACAACCAAAAAGGTACGCTCAACACAGGCATTATACACACTTTCATTGTGCTCTCCAAACTGCCTTAATTTCTGGTCGCCTTGGTCTGATTCTTACGCCGGAGGGGTTTTGAGCGGCCTCACCCCGGCCGATTACTTTTACTCGTTGCTGTGCAGGTCGCCTAGCTTTAGCCAAGGTCCAGTGCCGGAGTCGAGGAGCAATTCTGACTGTTGGTTGCTCTCTCAGATTTTTACCACAACAGTTTGG
Source organism: Actinidia arguta var. hypoleuca (assembly GCA_030159115.1). Lineage (NCBI taxonomy): Eukaryota > Viridiplantae > Streptophyta > Magnoliopsida > Ericales > Actinidiaceae > Actinidia > Actinidia arguta. The sequence goes on along the minus strand of BRYE01000006.1, from coordinate 6,979,224 downwards.
CGCCGTCTGTGGGAACCATAGTTCTCTAGTTCCTATGCACCTACGCAGCCGATTATTATCCAGACCAAGCACTAGCAGCCCTTTGGATAACAGAGTACGTCCAATGGCCAACACTAGCCAAGCTCCTAATCTAGAGGGCCTTCAGCATGAGATACGTGGGATGGACGAACAGATGAGAATCATGAATGAAAATAATGCCCTCCTTATACAGCATCTCACCACGAATAATCAACCACCACCTCCTCCGGCTCCTCGTCGTTCTCACCTATCAGGGAATGTATCCCAATGTCACCATAGCACCGGAAGAGACAGACGCCGTCTCTCTCCTAGCCCTAGCCCTCGACGGGAGAGAAGCCCAAGAAGCCCATCATTAGGGTCATCATCCAGCAAAACACCAGAGCAGGAAAACGAAATTAAACGGGGCAGATCCCCTCGTCGGGTCCATCAGGAACAAGACATGTCCACTTCCCAGAAAATTAGGGATCTGGACGCTCGCTTGGACGCCATCAACACGGGGAACGGTGCCCCAATAACTGTAGACGCTTTGATCAGGCAAACTAAACCACCTTTTACCCAAAGGATAATGAGAGCCAAGGTGTCATCCAGGTTCAAACTGCCTGCTCAGCTCGGGATCTATGAAGGTAAAACGGATCCTATGGATCACCTGAATTCTTACAAAAATTTGATGCATCTCCAGGGTTACTCGGATGATGTCATGTGTAAAGCTTTTTCTGCTACACTAAAGGGGACGGCGAGATCGTGGTTCTGAAAGTTGACTCCCGGAACCATAGATTCATTTGGTGAACTGAGCAGACTTTTCGTCGCTAATTTCATAAGCTGCACGGTCAGGCAGAAGAACGCGTCCCATCTTTTCACCATCCACCAGAAAGAAATGGAGAACTTGAAGGATTATGTGAAGCGATTTAACCAGGCTATATTAGAACTTGAAGACCCCAGTGACAAGGTGGTCATCATGGCAATGATGGAGGGACTTTGCCCAGGTCCCTTGTTCGATTCTCTGTCCAAGAACATTCTGGAGACATTGTCTGTCCTTCAAAGTAAAGCCGATAAGTACATTGTCGCGAAGGAATTGGCCGAAGCCAAATGGAGGCAAAGAGGGAAGGAGGACCACAAGAGGAAAGAGCCTGATACAAGGCGATCTGATTATAAGGACGATGAACGAAGGAGCAAGAAGCCTAATCGGGACTCAAGGCGGACCAATGACAAGCGACCTCGTACTCCACCTCGCCGCACTGAGTTGGTGTTGCCTCCGCTTAATGCTCCCATTGCCCAAGTCCTTACAGAAATCAAGTATGAAGAGTTCATCAAGTGGCCCTCGAAAATCAAGACTGATCCCCGGAAGAGAAACAAAAACAAATACTGCGAGTTTCACCGAGATCATGGCCATAATATCGAAGACTGTTTTCATCTAAAGGAGCAAATAGCCGACCTCATCAAAAGAGGGTATCTAAGAAAGTACATTGGGGATCGCCATTCCCCCAATTCACCGGAAAGAAGGTATGGCGACAATCGACCTACTGCTGGAGACATTCAGGTAATACACGGTGGGTTTAGATCTGGAGGAAGCTCGAATTCATCCAGAAAGAGGCACGCCAGAAGTGCAGGTATGCTATCCGCAGAAGTTTACAACCTCTCCTTGCCAATGGCCGATGTCCACCCACCCATTACCTTCAACAATGATGACCTAAAAGGCCTGCACCTACCTCATGACGACGCCCTGGTCGTTTCGGGCATCATCGCCAATTTTATCGTCCAAAGAATCTTGGTCGACAATGGTAGTTCGGCTGACATTCTATTCATCTCCGCATTTGAAAAAATGAAGATAGGGCTCGACAAGTTGCAGCCCTTTATGACGCCTTTGGTGGGATTTGGAGGAAATTTGACTCATCCACTGGGATGGGTCAAGTTGCCAGTTACTTTGGGGACAGAACCTCGCCAAACTACCGTTTGGCAGGACTTCATTGTAGTTGATTGCCCTTCACCCTACAATGCCATTTTAGGACGCCCAACTCTAGGCGGAATTAGGGTGATTACCTCAACCTACCACCTGAAGATGAAGTTCCCCACCTCGGCAGGAATGGGTGAAGTGCGGGTCGACCAAAAAGTGGCCAGACAATGTTTCATTTCGGCCATGAAGATGGAGACCCTCCCAGTACCGAATACCCAATAGCAATTACCGATCAACGATGGCGAGATGGAATCTTTGAGGGACGAGGTGGAACAGGTGGTCTTGATGGATCCCCGAGAAATCGAACACACTAAGCCCCTTGAAGAAACTATCCCAATTTTCATCCATCCGGAATATCCTGATCGCCACGTTATGATCGGAATAGAACTTGCCGAAGAGCTGCACAATGCTTTAGTGGAATTCTTAAAAAGAAATTTTGACGTTTTTGCCTGGTCCCAAGGCGACGTCCTGGGGATAGATCCCCAGGTCGCCATGCATAAATTACAGACCAAACCGGAAAATCCTCCAGTTCGCCAGAAGAGAAGGAAATTCGCCCCTGAGCGGCTTCGAGTTATCGACGAAGAGGTCGCCAAACTCATCAGAGCTAAAGTTATCAAGGAAGCCCACTATCCGGATTGGTTAGCTAATGTCGTCGTCGCCCCAAAAAAGGGGGAGAAGTGGAGAGTATGCGTGGACTACACTGATCTCAACAAAGCATGCCCAAAAGACAGTTTTCTACTGCCAAAAATTGATTTAATAGTCGACGCCACATCTAAGCACGAGCTTCTTAGCTTCATGGATGCCTTCTCGGGATATCACCAGATCAAGATGTTTCCTCCTGACGTAGAGAAAACTTCATTCATCACAGAACGAGGATTGTATTGCTACAAGGTCATGCCATTTGGTATTAAAAATGCTGGGGCTACTTATCAAAGATTGGTGAACAGAATGTTCAAAGGGCTGATTGGAAAGACCATGGAAGTATATATAGACGACATGCTCGTTAAAAGCCTTGAAGAAGCAAAGCACGTCGCCCACCTTGAAGAAGCTTTCAACATTCTGAGGAAACACAGGATGATGTTGAATCCTTCCAAATGCATTTTTCGTGTATCATCCGGAAAATTTTTAGGATTCTTGGTAACCAAACGTGGAATTGAAGCTAATCCAGACCAAATTCAAGCTCTGCTCGGGATGAGCTCGCCCAGAAATATTCATGAAGTCCAGCAGTTAACTGGGCGGGTTGCCGCCCTCAACCGATTTGTTTTCAAATCGGCAGACAAATGTTTACCATTCTTCAAAATCCTAAGGAAAAATCAAAATTTTCAGTGGACAAGAGAATCGGAGGAAGCTTTTCAACAGCTCAAAGAGTATTTAGGATCGCCTCCTCTGCTTGTGGTTCCGACCACGGGGGAAGAATTGTTCATATACCTCGCCGTTTCGGCCACAGCAGTAAGTGCCGTGCTCATCCGAGAAGAGGACCATGTCCAAAAACCGGTATACTATGTTAGTAAGGTCCTGATAGGTGCTGAGAATAGATACGTAATGATTGAAAAGCTCGCCTACGCCCTCCTGATCGCCGCTAGAAAACTTTGCCATTATTTTCAAGCCCATCCCATCACCGTGTTAACCGATCAACCGTTAAAACAAGTTCTTCAACGACCCGATACCTCGGGGAGACTCCTGAAATGGTCCATTGAGTTGAGCAAATTCTATATTAACTACAAACCGAGGACGGCAATAAAAGCCCAGGCTTTAGCCAACTTCGTGGCTAAATCCACTCACAAGCCCGATCTAGAATTCTCGGAGGAAGGAATTCACAACTCAGAAAAGGACCTCGGAAGCTCAGAGAACAGTCTCGACAGCTCGGGGGAGAGGCTCGATAAATGGACATTGTATGTTGATGGGTCTTCCAATCAACACGGATGCGGTGCAGGGCTTGTTCTCCAAACCCCGGAAGGTGAACAGATGGAATACGCCATACGGATTGGGTTTAAAGTCACCAATAACGAAGCGGAGTACGAAGCCCTCCTCGCCGGATTACGGGTCGCCACAAGATTGGGAGTCCAATCAATTGAAGCCTATAGTGACTCTCAACTAGTGGCCAACCAGGTTCAGGGAGATTACCTCGCCAGGGACGTACGAATAGCAGCTTATTTGGATGAAGTCAAATGCTTAACTCAGAAGATCAAAAGATTCACCATTCAACAAATCCCCAAAGAAGAAAACAGAAAAGCAGATGCCCTAGCCAATCTCGCTTCAGCTTTTGATTTTATATCAGACAGAAGTATACCGTTAGAATTCTTGTCCAAACCAAGCATTGAGGTCGCCAAATCTATCTGTACAACAGAAACAAATCTGACCTGGATGGATGAGATCGCCACCTACCTTCAGAACTGTACATTACCAGCAGATAAACTCCAAGCTCGTCGAATTCGCCATAGATCTGCAAGGTTCTGCCTGCTTCATGGAATTTTATATAAACGATCTTTCTCTGGTCCCCTCCTAAGATGTCTCCGACCTGAA
>BRYE01000006.1:6957232-6969732 GCA_030159115.1 Actinidia arguta var. hypoleuca | reverse complement strand
TGTTTATAGAGATTAAGCACGAAGAATTCATCAAGTGGTCTGAAAAAATCAAGACCGACCCCCGAAAGAGAAACTAAAACAAATATTGTGAGTTCCACTGAGACCACAACCATAATACTAAGAATTGTTTCCAATTGAAAGAGCAGATAACTGACCTAATTAAGAGAGGATATTTGATAAAGTATGTTGCTGATCGCCCGCAGCATGACTCACCAGAAAGGAGATATGGTGACAACAGGCCCACATAAGGGGATATACAAGTAACACATGGTAGATTTAGATCAGGAGGATACTCAAGCTCGTCTCGAAAAAGACATAATAGGAATGCTAATGGGCGAGATGAAGAAGAGGTTTATAATCTCTCCTCACCTACAGTTGGAGCTCACTTGCCTATCGCTTTCAACAATGATGACTTAAGAGGCTTACACCTTCGGCATGATGATGCCTTGGTCATCTCTGCTGTCATCACCAATTTCAACGTGTAGAGAATATTGATTGACAATAGAAGTTCTACGAATATCTTGTTTGTCTCGACCTTTGACAAAATGAAAATTGGACGAGAACAAGTTGTATCCTTTACATAGCCCTTTGGTCGGATTCAGAGGAAATGCAACACAATGGCTTAGATGGATCAAATTTCCAATAACCTTGGGGACGAAGCCCCACCAAATCACTGTATGGCAGGATTTTACTATGGTAGATTGCCCTTTGCCCTATAATGCGATCCTAGGTCGCCCAACATTGGGAGGAATAAAAGCGATCACTTCAACCTATCACCTAATGATGAAGTTTCCTATTTCAACAGGGATAGGCGAGGTGAGTGGCGATCAGAAAGTTGTCAGGCATTGCTTCATCTCGGCTATGAGAGCTGAATCTTCTTCAAAGTCCAGTGCCAAATAGCAATTACAGATCGAATATGCTAAGATGGAGGCATTAAGAGATGAGGTGGAAGAGATTATCCTTGTCGATCCTAGAGAAACAAAAAACACCAAACCTCTGAAAGAGGTTGCTCAATCTCCATACATCCCGATTATTCAAATCGCCATATTGTGATCGGAACCGAGTTGATTGAGGAATTGCATAGTGCTTTGGTGGAATTTTTTAAGAAAAATTACGATGTCTTTGCACGGTCTCAAGGCGACGTTCTAGGAATAGATCCCTATGTTGCTATTCATAAGCTGTTTACAGATCTTGATCACCATCCAGTGCGCTAAAAATGAAGGAAATTCACCCTAGAATGCCTGAAAGTCATAAAGGAAGAAATAGCTAAGTTTATCAAGACCAATTTTATCAGGGAAGCTCTCTATCCAAATTAACTTGCCAACGTTGTTATCGCCCCTAAGAAGGGGGAAAGTAGAGAGTATGTGTTGATTTCACCGACCTCAAGAAGGCCTATCCAAAAGACAGTTTTTTTTTGCCAAAAATAGACCTGATCATGGATGCAACCTCCAAACATGAGTTCCTCAACTTCATGGATTCCTTTCTCCGATTATCATCAGATTAAGATACATCCGCCCAATGTGGAGAAGACTTCTTTTATCATGGAGAGAGGATTGTACTATTACAAAGTCATGCCGTTTGGATTAAAGAATGCTGGGGCGATGTACTAAAGATTGGTCAATAATATGTTCAAGAAAATAATTGGGAAGACGATGGAAGTATACAAAGACGACATGCTCGTCAAGAGCCTCAAAGACGTTGATCACATCGCCCACCTACAAGAAGCCTTTGATGTCGTAAGGAAACACTGGATGATACTAAATCCTTCCAAATGTATCTTTGGTGTCTCCTCAAGAAAATTCCTTGACTTTCTTGTAACTAAGCGTGGAGTTGAGGCAAACCCGGACCAAATTCAAGATTAACTTGCAATGAATTTGCCTAGGAACATTCATGAGGTGCAACAGTTAACTGGGCGAGTAGCCGCTCTTAATAGATTCGTCTCTAAATCAGTTGATAAGTGCCTACCATTCTTCAAAATTCTAAGAAAAAATAAAAAAAAATTAGTGAATAGATGAATTCGAGATAGTGTTCCAACAACTAAAGGAGTATCTTGGTTCACCACCCTTGCTCACAGTTCCTAATATGGGTGAGGAGCTTGTAGTATACCTGTCCGTCTCGCTAATAACTATGAGTGTAGTTCTCATCCGAGAAGAAGACAAAATCCAGAAACCAATATACTATGTTAGCAAAGTCCTTATACGAGCCGAGAACAGATACTTAAAAATTGAAAAGCTCACATTTGCCTTCTAATCGCTGCCCGAAAGCTTCACCACTATTTTCAGGCACACCCTATTGCTGTATTGATCGATCAACCTTTAAAGCAGATTCTCCAAAGACCCAACACCTCGGGAAGACTCCTCAAGTGGTCCGTTGAGCTAAGTGAGTTCCACATCGAATGCAGACTAAGGATGGTGATCAAAGCTCAAGCGCTAGCCAACTTTATAGCTGAGTTCACGCATGACATTGCTCCAGAACTAGAAATAACTTCCCCCAAGGTAGAAACTCTAGGAAAGCTAGAATAGGAAGATGATCTCGCCAAATGAAAACTATTTATGGATGGATAATCCAATTAGCACGGCTGTGGTGCGGGATTAGTTCTCTAAACTCCATCAAGCGAACATATGGAGTAAGCCATTCGTATTGGGTTCAAAGCTATCAACAAGGAAGCTGAATATGAAGTTCTCCTCACCAAGCTTAGAGTTGTAACAAAATTGAGAGTATAATCTTTAGACGCCTTCAGTGCTTTTCAGCTCGTAGTAAATCAAGTGCAAGGGGATTACCTCGCCAAAGATCTCCGGATGGTGGCCTAGCTAGATAAGGTGAAGAAGACTTCAAAATTCGCCAAATTCCTAGAGAAGAGAATAAGAAGGCTAATGCCCTTGCAAAACCCAAGTATTGAGATTGCCAAATCCATTTTTTAAACAGAAACAGGTTCGACATGGATGGATGATATCATTGCATACCTCCGGGATGGAACACTGTCATCAGACAAGCTCTAAGCTTGCCAGGTTCAGTATTGAGTTTCCAGATTCTGCCTTCTACATAAAATTTTGTACAAGAGATCTTTTTCAAGGCCCCTCCTAAGATGTCTCTGATTAGAGGAAGCTGATTATGTACTGAAAGAAATTCATGAAGACATGTGAAAACCACTCAGGGGCGAGGTCACTTGTTAGGAACGCGGTTCGCCAAGGATACTTCTAGCCTCAAATGGAATGAGACACGATGACGTATACCAAGAAATATGACAAATGCCAAAGGTTAGTTCTAGTAAGTCATCTCTCTCACACCGAGATGGTTCCAATAACCAGCCCATGGCCATTCGCCCAGTTGGGATGTAGACATACTCGGACCTTTGCCTCAAGCTCCATTGACAAGAAAGTTCTTGATCGTCGCCATAGATTATTTCACGAAGTGGATAGAAGTAGAGCCTCTCACCAAAATCACTGAGAAAAACACTAGAAATTCTATATGGAAAAACATTGTTTGTCGGTTTAGAATTCCCAAAGTCATCATCTCGGACAATGCTAGGCAATTCAACAACGACAAATTCAAGCAATTCTATTCGGACCTCACCATTTCCCATCATTTCTCCTTGCCTGGTCATCCTCAAGCGAATGGTCAAGTAGAAGTCACCAACTGAACAATCCTAAGGAATCTAAAAGCAAGGTTAGAAAAAACAAAGAGTGAATGGGTTGAAAATCTATCAAGTATACTCTGTGCGTACCATACAACAAGAAGAATCCCTATAGGCGAGAGGCCATTCTCGATGGTATATGGGACATAGTCAATTATACCGATAGAAATAGGAATACCAAGATTCAAGACCTCAAATTTTGATAATGAGAACAATTAATCCGAGTTGAGGCTTAACCTTGATTTTCTTGACGAAAAGAGGGAACAAGCTGAGTATGCCAAGTAGCCTACAAGCTAAGTATGCCAAGTAGCCTACAAGCATCAAGTTGCAAGATACTATAACTAAAGAGTAAAGCACATATCATTCTTACTTGGCGACTTAGTCATGTGAAAGGTCACTCTCTCTATAAAGAAGCTGAATGCCGAAAAGCTCAGTCCTACTTGGAAAAATCCCTATAAAGTAGTTAAAGTATCTAGTCCGGGAACATACTGGGTAGAAGATAAGAATGGAAAGGCACTAACTCACCCATGGAATGCCGAGCACTTGAAAAGTATTACTAGTGAATCTATTGGTTGCCATTAAAAGAAGATCGCCTATGCAATATGATATCGCCAAACTTAAGTTCGACAGAATCTCCACGTACGGTGTTGATCTCCAAATTCTTTGTAATGCTCAAATCTCCATGAATAATAAAATTTCTCCAGTACAATTTTATCGCCACTATTTGCCAAATGAGTTATATCTCTAGCTTCAAGAGATTTTGTATCACCATTTTGGATGACGCCAGTATCAAAATTGCCCATTCATAACAAAATGACAAGGCTTCTTGATCGCCATTTGAGTGACTCCAATATCAAAATCGCCCATTCATTATAAAATAATAAGGCATGTTGATCACCAATTTAGGAGTTGCCAATATCAAGATAGCCCATTCATTAGAAAATGACAAGGCATCTTGATCACCGAAAAGTGGATCGCTTGGTAAGGTTTAACGTTTGCATAAGAAAAAGCAAAGTGAACCCACTTATATCGCTTGTTAACCAAGCTCACCAAATTATTTGATCGTCATAATTAAGTTTGAAGTTGGCCTTATTAAAGTGAATGGACTTAATATATTCGCCAAGAAATTAAATTCGCCAATTGATCAAGTTTTATTCGCCAATCGCCTTATAGGTCATGTCACCTATCTCCCCACTAGGCAACTTGATTCAACAAAAAGGTTAACACGACAATTTCACATCACCATTTAATTAAAGTTTTGATCGCCATGATTTGAGTTGGTTGCCTTACTAAATTCGCCAAAGCTGTTTTAGGTTCACCAAATTTATTTTGCTAGTTTAAGCCAAATATGCCTGGGGGGATTTCACTAGGTGATCAAAATTTGATTAATTTTGGTTATATGATTGATTTTATTGAGAATGCCAGAGCAGTATTGGTTCAAGTTTACATCGCCAATTCCTTAATATTGCCAATACACAGGAGATATGCCATAAAATAAGAAGGGATTTTCATTCATTGAATTGGGGGGGATTACATCTTGCAAATACAAAAGTTAAAAAAAAATTACAAGTGTTTAAGGAGAGAGGGGGTTGGTATCTCCTTTCTCCTTCTCCTTCTCCTTCTCCTTCTCCCTCTCCTTCTCCTTCTCCTTCTCTACCTCACCATCCTCCCCTTCTCCTTTTTCTCGACTTCAGTCTCTTCTCGTTACAAGCAGATCTTGATCCATGTCCATGCTGTCGAGATCGATGCCGAGGTTGGGATGGTGGTGAGTGATTAGACTACATAATTGTAGTCCAAGCGCCGTTAAATTATTCTAAGTTGACTCTAGATGAGTTTAATTATGTTTTTTTATTATGATTCGTACTTATAGTTGTGTTCGAGTTCATTGTAGGTTAATGTTGATAAAAAAAAGAATTAGAGCCATAAAAGTACAACGGAGTGCCGGCACGTGTATTGAGAACTATTGTCGAAAATTATCTTGAAGAAAAGTATTCATCCATAGTTGGGAATGAAATGGAAGATGCACCATTGAAAAGATCTTGCAAAATTGTGTAAAGTCATGTCTAACGAGCATCGCGAGAATTGAACTCTGAAGACTCTAAAATGGGGTATGAAGAAGATGAAAAAAATCAAAGAAGGTCAAAATTACACTTATCATTCAAACTCTATTATATGAAGGAATATATCATTCGAACTCTGGGAAGAAAAATCCAACAGTTGTGCTTAGCGTTTGAACTATGTAACACAAAGAAAATTGGCATTCGAACTCAAAGAAAAAAAATGGGTAGCTAACATTCGAACCCTTTGAAGATACCGAAAGTCGAAAATTGATATTTTGCCTTAACGTTCGAACCCTCGGTGTAGCGTTCGAACTCTGGACAGGAATTTATAACTTAGCGTTCGAATGACAAAATGAAGAACAAAACAGAGTTCGAACTAGAGTAGAAAAATCTCAAAAAATGTACTTGGCGTTCAAACTCTGGTAGACTAGGCATTTTTAGGGTATGAACTCCAAGAAGAACTCTGGACAAGAATTCTAATCCTACTAGGACTCGAATTGTGTAGTCTATATATACTTGCTTACGGTTTTATGAATGATAGACATTACTTTTTAGGATTTTTACAGCCTCCTACCTTAGTTTTTTATAGTTTTCAATAATTCTTATAATTAATTACATTCAATTTATGTTAAATTTCCAATTTTATTCAATTACGCGCGTTGTTCTATAATTTTTTCACAATTAATTTATGTTCTTTAATTTTTAATTATTCATATCAGTGTTCATATTTCAGAATATTTTTTATAATTAATTATTTATTTTTCATAGCCATGTGTGGTTAATTTTCTCAACTCGGAATCGATTGGAGATCGAGTATGAACAATGGAGGTAAATTTGGATTTCATTGTTAGATCTTTTTGAATTTTATTCTTCTTTTTCGTTCTAATTACTTTTAAAAACTTAGGCGTCTTATTATGTTTGGTAACGCATATGCGTGAATTGCTAAATCAGTATATATGCTGCCTTGTAACGTTTATGCGTGAGTTGAGTTCAGTATATGTGTTGCGCGAATCGATGATGCACGACCATGATTAAAATAATTAAATTTATTTTAGAAATTGAAGATTGTAAGAATAACTATTTTTTAAATCTAAATCTTCTAAATCCGAGACTCACAACGTAGTCGAGAGATTTGAGTAATACGAAGCCTCCATTAGAATTCTAAGAGACTCGATTGGTTGGATCAATTGATTTTGAGTCATTTTTAATATCAATTTTAAATCAGTTTAATTACTTTCATAATTTAGATTTATTTAAATCAATCAAAAAACAAATTAAAATACAAGATTTTTATATTCTTCTTTTTGAAGCATAAGTTAGGATAGAGTTAGGATTGATCTATAGTATTTTAGCTATCTTGTGATTACCTTGGCACTACTCTTCGTGGAATCGATACTCCTATTTCGAGTTTATTACTACTTCGCGACCTGTACACTTGCAGTAAGAAATTCACTTCTAGAACCGAAGATAGTGAGTTAGTTACCTATTGCAAAAATCGAAACCCTCACCAAAGTATATGGATGCCGAAGTTACTACGGCCTCCTAAAAATCATTCGAGGATTTGAACTCCTCGATGGCCTTATTTTTGGCAAGGGCTTCCCTCTTTTTTAGCTCGGCCACCTCCGTCTATAGCCTCGCCACTGCCTTGGATTTCTCATTGAGCTCCTTGGTGGTTTTTTGCTCAAGCTCGCAGAAATCAGCCAAGAGCCCTTCTAGCTCAATGGTCCAATTTTGAGCCAGACCATCTCTATCTCCATCTCCATCTCGGCTGAATCCACTCGGGCGATCTAAAAAATAGCATATTCTCTTAGTCCCTGCTTTGAACAACAAGGGAAGACCCAAGCACTACAGCCACAAACAAGATTTGTGAGCGCCTTGAATTGACAAAATTTCAAGACGAAAGCTTGGGATGAAAGGGAAAAATATACCTGGTCGAATCATCTATTTTGCCTTTCTTACTGGGCGAGGAGTCGGGGACCTCTTCCCGATGTTGCTTTTCTTTGATCACCACACCCTTGGTGGCTGAGATGGTAGCCTTGTTATTCCCTTCCTCTACCTTTTTGGCGAGTTTAGACAGACTGATTCTCTTCGACATAGCTGCAAAATAGAAAACAAAGATCAGTCATTGAAAGGGATTAAATACCTACAAAAGATAAAGACTATATCATTCGATCTAAGTTCGGGAGGCATCCTTGGGCCTGACCAGGACCTTGATCTAGAGTCCAAGTTGAAGCCTGAACTAGATGGTGCCAAACCTAATATGGGATCTGGAGCCTTTCCCCCTAACCACCTTAGTAAGGTTAGATCAGGAAGGTGAGGTAAAACCCTCCTCGTCTCCTTCTTGATGGTTCCTACATACTCTACTAATTCATCTCGGGGGCTATCGCTCCAGGAGTGCTTATCTTGAAAATGGCGAGACTTACCCTCATCGCCTAAGGTAGCAATTGCACCATCTCCAGACTTGTCATTGTCCTTGCCACTAGACGACATCCTGGCACGGCCAGGGGCGAAGAACTGTTGGAACGTTTTAGAATCAAGGACAACTGAAACGTCAAAGTATCCCCCCAACCCTATTTTCTTGAAAACTTTTTGTGACCTTTTTTCTTTAGTATCGGTCAAAATGGGCAGCTTATTACAACGTTTACCTGAAAAATGAATATTTATTAGCATAAGGCAAAATGATATACTTGAGAAAAATAGCATAATAAGGAAACTAGGCTGACATGGGGTGCCCCATGATCTTGGGACCCGGGGAACTCCTTCACCCTGAGCCATGCTCGGAAAGAACTCCCAATCATCTCCCAATACAAAGAAAAATCTCCTCTTCCATCCTTTGACGTTATTGGGAGACCTTTTGATCAAGTTTTTGCCCGACCTCGCCTTAAAGTGAAGCCACCCTGAATCTGGCTTTGGACTTTTGAATAAGGTCTAAAGACACCTGAATTCGCTAAGGGACAGATGACGCCTATAAAATTGCCCTATTACCAATACACAGATGACACATCACCACGCATTAGGAGAAAGTTGGGCAGGACAAATGTTGTAGAAGTTTAAAATTCTTCCAATGGTGGGGTGAATTGGAAGCCTCAAACCGGCAGGAAAAACAGCTTCATAAAAAGCTACCTCGCCCGGGGGAGTAGACAATATTGTTTCGCCATCCCCAGAGATCCTAGCTTGGATCTCGGCTGAAAATGAATAAGCTTCCCTCAGGCGATCTAAGTCGCCTTGGGTCATGACATTAGTCTCCTTTTCAAGAGGAGAAGAAGTACTCATCTCGGGATCTTCCCTTTGAGTGGAAGAATCGTCTCGTAGGGGAGATTCCTCAAGAGGCGAGCAAGGAAGTAGGTTAATCTCGTTAGTCATGTATGATTTCTCTTTTAAATGTTCGAATATCCAAGAAGGTAAGGAATCCTCTAAATTCTCTAAGTCTCCTACGTCAACACTATTGGACATGTACTAAAGATTAAGAAATTGAAAATGAGGTTAACAATTAGTACTTACAGAAGGACAAGCAAATGAGTAGTGGAGAGCTGATTAGGGCGAGGTGGACATCGGAGCAAGAGTAGCAGTTCGATAGCAAAAGCAAAAGGGTAGAAATGAGTGATGGAGCCACCTATTTATTAGAAGCCCCAAGGGCTGAGATCTGTTTGCTCCAATGGCTTGGATCACACGACGTTTTGAATTTTGAGACCGAAACTACCATTCTCGCCAAAATATCATCCCACCATTAATGCACTATACCACGTGGCAACCAATGGAGGCGCGCCACCATTACATGCTCACATCATCAAGAGGCAGTTACTTGGTTTTCAACTCGAAGATCTCAAGTATTTTACCTCAACATCTCGCGTAGAAGGCTATTAATGTGGGGTAAAATCCCTACCAACAGGACAGTCTAAGCACGGCACATCGCCTGAAGGATCACATTGCCATATCATCAATATAGTCCTGGTCACCCATTGCATCATCAGTTGCTCACCTCGCTAATATATACAAAAGCATACCATTCTTCAACTCGCCAATAGGTGAGGTTGATTACTCTACTTGTTCAGAGATTATCTCCACAAGGATTCCACTTGCACAAGGGGTTTGCCTCCATAAGACTCTTTTTCAATTATGTCACCTTTAATTACGGATTACTCTCCAAATGCCAACTTTCTATTTTATCTCCGATATTCGCGGGATCTCCTTCTATACTAATCCTTCCTAGGATCTCGTTGTGATCTTCTCGCACGGCTCCCCATTCTCCACCTATATAAAGGCCGCTCCTCCATCATAATAAGGTATGACTGAAACCCTTGCATACTCATATTGACAGCTTTGTTTCCTTATTACTTAGCTTATCTTCGCCTTGGTCTGATTCGCACGTCGGAGGGATTTTGAGCGACCTCGCTCCAACTCACGTTTGTTCATCTGCGCAGAACACCCAAGTTGTTTCCAAGATTAAGTACCCAAATCCTGAGCAAATCTGATTGTTGGTTGCTTGCCTTAGATTTCTACCACAACACTTTTTTTACAAAAAAAAAAAAACTCTTATTTTTTATTTATATATATATGTTCATTCTATTTGGAAAATGAAAGATAATGTAATAGTCTTTCCTTATTTATAGATACACTTTTATTCGAATTATTTGAATTAAATTGTAGACAAATAAGTGAAAAATTAATTTCTCTCCAAAATCTATATTAGTGATCATTTTGTCAATTGTGTTATTAATACATGCAACACAATAATTTAGGATAAATTACACTGACCTCTCCTGAGGTTCCGGGTTCATACACAAAACACCCTGATGTTTGAAAAATTACAATGACCTCCCCTGAGATTTGAAACTTGTAACAGATTCTCCCCATTTTACACTGATCTCCTCGGATGTTCCAGGTTAATACACAAAGCACTCCTGACGTCAATCGTCCGTTAGCGAGAAGACTGCCCATCCATAACATTAGCTGAATAGTGGTTGGAACACCATATATGATCTTTTTTTAAAACAAAATTACTATATACCCCATAAGGATGTTGATTGAATGACCAAAAGTGAATTATATTAACTCATTAACTATTTAATTGTATCATTTAAACCCTTTCTGTTACTAATCTGTTTGAAATTGTGATAAAAATCGATCACGTGTTATTCATGTGCTTAAATTAAATGTCCTTATATCTGAAATACTATTATTTTTTGGTCATTCAATCAACATCCTTATGGAGTATATAGTAATTTTTTTAAAAAGCATGACATATATGGTATTCCAACCACTATTCAGCTGACGTTATAGATGTCAGTCAATCATGCTAACGGACAATTGACGTTATGGGTGCTTTGTGTATTAAGCAAGAAACTCAGGGGTGATTAGTGTAAAATAGAAAAAATCTGTTTCAAATTTCAAACTTCAAGGGAGGTTATTATAAATTCTCAAACGGCAGAGGTGCTTTGTATATTAACCCGGAACTTCAGGGGAGGTCAGTGTATTTTACTCAATAATGGCATATAAGAGATGTTATATTATTTTTATATGACTAACAATATATTATAATTATTTCAGCTTTTTTGATTTTTTTATAAGTCTTTAACTTTATCATATTACATTTTTCATGTTATTTTATATTAAAATTAGAATTTTACGGCTCTTGATATGTTTCTACGATTCAATTTATAATAAGTCCTTCTCTCAATCCCACATAGAATTCCAATTTTAACAATCGTGGTCGTAGTCTAATTTGCCTAACATACGAGCCACTTCTTTTTTTTTTTAATAAGACCTGTCTCATAATTTTAGCAAATAAAAAGAGAGAGGAGCTAATATTCCAACTTAAGTGGCAAGCAGGTCAACAAAGTTATTTTTATTGTGGAATCCCAAATGGCCTTGCAAAAAAGGGAAAGAGAAATAAAAAGGAAACAAAAAATCATCTTGCAGCACTAACAGTGAACTTTGCAAAGATGAACTTTTTTATTCTTTAATGTAGATTCTTTGCTGGGGGATTATAAAAAGACAGAGTGGGGAGAAAACTTTGGAAACCGGAAACAAAAAACAAAAGATCTAAACCCTAAAATTATTCGGCAGAGAAAATAATAAATTAGGACAAAGATCACGTGTTAGCAGTGTCATTGGACTGCAAGGAATCTAAGAAATAAACTAAAATTAATCAACAATAGAGTGTGGATTGGCTGATGTCCACAATGATTAGAGAAAGAGAGAATAGATTAAATATAAGGACTAGAGCTTTTTCCTTTTAACTTTTTCTAAGAATTTAACTGAGTAAAAGAAAAAAGTTTGAAGGATTTAACGGTTTAAATTTAATTATTTTTATTTCTTTTTCTTTTCTTTCACGAATTGTGCTAGAAAAATTAATTTGAAATGTTTATTATTTGTAAATCAAATTATATTCTGAAAATATAAACCAAAAACAAAGTTTGCAAACAGAACATATTACAAAATTTAATAGAACTGATATGTAGATTGAGGTCTGTGTTGAATAAAAAAAATTTTAGATAAATTTGCCCTCTCGCTATGGTGCTTATGATTGCTCAACGTTTGCCTTCAAAGATACAGTAGTTTTTTCGCCAAACAAAAAGTAGCATTATAATTTGTTTGCACGATGGACAAACCAAATAGTGGAGGAATCCTCTTCTGATTAACTGACTTAGACATGATTTTCACGCTTAAAAATATAAGGAGGAATGAAGTATATATGAATGAGAAAGTGGCTTTTAAAAAAGATACTAACGAAAAGACATGATTGTTCATGATAAAGTAATGCCATGATTCATCAAGGGTAGTTTTTTAAATAACTTTAATTTATA
>BRYE01000006.1:6937232-6939732 GCA_030159115.1 Actinidia arguta var. hypoleuca | reverse complement strand
ACAAGTGCCGTCGCCGAACTGTCATTTTATAGTAAGTTCGGTTGGCATCTTCATGCAATAGATTAATCGATAAGCTTATCTTGGCAAAATTTCCAAGCCGAGTTTCAGGATTAGAGGGTAAGTTACACGGCAAGTTTTCTCTGTCACCCACACGCTTGAGTTTAAAAATCGATGATGCGATGGGCTAGTTACCAACCGCGTTCTAGGAGCATGATTGGATCATTCTCCAACTCACTGACATGACAATTGGCGAGTCCTTACATGCGCCGAGCTGCGCTATAAAAGGGGATATACCCTCTCTCACAAGTAAGAAATACTGACTCTCTTTCTCTCCTAATTTTCTCTATCTAAGACCAGAACCCTTCTCTTGCTCTCTTTTTCCTCTTTCTTTTCCGGTCACTAACTTGATCGTTAGAGAGTATCCCCACAACAGCTCCAAGCAGGCCTTCTCATTGTTATTGTCTTGCAAGCTTAGTTGAACAGCGTCAAGCCATCAAGAACAGCTTACCAGCCAACATCTTTTTCTACAATCGATTTTCTCTTATCCCCACACCCTCACGATTGGTGTCATTTATAGGAAGTCGACTCTAGACACAACAAAGCTGGTTTCGATGGCATCTAGGATCAATAATGGCAGTAGAGGCAGTCGGGAAGCCTAGGGGAGTACCCTTTCATGACGAGAACACTGAGAGAGGAACAAAGCTATTGAGCAATGCTTAAAGGGTGGCCGTGTGACCCTCCGGAGAAGGCTAGGTCAGTCCTTCCCCACCGGCAGTGAATATTGCA
Organism: Actinidia arguta var. hypoleuca; assembly: GCA_030159115.1. Lineage (NCBI taxonomy): Eukaryota > Viridiplantae > Streptophyta > Magnoliopsida > Ericales > Actinidiaceae > Actinidia > Actinidia arguta. The sequence continues at coordinate 6,938,946 of BRYE01000006.1, read as the reverse complement.
GGGATGCGACCATAAGGTGCATTCAGGCTAAAATGGAAGAAATAAGGCGGGTCTTAATGGAAAATAACCTAAAAATGCAGGTGAAGAGTCATATGCGGTGAGGGCAGTCAAGTGAGAGACTACGGTGAGGGGTGGCTCGAAGGACAAGTAATCTTTGTCATATTACAACAAGGCAAAAAGTTAAGGCGACACTCAAACTGCGACTTCAGGCAAGCATAGGGCTCCATCGAGCTGAGCTAATTCCGGTGTAGACTTTCGCCATTCTCTGAACGCCAAGTGAAGTAGGGGAGAAGGTGACATGTCAGCGAAACTGGTCGCGAAAGTAACGACCACTGCAAGATCAATCCTCCCAGTAAGGCCGGAGGCTAGGATCCCAAGGTTCGTTTAGATGGAACAACTCCAATCGATGTACCAAAAACCATTCATGCCCGAGATGGAGGGAATGGAACCTCTAAAGAAGTTCACCCCCAAAAAATTCGCAATGTATAGTGATAAATCAGATATGAGGTCACACATCAGTCATTTTTGACAGAAGATGGCGCTTTGGATCCACCTAGATACACTGATGTGTAAGATGTTTCTCTCAAGCCAAAGTGGTTTGACAAACTCCCTTCGTGATCATTTAGGAGTTTTCTATAATTGTTCGAGTCTTTGTGGCTCGGTTCGTCAGCAACACTGAGTAGTAAATGGCATGAGTTCCCTCCTAACACTTCGGAAGAGGAAGAATGAGACGCGCTGCAATTACAACAGGAGGTAAAGGGATATGTACAATGAGATTAAATGGTGTTCATAGGAGCTTGTGGTGGTTAGCTACATGCATGGGCTAATTCCAAGCGAGAAACTTTTGGATGCCTTGATGCTTAACCCCCTAACCAAACTCTAAGACCTCATGTCCCAAGTGGAAATGTTTATATAATGCATGGGCTAATTATGATCGAGCTAAAGTTTTTACCTGGACATGTTGCATGACCATTGAGTCGCCGAACTCCGCCGAACCTTTTGCAGCGAGGTCCGCCACATCTTGTAGAAGCATGACGACCTTCCCCAAGGCCAAGCAGGTGTCATGATCCTTGGACATATGAGCCATGGTAACTTGTCTCCATAGCTCGATAGCAGCAAATTTAGGGTTCTAGAGCTTGGGAGCTTCGACAAGAGTTAGGGTGCCAACCGAGCTTCTCGCTCCCCCGCTTTCTCCTTTTGGAAGGGCTCTCCACGAGTTGCTTCCCCTTTCATTTTCTAAAGAGTGGGGAGGATGGCAAGCTTGGCTGATCCTCGGTGGGAACGGGAAAAGCTAGGACTTGAGGAGGATCTTGGACTATAGGAGGATCCGCTAGTTTGGTTTTCTTCTAGCTAAAGGCCCTGGGCTTCGGGGTCTTATCAATCTCTTCTGAACAGGCATCAACTTCTTCAATTGAAGCGCTAGAGGTACTAGGGATGGAAGCTTGGTCAACTAAGTCAACAACATTCTCGTCGAACTCTTTATTTAGTTCCTTTGAGCTGGATCTCTAACGTCGAGGAGGAGTTCATTCCCGGATGAGTAAAAAAGGAAGCCTGACTTGTTCGAGTTGTTTAACTCAACATGGGATGACGTGGCGATAGATTGGCTCGTATCGAAGAAGAGTCTTCATATCTTGAGGTCTGTCGCAGTTGTTGACTTTCTAAATCGTCTCAGTGTATTGCTTAGACATTTTCGAGAACTAATCATTGAATCCTG
>BRYE01000006.1:6924732-6934732 GCA_030159115.1 Actinidia arguta var. hypoleuca | reverse complement strand
GAGTGGTGATAGCAGACCTCTAATGGAGATGGAGTCCTCATGGAGAATAAAGTCTTTGAGAAGACGTCACTGCTTTGGGCGAGGTAGATCATCTTGCCCTATGGCGATGTGGAGGGAATATGCAAAACAATATAAGGCGACCTGGAAAGTGGGTTTGGAGATATTAGGCGACGTACCCTGCTCGGAATATTTTATATTTCAGGACTTGTTCGAATTATCCCACATCAGTAGCCCCCTGCTTAAAAGTGCCGAGATATTTGGGACCTTTGAGTAATATCATTAAAAGTTATGGACCCGCATGGGTGCGTATTAAATGTGCTTCTTCTCCCGATTCGACACGTGAATGGGGCATTAAATTCTGCACAGCATTTTTGGGAGAAAAGGGCGGCGCCATGATTACTTTTGGCGGGATTGATGGCTCCGGGCTCAAGTTTCAAAAAGAATTTGAAAAGGTGGATTAATCTGGGCCATTGAAGCGGATGAATCTCATCCGTCACTTTCCCTTATATATAAGGGACCCTACCCATTCAATTTTACCCTTTTGCCTAACCAACATCACTCTCTCTCTCCTAGTTCTTGCCTGCAGTTGTTCTTCCTGCCTTGAGTCTCCTTGCTTCTGCCCGTGGTCTTCCCTTACTTCTTAGCACAGTAAGTAATCGTTCGCTCTTTCTTTACTTAGTTGTATGTCCATTAGGTCTACGGTGAGTCCTACTGTGGATTCTTTGCCCTCGTGGATCTCAGACCATTTAGGAGAAGGTTCGTCGTACGTTACTGACGAGGTTAGACAATCCTCTAGGTCGCTAATGGAAGATCCATCCGTTGCCGAGGTCGCCCCGTTAGGTGACGTCCATCCCTCTGTAATTAAAGAACACAATATTATGACCCTTGAGGAGCTCGGCTTATTAAGGGAAACTTATTCATTCCCTCAGGGTGTTCAGCTCAGACTTCCTGAGGAGGGCGAGACCATTATTTCTGCTCGCCCTGGAGAGGTAGCTTTTTATGAGGCCGCCTTTCTCGCGGGCCTCCGTTTTCCTATTCTTTTAATTATTAGGTCAATTTTGCTTTTTTATAAAATTTATCCTGCTCAACTCGTCCCCAACGCGTGGCGCAGTATTGTCGGCGTCGTGTCGTTGTGGCGAGTTCATAAGTTCGTGATGACCCTATCCGAGTTTAGGAATATTTTTTCCCTCACTAATAACCCTAAGCCGGACCAAGGGTGGTTGTACTTCAAGGCGAGGTACAAGAAAACTATCCTCGGAGGGTACCCAAGCAACGTGAAGGGGTGGAAAAGTAGGTTCTTTTTTGCCTCCGGCGACAGTTGGGAGCTTTTTGATGAAGAACCTCGGGAGGAAGTACCGCGGATTCCGAGGTCATGGGGAATTCCAGGTCGGTTTTTATTTTGCCAATGTTAGTTTATTGATTAACTAGGTCGGTATTAACATGGGTTTCTTTTTTAGATAAACGTTGCAACGAGCTGCCTGCGTTGCTGTCGTTCGAGTAGGAATTCTACAACCAAATTTCTAAGTCGGTGGCAGAACGTGGGTGCTACGCAGTCCCCATGATTTTTAAAACCAAGGCTTTTAGCCGGGTTTTTAGCTCGCCCGGTCCTGCCGAATCAGGAGAAGAGGGCGATCATCCGCAACCGTCTTCGACGTCAGGTAAAGCGGGTGAGTCCCGCTCTTCCCGTGGTGAACTTCAAGATGGCCAGCCCCGAGAGGACTCGATAGAATATCTAGGGACTGTTAGGAAAGAACTGAGGAGGGTTGCTCCTCAAATTCCCGACCTGACCTTATTAAGATGGTCGGGGGGAAAGATCCGAGACCCTGTCTTAGAATTTTGCTCAAAGTTGGGATCGAGCTCGGTCTCGACATCAGAATCCTGGTCAGATTCTGAGCTATCCCCCGAGCTTAGATCGGATGGTATAAACTCTGACTACCTTTGTTGATTATTTTTTTACGTCTGATATATATCTCCTTTTTTCTTTTTTGCAGCAATGTCGAGGAGGATCAGCCTCAAGAAGCTCGGCGAGTGGGTGGAGAGATCCCGAGGTGAGAGTTCATCCAAAAAATCAGGTCCCCCTCCTGCAAAGGGGGTGGTCATTGGCGAGAAGCGACCAGTGGATGAACCTCCCTCCTCGCCGAGCAAGAAGGCGAAAACCGGGGATGACTCCAAAGGCAAGGGGCAAGCCCCCATCCCTGAGCCAAAAAAGAAATCTGGTCCAGCACGCCATCCAGTAGCCCCTTCTTCTGGTCCTAGGGAGGGAAGCTCGCCCTCGTTGGGTATAGTACTTGGTCTGAAGGCCTCCATTTTGGGGAGCCCTTCAGTGGCCGAGAAGATCCTTCGAGGGATAATCCCTCCCACGGATCAAGAGAAGGTGGGGCAGCTCTCTCTGGACCAAACTGCCTCAAAATTTTTCCAAGCTCTCGGCCAGGTATTATTTTGATACTAACTTCTATTTGTTTTATCCTTGTTAAATTTGATCGTTTTGAACTGATTAGATTTGTTTATAGCAGGCGCTTGTGTTCGGATCTTCCCTGGCGGTGAAAAGCAGGGAGACCATTGAGGAAGTAAGCCTTCAACAGGGGCGAGCTGCCTTTTTGGATACTGAAGTTTCTCGCCTTAAGAAGTTATCCGCTGATCTGGAGCAGCAACTGGTCGAGGCCCGAGCTCGGGAACAGTAGGTCGGCGACGAGTTCGCCAAACTTAAGGCTGAAAGGGACACCTTCTCCGACAGTTTGTCAAAGGCAGGTCTTTTGGTTGAAGACTTGAGGGGGAGAGTGGAGCGTGCAGGAAAGCTGGCGGTTGAGGAATTCAAGTCCTCCTCAGATTTCTCTGAGGCTGTCGAAAGCTCATCCTCGAAGTATTTTGGCGAAGGGTTTGATTTTTACAAACGTCAGATTCGCCACCACCATCCCGACCTGGCCATAGACTTGGAGGAGATGCGCCTCGACCTTGACCTGCTTGCTTTGGAGGATGAAAAGGAAGGAGAAGGGGGGCGAGGAAGAAACGGTTGAAAAAGGAGATGCGAATCCTCCAGGCGACGCAGCTCCTCAAGGCGATGACAACCCTCTCCTATCATAAATGTAATTTGAATTGTCATGAATATAAATGTTAACTTCCTCGGTAATTTTGAATGTTGATTTTTATACTGTATCCTTGCGTAATTCTTACTAATGGCGAACTAGGATAGGAGAGGTCATTTTTCAGTGATCTGAAAACTTTTAATTTTGGCGAGCAAGATGCCTCCGTCATCTTTCGATGAATTGGCAATCTTGAATATGCGACCAAGATGCCTCTGGCGATCTTGAATAGGCGATCAAGAGGCCTCATTTTTTAATGAACCGACAATCTTGATTAGGCGACCAAGATGCCTCCGTCATCTTTCGATGAACTGGCGATCTTGAGCAGGCGACCAAGATGCCTCCGTCATCTTTCGATGAACTGGCGATCTTGAGCAGGCGACCAAGATGCCTCCGTCATCTTTCGATGAACTGGCAATCTTGTGTAGGCGACCAAGATGCCTCCGTCATCTTTCGATGAACTGGCGATCTTGATTAGGCGACCAAGATGCCTCTGTCATCTTTCGATAAGCTGGCGATCTTGAGTAATCGACCTCCATCCTGCACTTTGTTATTGAAATAAACTATAGAAGTTTTATTACTCGGAATAAAATCTAGGTTACAAGTATTTCGCCCAGAAGAGTTATTGGAAATATTTCTTCAAATGCTCAGCGTTCCAAGGATGGGGGAGTGCTTTTCCGTTCATGTCTTCCAGCCAATAAGTTCCTGGTCTAGTTACCTTGACGACCTTGTAAGGGCCTTCCCATGTTGGTCCTAACTTCCCAACATTTGGCTCTTTGGTTGATAGGGTAACTTTTCGCAGAACTAGGTTGTCAGGTAAGAATGATCTGTGTTTGACCCTCTGGTTGAAATATTTGGCGACCTGATGCTTATAAGCTGCTTGGCGTATGCCTGCTTTCTCCCGCTTTTCTTCAAGGAGGTCGAGGTTGAGTCTCAGCTCGCCATCATTACTATTTTTATCAAAGTTTGAAGTCCTGAAACTCGGCATTCCGATTTCGACAGGTATTACTTATTCAGTTCCATAAACCATGGAATAAGGCGTTTCACCAGTTGGAATCCTGCTAGTAGTGTGATATGCCCATAATATGCTCGGCAAGTCTTCTACCCACTCTCCTATGGATTTCTCCAATCTCGTTTTCAAATTTCTGAGGATGGTTCTGTTAGTGACTTATACTTGGCCATTGGCTTGAGAGTGACCGGGCGAGGAGAAATGATGTGATATGGCGAGGTCCGAGCAGAATTTTCTGAATCCATCATTGTCGAATTGCCGGGCATTATCGGAAATGAGAACTTTGGGAATTCCGAATCGGCAGATGATACATTTCCATATAAAAATTCTCGTATTCTTTTCCGTGATTCTGGCTAGTGGTTCAGCTTCTACCCACTTTGTGAAGTAATCAATAGCTACGATCAAGAACTTCCTTTGTAATGGAGCCTGAGGCAAAGGCCCTAGTATGTCGATTCCTCATTGGGCGAATGGCCAAGGGCTGGTAATTGGCACCATCTCGGTATGGGGAAGGTGGTTGGATGGAGCAAACCTCTGGCATTTGTCACACTCCATGGTGTATTTCGTTGCATCCCGTCCCATCTGGGGCCAAAAGTAGCCTTGGCGAATCGCTTTTCGTACCAGCGACCTTGCTCCTGAATGATTTCCATAGATACCTTCGTGGATTTCTTTCATCACATACTTGGCTTCTTCAGGTCGGAGACACCTTAGGAGGGGACCAGAGAAAGATCGTTTATATAAAATTCCATGTAGTAGGCAGAACCTTGCAGATCTATGGCGAATTCAGCGAGATTGGAGTTTATCTGCTGGTAATGTACCGTCTCGAAGGTACGTGACGATCTCATCCATTCAGGTCGGATTTGTTTCTGTCGTAAAGACGGGTTCGGCGACCTCAATGCTTGGTTTGGACAAGAATTCCAACGGTATACTTCTGTCTGATATAAAATCAAAAGCTGAAGCGAGATTGGCTAGGGCATCCGCTTTTCTGTTTTCTTCTCTGGGGATTTGTTGAATGGTGAACATTTTGATCTTCTGAGTTAAGCATTTGACTTCATCCAAATAAGCTGCCATTCGTACGTCCCTGGCGAGGTAATCTCCCTGAACCTGGTTAGCCATTAGTTGAGAGTCGCTGTAGGCTTCAATTGACTGGACTCCCAATCTTGTGATGACCCGTAATCCGGCGAGGAGGGCTTCGTACTCAGCTTCGTTATTGGTGACTTTAAACCCAATCCGTATGGCGTATTCCATCTATTCACCTTCCGGGGTTTGGAGAACAAGCCCTGCACCGCATCCATGTTGATTGGAGGACCCATCAACAAACAATGTCCATTTCTCGAGCCTTTCCCCCGAGCTGTCGAGACTGTTCTCCGAGCTTCCGAGGTCATTTTTTGAGTCGCGAATCCCTTCCTTCGAGAATTCTAGATCGGGCTTGTAAGTGGATTCAGCCACGAAGTCGGCTAAAGCCTGGGCTTTTATTGCCGTCCTCGGTTTGTAGTTAATATGGAATTCGCTCAACTCAATGGACCATTTCAGGAGTGTCCCCGAGGTATCGGGTCGTTGAAGAACTTGTTTTAACGGTTGATCGGTTAACACGGTGATGGGATGGGCTTGAAAATAATGGCAAAGTTTTCTGGCGGCGATCAAGAGGGCGTAGGCGAGCTTTTCAATCATTATGTATCTGTTCTCAGCACCCACCAGGACCTTACTAACATAGTATACCGGTTTTTGGACATGGTCCTCTTCTCGGATGAGCACGGCACTTACTGCTGTGGCCAAAATGGTGAGGTATATGAACAATTCTTTCCCCGTAGTCGGAACCACAAGCAGAGGAGGCGACCCTAAATACTCTTTGAGCTGTTGAAAAGCTTCCTCCGATTCTCTTGTCCACTGGAAATTTTGATTTTTCCTTAGGATTTTAAAGAACGGTAAACATCTGTCTGCTGATTTGGAAACAAATTGGTTGAGGGCGACAACCCGCCTAGTTAATTGCTGGACTTCTCGGATATTTCTAGGCGAGCTCATCCCGAGCAGAGCTTGAATCTGGTCTGGATTAGCTTCAATTCCACGTTTGGTTACCAGGAATCCTAAGAATTTTCCGGATGATACGCCAAAAATGCATTTGGAAGGATTCAACATCATCTTGTGTTTCCTCAGAATGTTGAAAGCTTCTTCAAGGTGGGCGACGTGCTTTGCTGCTTCAAGACTTTTAACGAGCATGTCGTCTATATATACTTCCATGGTCTTTCCGATCAGCTCTTTGAACATCCTGTTCACCAATCTTTGATAAGTAGCCCCAGCATTTTTGAGACCAAATGGCATGACCTTGTAGCAATACAATCCTCGTTCTGTGATGAACGAAGTTTTCTCTACGTCGGAAGGAAACATCTTGATCCGGTGATATCCTGAGAAGGCATCCATGAAGCTAAGAAGCTCGTGCTTAGATGTGGCGTCGACTATTAAATCAATTTTTGGTAGTGGAAAATTGTCTTTTGGGCATGCTTTATTGAGATCAGTGTAGTCCACGCATACTCTCCACTTCCCCCCCTTTTTGGGGGCGACGACGACATTAGCTAACCAATCTGGATAGTGGGCTTCCTTGATAACTTTAGCTCTGATGAGTTTGGCGACCTCCTCGTCGATAACTCAAAGCCGCTCAGGGGCGAATTTCCTTCTCTTTTGGCGAACAGGAGGACTTGCTGGGTTGGTTTGTAATTTATGGATGGCGACCTGGGGGGTCTATCCTTGGGACGTCACCTTGGGACCAGGCAAAAATGTCAAAATTTCTTTTTAAGAATTCCACTAAAGCACTGCGCAGTTCTTCGGCAAGTTCTGTTCCGATCATAACATGGCGATCAGGATATTCCAGATGGATGGAAATTGGGATAGTTTCTTCAAGGGGCTTAGTGTTTTCGGTTTCTCGGGGATCCATCAAGACCACCTGTTCCACCTCATCCCTTAGAGATTCGATCTCGCCATCGTTGATCGATAATTGCTATTGGGTATTCGGTACCGGGAGGGTCTCGATCTTCATGGCCGAAATGAAATATTGTTTGGCCACTTTCTGGTCGCCCCTCACTTCACTCACTCCTGCCGAGGTTGGGAATTTCATCTTCAAGTGGTAGGTTGAGGTGATCGCCCTAATTCCGCCTAGAGTTGGGCGGCCTAAAATGGCATTGTAGGGTGAAGGGCAATCAACTACGATGAAGTCCTGCCAAACGGTAGTTTGGCGAGGTTCTGTCCCCAAAGTAACTGGCAATTTGACCCATCCTAGTGGATGAGCCAGATTTCCTCCAAATCCCACCAAAGGCGTCATAAAGGGCTACAACTTGTCGAGCCCTATCTTTATTTTTTTAAATGCGGAGATGAACAGAATGTCAGCCGAACTACCATTGTCGACCAAGATTCTTTGGACGGTAAAATTGGCGATGATGCCCGAAACGACCAGGGCGTCATCATGAGGTAGGTGCAGGCCTTTCAGGTCATCATTGTTGAAGGTAATGGGTGGGTGGATATCGGCCATTGGCGAGGAGAGGTTGTAAACTTCTGCGGATAGCATGTTTGCACTTCTGGCGTTCCTCTTTCTGGATGAATTCGAGCTCCCTCCGGACCCAAACCCACCATGTATTACCTGAATGTCTCCAGCAGTAGGGCGATTGTCGCCGTACCTTCTTTCTGGTGAATTGGGGGAATGGCGATCTCCAACGTACTTTCTTAGATACCCTCTTTTGATGAGGTCGGCTATTTGCTCCTTTAGATGAAAATAGTCTTCGGTATTATGGCTATGGTCTCGGTAAAACTCGCAATATTTGTTTTTGTTTCTCTTCCGGGGATCAGTCTTGATTTTTGAGGGCCACTTGACAAACTCTTCATGCTTGATTTCTGTGAGGACTTGGGCAATGGGAGCATTAAGCGGAGGCAACACCAGCTCAGTGCGGCGAGGTGGAGTACGAGGTCGCCTGTCATTGGTCCGCCTTAAGTCCCGATTAGGCTTCTTGCTCCTTCGTTCATCGTCCTTATAATTAGATCGCCTTGTATCAGGCTCTTTCCTCTTGTGGTCCTCCTTCCCTCTTCGCCTCCATTTGGCTTTAGCCAATTCCTCCGCGGCGATGTACTTATCGGCTTTACTTTGAAGGACGGACAATGTCTCTGGAACGTTCTTGGACAGAGAATCAAAGAAAGGACCTGGGCGAAGTCCCTCCATCATAGCCATGATGACCACCTTGTCATTGGGGTCTTCAACTTCTAACATAGCTTGGTTAAATCACTTCACATAATCCTTCAAGTTCTCCGTTTTCTTCTGGTGGATGGTGAAAAGATGGGACGCGTTCTTCTTCCTGACCCTGCAGCTTATGAAATTAGAGACGAAAAGTCTGCTCAGTTCACCAAATGAATCTATGGTTCTGGGAGTCAACTTTCGGAACCACGATCTCGCCATCCCTTTTAGTGTAGCAGAAAAAGCTTTACACATGACATCATCCGAGTAACCCTGGAGATGCATCAGATTTTTGTAAGAATCCAGGTGATCCATAGGATCCGTTTTGCCTTCATAGATCCCGAGCTGAGCAGGCAGTTTGAACCTGGACGACACCTTGGCTCTCATTATCCTTTGGGTAAAAGGTGGTTCAGTTTGCCTGATTAAAGCGTCTACAGTTATTGGGGCACCAGTCCCCGTGTTGATGGCGTCCAGGCGAGCGTCTAGATTCCTAATTTTCTGGGAAGTGGACACGTCTTGTTCCTGATGGACCCGTCGAGGGGATCTGCCTCGCCTTACTCCGTTTTCTTGCTCTGGCATTTTGCTAGATGATGACCCTGATGATGGGCTTCTTGGGCTTCTCTCTTGTCGAGGGCGAGGGCTAGGAGAGAGACGGCGTCTGTCCTGTCCGGTGCTATGATGACTTTGGGATACATTCCCTGATAGGTGAGAACGACGAGGGGCCGGAGGAGGTGGTGGTTGATTATTCGTGGTGAGATGCTGTATAAGGAGGGCATTATTTTCATTCATGATTCTCATCTGTTCAGCCATCCCACGTATCTCATGATGTAGGCCTTCTAGATCTGGAGCTTGGCTAGTGTTGGCCATCGGACGTGCTCTGTTATCCAAAGGGCTGCTAGTGCTTGGTCTGGATAATAATCGGCTGCGCAGGTGCATAGGAACTAAAGAACTATCGTTCCCATAGACGGCGCCAAACTATTGTGGTAAAAATCTGGGAGAGCAACCAACAGTCAGAATTGCTCCTCGGCCTCGGCGCTGGACCTCGGGTACACTGGGGCGACCTGCACAGCAACGTGTAAAAGTAATCGGCCGGGGTGAGGCCACTCAAAACCCCTCCAGCGTAAGAATCAGACCAAGGCGACCAGAAAATAAGGCAATATGGAGAGCACAATAAAAGTGTGTAATGCCTGTGTTGAGGTACCTTTTTGGTTGTGGGGGAGCGGCCTTTATATAGACGGGAGAACTGAGTCGTGTCAGTGTAGTATGGCGAATTCCTCGGAAGGATAAGTATGGGAGAATATCCCAATTCAATCTGGAGATTAATCAGGAGGCTGCCAACTGGTGATCCATCCGTGATTATAAGCGTCGTTGTTGAGTCGAAGTCTATTGGAGATAGTTCTTTTGTAGAGGTGGAACTCTTTATGGAGATGGACTTTAATCAGGTACAAGAGTGGTGATAGCAGACCTCTAATGGAGATGGAGTCCTCATGGAGAATAAAGTCTTTGAGAAGATGTCACTGCTTTGGGCGAGGTAGATCATCTCGCCCTATGGCGATGTGGAGGGAATATGCAAAACAATATAAGGCGACCTGGAAAGTGGGTTTGGAGATATTGGGCGACGTACCCTGCTCGGAATATTTTATATTTCAGGACTTGTTCGAATTATCCCACATCATAATCAGTACGTTGTCTAGAATGTCA
>BRYE01000006.1:6907232-6914732 GCA_030159115.1 Actinidia arguta var. hypoleuca | reverse complement strand
TTTCTTGGCTTTGATTTCAAGTCTGTTTTGGGCTTCTAAACCTTTAAATCAAGAAAAATACCTTAAATAAAAATTATAGATATTTGAAATAGCTTTCATATGCAATTTGAATCAAGTCAAAATGTTATTTTATGAGGGACTTAAGCCGAAAATACTAACTGTTTTGATGTAAAATAGGACGTAGTTTCTAATTGATTTCCGATCTTTCAACGGCATATACATGACCTATTCTCGACGTATTATCAAAGTTTAATCATGATAAGGTTATTACTCATATCCCAACTGTTCATCACTCTATTTATTGAAATAAAATTATAAAACGATAGGAAAGAGACATGGTTTTACTTGAGTTCGGAGAAAATCGAGTGATATTATTCACTTCTCTTCTCCTCCCTTTCTCCCTTTCTCTTACTCTATCTCTCTTTCTATTGCATTTTATCTCCTTCAAGCTCTCTTTTTTTCTCTCTTTCTCTTGTCTTCGTTTTCTTTCTTTATGTTTCTTTCTCTCCCTCTTTCCTTCTTTCTCTGTGCACAAGTTCCCGGCAACCTTGCTGGGGACAAAATTGTTTGGGTGTGTTTTGTTGGGCTTGATGAGTCATGGTATGACTCATAAGGTGAGTCACCCAAATTATGATACCTATTGATGAGTCATGGTGGTGAGTCACCATGTGGCTCTCATGCTTCCACATGACCCAGCCATGTAAGCTTGATAGGTGTCCATTTTCTTTTTAGCTTCATCAGAAAATCTTATTCGAATATAAATTCTGTTATCGTAAAAATTCCATAAAATTTTAAATTGCTACCAGTATATTTACATATTTATCCTTACTATAATAAAGTATAATTAACTTATGAGTCGGGATATTACATTCTCCCCAACTTATGAAGTTTGGTTCTCTAAACTCATCTACGTCGTGTTTACATCGTTTAATGTATCATATTCATTGCTTAACTCGATCTATATTAATGATTCTACTAATATTGTGATAACAAGGCATAAGTTAAAGTTATACCTTGTTCAAAAATGTGTGGGTATTTCTGAGACATGTCGCTTTTTTTCTCCTAAGTGGCTTCTCCCGTCGACTAATTCTCCCACTATACTTTGACTAATGGAATGATTTTGCTTCTAAGCTATTTTACTCTAGTATCCATGAATCGTACTGGTCGTTCTTCATATTGCAAGTTATTTCTTAGTCTATTGGTGGTTGTCCCAACACTTGAGTTAGATCCGCAACATATTTGCTAAGCATCAATACATGAAACACGTCGTGAACGTTTTCAAATTTTGGGGTCAAGGCAAGCCGATATGTTACCGGTCCTATCTTCTCCAGAATTTAAATTGGTCCCACATAATGTGGATTTAACTTTTCTCTCTTCCCAAATCACACAACTCCTTTCATTGGCGAGATTTTCAAAAATACCCAATCGCCTTCTTAAAAATCTAGCTCTCTTTTATTTGCATCTGCATAACTCTTTTGCCGATCTTGTGCAATCTTCAAAAACGGTCTTGAATCACTTTGATCTTTTCTGTGGTTTCCAGCACAATATCTGGTCCAGTAATCTGTATCTCTCCAACCTTCGTCCAACATGACAGTGACTTGCACTTCCTTCCATATAGTGCCTCAAAAGGTGCCATGCCGATACTCTGCTAATAGCTATTGTTGTAAATGAACTCTGCCAAAACTGGATATTCCTCCCAGCTTCCTTGAAATTCCATCGCACATGCCCTTAGCAAATCTTCTAACGTCTATATTGTCCTTTCTGATTGTCCGTCAGTCTGTGGGTGAAAAGTCGTGCTCAAATTCAACTTCATTTCCATTTTTCTTTGCAATGATTTCCAAAATCTAGATACAAATCTTGGATCCCGATTTGACGTGATTGATATTTGAGTTCCATACAGTCATACGATTTCCTTTATGTAGGTAGCAACCATTTGATCCATCGTCTGTGTATTCTTGATTTGAATAAAGTGCATCAACTTGGTCAAACGATCGACTATAACCCAAATTGAATTGTTACCCTTCGTTGTACGAGGTAAACCTACTACATAATCCATCGTGATATCTTCTCATTTTCACTTCAATATCGGTAGTGGTTGAAGTAATCCTGTTGGCTTTTGGCATACCATCTTAATTCGCTGACATTGCAAGCATCTGTTGACATATTCCCTAATGTCTCACTTCATACCCATTCACCAGTACATCTCCTTCAAGTTCTGGTACATCTTCATCATTCCCGGGTGAATTACCCACTTCAACTTGTGTCCCTCATTCATTATCCATTGCTTGAGATAAAAAACGTTAGTTACGCATATTCTATTCCGAAATTGAAAAACACCATCTATCATTTTAAACTCCGAATTGGTTCCATTGCGAGATTGTCGTGAATATTTTTGAGTTTGGAATCCTCCATTTGCTTGAATTTGATTTCCTCTAAATATTGCTGGCTCTGCAACTATCGCTGCACAGAGACCTTCTATTCCACGGGTGACTACTTCCAACTTTAATTCCCCCATCTTTTTGTGTAAATATTGTTATTCCGTAATTAGCACATTCAGCTTTCCCGTTGCCTTTAGATTCAGAGCGTCTGTTACAACGTTTGCCTTTCCCGGGTGGTATTGAATGTCAAGGTCGTAGTCTTTCATTAGCTCCAACCACAATTGTCTTAATCTCTGAACTTCAAACACTATTTTGGGTTGCTGGCCACGATTGCCTTAATCTTCTATGTATCGACTGCGATCCCGTCTTTAATAATAATATGCTCTTAAAATATAACGCTGTCAAGCCAAAATTCACACTTCTTGAATATGGTATACATGTTTTAGTCCTTCAGTGTCTACAACATTATCCTTAAATGTTCCACATGCTGATCCTTATCCTTCAAATAGATAAGGATGTTATCAATGAAGACGATTACAAACTCGTCCAAGTAATTTTTGAATACTCAGTTCATCAGATCTATAAAAGTTGCTGGTGCATTGGTTATCCCGAATGGCATTACTTTAAATTCGTAATGTCCATACCGTATTCAAAAAGTCATCTTCTCAATATCCTCTGACTTCACCTTAAGTTGATGGTATCTGGAACGCAAATCGATCTTTGAAAATACTTGAGCACCTTGCAGTTGGTCAAATAAATTATCGATTCTTGGTAATGGATATTTGTTCTTAATTGTAACTTTGTTTAACTTGTGGTAGTCTATACACAATCTCATCGTAGTGTCTTTCTTCTTCGCAAATAATACAGGTGCTTTCCACGGCGATGAACTCGGTCTTATGAATCCTTTGTCTAGCAATTCTTGCATTTGTGTTTTAAACTCATTCAACTCCGCAAGAGCAATGCGGTATGGTGCTTTAGAAATTGGATGAGTTCCGAGCATAACCTCAATGATAAATTCAATTTCTCTACTCACAGGCATTCCTAGCAACTCCTCAAGAAATACCTCGAGAAATTCACATACTATAGGAATGTCCATCATAGCTAAGTCTTCTGACGAAGACGACACCACGCTACACAAATACCACTGACAACCCTTTCATAAGAGTCGTTGAGCACAAGCCATAGACATAAATATGGGGGAATAACTACCCTCTCTTTCTGATCGAATTTCTTTCTATTTCGAGTTCTTAAATGTCACACATTTATCTGGACAATGGATTGTGGCCTCATTCTTAGACAACCAATCCATTTCAAATATGATATCAAAATGTCCTATTTTCAACGATATTAAATCTGTAGGTATAACTGTATTCTCAATGTAGACCTCATAGTCTCAATATGCGATTGAGCAAACAATGCCCCTCTTCGTAGGTTGTGACACTGCTAATTCATAACCTAGTGGTTTAGGTTCCTTAGCAAACTGTGTGGACACAAATGTATGGGAAGACCCCGTATCAAATAATACATGTGCAAGTAAGGAGCAGACTAACACGTTACCTACAACTACCACCTCATGGTTCCTCTCATCGCCTGACTAGCACGTTACCTACAACAACAACCTCGTGGTTCCTCGCATTGCAAAAACTTGATCCTGTCTCTAATCGTTTCCATTGCCACCTCTATTTCCTTGGTATCACTTCTAACTGTAGATATGACCGTATTTGTAAAACATACATCACAACTATGGGTTCCCAGCATTCTAACTAGGAAAATAACAACTAATTCCAACATCCTAATAACTAGGATAAGCACACACGGCTTTAGGATTGAGGTTGGTTTTCCTAAGTTAGATCCAAATAAAACTATATGGGTAAACTCAAATTATGACGACGAGGTTCAAACTAAAGTCGTCTATCACAATGTGGACTAAACTAGATATCTGACTTGAAGTGGCATCGACCAAATGCTATTCAACACAAACATCCAGTTTTGCCACTCGACTAAGGCTCATTTGTATACGAATGGTTCTCAAAATCATCTAACAAGTCTAGTGTAACTATCGTGTAAATTCCTATTCAACTCTGGTTTTTATAAAATTCGTAAACTAAAACTCTGATATCACTTCTGTCACGATCCAACCCATTTATACACGTGGGTGTCATCGTGACCGGACAGTGAGGTTTACTCACTAAGGCCTATCTATTTAACTCAGTTTAAGAATTTTCCTGTTATTCAAGATATTTATACTTGAATGCAAATAATATGTACATATGCATATTTAAATTAAAACAGAGCTGGTGTGTCATTCAAAATATATAATTATCTTTACATTCCTCTTGAATATAAATATTTACAACTACGATTCTAGCCATAGTCCGGCACAACCGTCAATAAAGCTAATCAAGTTCAAAAGAACTAACATTCTTATGCTAAGTACATGGCATAGGTCAACAAAAATCGATTAAGGTCGCCTGCCTTTAGTCGCGTTTCACCTCGTTCTCATTTTTTGAAATTATTACGTACAACTACGTCTTAAGCACTAGGCTAGTGCGAGTCAAGTTATATAATACTAACAAGTGCCCATGAAATTATAAAATATCAATTCATTTTAACATGAAATCACTTTTCAAAATCTCAGCTCATCTAGGCCGATCTTTTAATTAAAATCTTTGGCTCATTGGGCCAAGTACCCTTGATTAAATAACTTTACTTTTGTCAATCATTTTTCACATAAATTATTGGCTCATCTAGCCCATTTACCTTGATTTTATATCAAGAGTTCAAAATCATATTAGATTGACCATTGCGACACATACACTTGTTCAACGATCACGAGTCATTAGGAAGTGACCCCAATATAATGTATAACATGATATTATCCATGACGATCTGGCTATGATCTCACCGTTATTATATCACCTCTTACTATATTCTTTTTTTCTAGCGGTCGGGGTACTGTTTGAATCATGTGTCCTCTAAAACATACTTTTCTAAAGTAATTATTTTTCATATTTATGACACATTTAAAATATAGCATGCATTTAATCACAAATCATTAGATTTAAACAACTAAAACATACATATTTTAATCGTAAAACTTTTACTTTTAAGTAAGTAAAACATAACAAGACTCACCTTATGCTTATCTCATTTTCTTTCTTTACATGCTCATTCGTGAGCTAAGCTAACGGTCTCTTGGGTTCTGGTCCTATAATAAGAAATTTTGAATTTAATATCTCGCATTCATTACACACTCTATTTGTTTAAACTCTATCAGTTTGTACACTGAATCTAAGGGTACAAGTTTTTTTAAAAAACTATCTTTAGTCAAAATTTGACTAAGTATGAGAAAATAAATTTTTTAAAATATTTTTTTCTTCAAACTATTTTTTTTAGTAATATTCTTTATACCTTGAATAGTCAAAACTGATTTTATAGAATTTTTATTGCAAGATATACCCTCCATAACAAGAAGAATCGTTTATAAAATAATTACTGACAATCATTTTTGTACTAAAACTGAAAATTTATTTTTTGATTTAATGGGATATATATTTTCTTGTATTTTTTATTGAATCTAAATGGGGGATATTTTCTTATTATATTATAAATTTAAAGTAAAAGAAAAGGTAAAAGTTTATGACATTTACTTAAATGTTTTCATTGGAAATAAGTAAGTTGGCAAAGGTTTGTACCAACAGTGGAGGTTCAGTGGATCAAAAGTTGTGGTCTGTCAAGTCTCAACTGGTTTAGAAAAATATTCAACCGGTTGGAAAAAGACAGTGGCCTATTGTAGTTACCTCAACCGGTTGGGAGAAAATATTCAACCAGTTGAGAAAGAACAGTGGCTTTAAGACTTAATGTTCAACCGGTTGGACTCAATCCTCAACCGGTCCAATTGGGAAACAACGAGTTGGTTCTTTTTCTTGGCTTGTATTTCAAGTCTGTTTTGGGCTTCTAAACCTTTAAATCAAGAAAAACACCTTAAATAAAAATTATAGGTATTTGAAATAGCTTTCATACACAATTCAAATCAAGTCAAAATGTTATGTTATGAAGGAATTAAACCCAAAATACTAAATAACTGTTTTGACGTAAAATATGATATAGTTTCTAATTGATTTTCGATCTTTTAATAGCATATATGTGACCTATTCTCGACGTATTATCAACATTTAACCATGATAAGGTTATTACTCATATCCCTAGTGTTCGTTACTCTATTTATTGAAATAAAATTACAAAACGATAGGAAAAAGATAAGGTTTTACCTGAGTTCGGAGAAAACCGAGTGATATTATTCACTTATCTTCTTCTCCCTTTCTCCCTTTCTCTTTCTCTCTCTCTCTCTCTCTCTCGAACTTTCTCTCCTTCAAGCTCTCTTTCTTTTTCTCTTTCTCTCTTCTTCCTTTTCGTTCTTTATCTTTCTTTCTCTCTCTCTTTCCCTCTTTCTTTGCGCATAAGTTCGCAGCAACCTTGCTGGGGACAAAATTATTTGGGTGTGTTTTGTTGACTTTAGGGGTTTGGCTTGATGAGTCATGGTATGACTCATACAGTGAGTCACCCAAGTGATGATACCTATTGATGAGTCATGTGACTCTCATGCTTCCAAATGGCCTAGCCATGTAAGCTTGACACTTGTCTATTATTGATTC
Source organism: Actinidia arguta var. hypoleuca (assembly GCA_030159115.1). Classification (NCBI taxonomy): domain Eukaryota; kingdom Viridiplantae; phylum Streptophyta; class Magnoliopsida; order Ericales; family Actinidiaceae; genus Actinidia; species Actinidia arguta. The sequence goes on along the minus strand of BRYE01000006.1, from coordinate 6,907,699 downwards.
ATCTTTATCGGAAAATCTTATTCGGATATAAATTTTGTTATCGTAAAAATTTAAAATAGCTACAAGTGTATTTACATATTTATCCTTACTACAATAAAGTATAATTAATTTACCGGTTAGGGTATTAAAAAAGGGGTCTCATGACACCCCAAAAAATAATTTTTTTATTATTACGATTACACCCTCAAATAAAATTATTATTATGGACAAACTAAAAAAAAACTCCTAGTTATAACTAAGTTACTGTTGACTCAATACTTCGATTTTGATAATAATAAAATATTGTGTTAATCATTAATATGTTTAGTTAACGTGCAGTCCATAAGCATTATGTTTCAAAGCTTATTTTGATCAAAGAAAATGCAAATACTTTCTGCCCAGAAAATGTCGACACTTATTCATAAGATTTCGACACTTGAAGACTTGGAATTATATTAAATAAATCTGATGAAAGTTTTGAATAATCA
>BRYE01000006.1:6887232-6889732 GCA_030159115.1 Actinidia arguta var. hypoleuca | reverse complement strand
ATTGAGATGGAACTACTATTCTCATTACAATTTTGTTTACTTACTTTAAGAATGTATAAAGATTATCCATTTATGGAGCCAGGTGAAATAATCAATTAGATAAATAAATAATAATGACAGGTGTGTACAAATTTGTGTGTTAGTAACTTTTTTTTCGTTCGATGCCACCTATAGAATGATGTTTTACCTACCCATTAATAACAACATTTCTTTTTAGAGATTTACATTAATATTTTAAGATATTTTAGCTAGCTAGGTGTATCCGTCGTAATCAATAATAAATGTTCTATGTACCTACTATTAATTGGAAAAATTATTTTCCCACCCACATGACAAACTCCTTTGATTTGATTAATATTTTTTTATTTTTTATTTATTTTTATTCTCACTTTTTCATTCAAACTACTATTTTGTCATTAACTTTTATTAATTTTTTTTCTTCTAATACTCTTTTTATTCTTTTTTTCTTTTTCACTTTTTATTACTACTATTTTGTCATTAACTTTTATTCTTTTTTTTTAATACCCTTTTATTCTTTTTTTCTTTTTCACTTTTTATTATACCCTTTTATTAATTTTTTTTTTCCACTTTTTATTACTACTATTTTGCCATTAACTTTTATTCTTTATTTTTTTTACTTTTTATTATTATTTTTTCTTTTAATACCCTTTTATTCTTTTTGTTTTTTAGTTTTTATTACTACTATTTTGTCATTAACTTTTATTCTTTTTTTTTTTTTTTTTTTCTTTCTTTTAATACCCTTTTATTCTTTTATTCTTTTTCACTTTTTATTATTTTTTTCTTTTAATACCCTTTTTATTTATTTATTTTTGTTACTTATTATTATTATTTTTTAATATCCTTTGATTTATTTATTTTTATTTTTTTGTTTAATACCCTTTGATTATTATTCTTTTTTTCATACCATTTGCTTTTTTCTCCTTTTAATACTCTTTGATTTATTTTTTATCTTTTTAATACCCATTGATTTGTTATAAAAATACAAAAGAAAAATAACAACTTTTAAAATATCAATATAGTAGTAAATTCAACATTACATAATAACATAACTTCTAATCAATATTTCCTCCAAACTCTCCTCCGGGGGCACCCGATCCTCCACCCATTATTTCTGACCACAAATTCATTCGTACTATATAACTCTCAAGCCATCCCCTAGCTTCTATTGATGCATGTTGCCGCCACCACAATGGGGTGGGTGGTACAGGGTAATGAGGGCGTAAGAAAAGTTGGATGAAGTGATTGCATCTAATACGAGCAATAGCTATTTCTCGGCGCTCCTTGACTGAAACTGGTGGTGATCTCAACGGCAAGTGAGTAAAACAACCCGAATGATATGTGTCAAACGTGTGCAGTGCAAGGTTGTACCTTGATGCGATGACAACTCCCAATGCCGTAGAGTCCATCCAATATGCATGTGGCACCGTAGGTGCAAATCAAGCAAGTGAATGTAGAAGAGTGTTTACATAATTGTACTCCGGATAAAGCACATTATATAATTCTATATTTTTCTGAATCTCTTCAATCAGGTCCATCCGTACTTGTGCCCAATTGTCTTCAGCATACCCTACTTGCGCTGCTATCGCTCTGAATCCACAATGACCATCAGCTTGGATGTTAACAGTGTAACTAATGAAATCCTGATAAGCCTCAGGTAATTCCTAAATGAAGGGATCGAAGATGGATGGAGTGGAGTTGATTTTTACGAACTCTCGAGTTTGTATACTTTTTTTTTTTCCTTTTAATACATTTTATTATTATTATTATTATTATTTTTTAATACCATTTGATTTATTTTTTGTTATTTTTTTATTATTTTTTTAATACATGTCATAACCTCATTCTCCCGTTAAATTACCACACAACTCATATTTTTATACTTTTTAAAATTTTTACAAATAATGTCTCCCAAAATCTACAACTAAAAATAAATAAAACATTATAAACATATAATAAAAAAAAATTATCCATAAAGAAAATAAAACTGATAAAAAAATAAAAAAAAGAAGAAAAAATGAAAAAAGAAGAAAAAAAGAAGAGAAAATAATGGAAAAAAATAAAACAAAAAAAATTAAATAAAATGAAAAAAACTAATGGTAAAAAAAAAATAAAATAAAAAAAATGAAAAAAAAAATATAAAAATTAAAAGAGAGAGAGAGAGAGAGACGGGGATAGTTCGGTCATTTCGCAAGGGGACAAAGTGCAGGTTTGTGTAGGGGGTGGGAGAATAAGGTACCTGCAGACACATTTTAACTGCTTGTCCTTGAAACGAATAATGATTTGTTACAAGTTTAGCCAAGTCTTATAAATATATTTAATTTTGATTTGTGTAAATCTCAAATGAGTATTATTAATCGATTTAATTACATTCAGATAGTTGAGTTTGATGCTAACTCAGATTGTTTAATACGTTTCAAAACAAGTTCAGATTTAGTTCATATGATGAGTGAAACAGGAATAGCTTGGTTCCCTTTAATGC
>BRYE01000006.1:6839732-6847232 GCA_030159115.1 Actinidia arguta var. hypoleuca | reverse complement strand
TTTTGCTGTATACAATTATTTTTAATAAAATTTATATTTTTAAATCCTTCTTAAAGAGATCTATCAAATAAGAACTATATCGAATATAAAATTATGAAAATTTTAAAAAATATTTTTTGATAATAAAATTTTGATAGTGATAAATATATCAGTCATATAAATATGAATTTTTTATAAATTTTTTCTTTCATCAGAAATATCAATGGCATAAAATTTAATAGTAAAAATTTATCAGTTATATAAATATTAATCTTTTTTGTGTTTATGCCGTGTTTATACATTTGAATATCATTTAAAAATTTAGTAGTGATAAAATTATCAATCATCTACCAAATCTATTTTTATATTTTTTTTATAGTAGATGTATGTTTGAATAGCATTTTATGAATTAAGATTGATAAATTTATAGTATTGCTTACTATATATTTGACTAAAAATAACTCAAATAAGAAGAAAATTTATGATAACAGCACAAATTTCAAATCTAATTTATGAATTATGAAACCTCAACTCAGATAATAAACTTATCACAATGACATACATTTGAAACTTATGTTAGGAATGATCAAATAATTAAACACAAAAATACTAATATTTACTTAAGTAATGAATTTGTTCCTAGAATAAATCTATCTAGTCTTGTGATAAATTTTTTTATTTGAATTTTTTAGTCGAACATTAATGTAAGCAATGATAATAATATATATGGTAAAGTATTTCTATATTTTATACATTTTATGATTTTTTTATCAGATGTTGAAATATATATACACACACACACACACACACACACACACACATATATATATATATAAGAAACACACCTTCTAGACATAGCTTTGACAATAAAAGTACTACTATCAGTCTAGGAAGTACTTCTAGAAAACATAGTAAAACTCCTTCTAGGCATAGTATAGATGGAGAAAACATGTCAAATATTTATAAAAATGATATAGACTTTATCAACCCAGTTAAAACTAAAACTAAGTTAAAAGGAGTTGAGTTTTCGCAGCAAATTAGTAAAGCTAGATACAGCAGACACCCTCCCTTTGGAAACAAGGAGGAAGAGGAAGAAGTTGAATCCTCTAATGAGTCACCTAAACAAACAGACTTTGAAGTAAGTACGCCAATTAACCCACAGTTATTAACAATTAAAACTGAATTTAAATTTGACTTAGTAAAACTTTATGAAGAATTTAATTCAAAACATAATAAGTCAAAGAGGAAAGAATATAAAAATAATTATTCAGAAAGTAAAAGAAAAAGAATTCTCTATTCTTGGCAGTCATTTATGAATGAAATTAGAAGTGAAATTAATTTCTTTGATTATTTAGAAAATTATTATAAAAAAGTAAATACGATTACTAAAAGTAAATGGAAAACTAGTGATAATAAGGAAATTATATCTAGTCACCCTCCTTTAGAAACTATACATATAGAACATAAGGAGACAGTAATAAAAGCAATTGATCAGTCACTTCTTTGCTCTCTTCTCTAAACCCTTGTTTTTGAGAAGCCTTTACCCAGTCAGAGTCCTCGATTCATCATCCTGTTAAAGCCACCTCGGAAGTAGCCACCCTACCTCTTGTCCCAGAACCCAGAGTAAGACCCGGCAGACTGAGCGTAAGACCAGGCAGTTTAGGGTATAGGGAGCCTATGTGCGGTATGTGTGAACCCGGCGTATGTGCGGAAAACATGATAAATGAGTCAAGAACTTAGATTGAGTAAAATACTTTAAAGAAACCAGAGTCATGCGTCGATTGTTTAGGAGTAACTCTTCAGTTAGCTCACGGTCTTCTTTGACAACTATACCAAATATAGTTAATGAAGAAGAACATGAATATCAAGATTTAGATATTGACTTAGGTAATTGGAACATACCTAAAATACCAGTTAAACAAATTTATAAAACAAGTTTTTTACAGTCATCCTTTATTTCAGATATGAAAGTAAAAACTGTTGAACAAGTCTACGCCTTAACTAAGGAGTACGAGTCATGTAACCTACTTAGTAAAGAGTCTATGAAAGAACATAGATCTAGAGGTCACAACTTTATTCACATAGAACTTGTCCAAGTCGCAGTTAAACCATTAACAATTAAAGGTAAAAATGCGTCTATAATCTTAGGATTAAGAGATGCTAGATTTAAAAACTTTAAAACTAGTATTATGGGGTTACTTGAAACAGGTTTAAATGATGGACCAGTTCATTTCAACTGTTATCCTGATTTTACCTTAAATCTCAGTGATCCACATATTACTAAAGCAGTCACTTTGAATATTAAAACTACAGGTGCCTTCACAGAAATGTTAGAAGGAAGTCACACAGTAGCACTTATTTATAGAATATATTATAAGTGTATGAAAACTAATTTAAACGCGCAAGCATTAGTTAAAAGTCCAAATGGTCAAACTTTACTTATTAAAAGTAGTACAGATAATGCTAATATTAGAATTCCCAGACCAGTCATTTGGGAAGACGTTACTCTTCCAGATAGTTAGTTATTAAATAATAAAAACTATCAGAAGAACATAGTAAATGAAACTGATGATTTAGAGTTTATTCAACAAAATCCAGACGGTACAGTCAACATAAGCTTTAAAGATCTAAGAAGAAACACACCTTCTAGACATAGCTTTGACAATAAAAGTACTACTATCAGTCAGCCAGTCAACTTCAGATGTCTACCTTCAAGTCATCAAAGTCAGATTATGTTCAGAAACCCCTTGCTCACAACCTCTTCTACAAAGAGCCAGTCCACAAAAACATCCATGATCCTATTGATCTGGTCAGTCATTACTTCCCTCCTGGATGGCATTTTGTTCCTCACCATCCAGATAAGTCAATTACATTTTACAAAGATATTTTACTAAAACACGAGTCAGTTGTTTTTAAACCTATTTTCGATAGAGTCAACAAAAGTAAAATTATTTATCACTCAATGTATATTCACAATTTTGTGTTTCTTGATGAGTGTGGTCATCCTTCCCTGTTAAGAACACTTCCTAGTCATTCTCTCCAGTATAATTATTATGATTATATGGAGGCCTGGTTCAAAGTCATTCTTTACCAAAATGAGTCATTCACCCACTCGTGGTTCTTCCAATTTGACCACAAATTTAAGTCAGTCATTCCTTCATGGTTCTTGAGATGGTGGAATTATCACGGAGCAATTCCTGATATTCTTCCTATTGAACTTATGGACCAAGTCAATTATTTTTCTTCCCAGTTCAAAATTAATGCTCATAACAGTCAATTCCCCATTCTACTTCTTTTTGTTAGTAAATACAAAGTCCCTTGGATTTTCAAATGGCAATATAGTTTGTCCAATAACATTGTTGCCAGAATCCACTTTGTCAAATGGTGGGATACTTTCAAATATCCCCGAGTTATTGATCAAGTCAAGCAGGAATTTCCAGTAAAAGTTCCTACTCTAGTAAAGCAGATCCCAGTTGCTCCAATTCAGCAGGTTCCAATGGATCCCTTCCAGTCATACAAGCAGATACCAACTGCTTCCTCACAGTCAAAGTCTAGTAAGCCGGAACGAGGAGTTCCCAGGTTAGTAATTAATTACAAACCATTAAATGAAGTCTTAGAATGGATTAGATACCCAATCCCTAATAAAAAAGACTTAATTAAAAGACTTAGTAATGCAGTTGTATTCTCTAAGTTTGACTTAAAGAGTGGATTCTGGCAGATCCAAATAAATCCTAGTGATAGGTACAAGACTGCCTTTACTACACCCTTTGGTCATTACGAATGTAATGTAATGCCATTCGGATTAAAGAATGCACCTAGTGAATTTCAGAATATAATCAATGAAATATTTAACCCTTATAGTCATTTTTCAATTGTTTACATTGATGATGTTCTTCTATTCTCCCAGTCTATAGATGAGCATTGGAAACATTTGAAAACTTTCTTGGAAGTAATTAAACGAAATGGTCTAGTCATTTCTGCTTCTAAGATAGAGTTATTTAAAACCAAAGTCATATTTTTAGGTTATCATATTCATCAGGGAACAATTATCCCAATTAACAGGTCAATTTTATTTGCAAATAAATTCCCAGATGAAATCACTGATAAAAACCAGTTACAGATAAGGTAAGCTAACTTGGTAAAGACTTCTCAAAACCAAAGTGTTATTAGTTCTTTAACAACACTTTCTATTCAAGTCAGCTATTAAAATAGGATACAATTATCCCAACACTTTCTGTTCTTTAACAACCAAAGTGTTGTTAGTTCTTTAGGTTATCGACTCATGACTCTAGTTTCTTTAAAGTATTTTACTCAATCTAAGTTCTTGACTCATTTATCATGTTTTCCGCACATACGCCGGGTTCACACATACCGCACATAGGCTCCCTATACCCTAAACTGCCTGGTCTTACGCTCCGTCTGCCGGGTCTTACTCTGGGTTTTGGGACAAGAGGTAGGGTGGCTACTTCCGAGGTGGCTTTAACAGGATGATGAATCGAGGACTCTGACTGGGTAAAGACTTCTCAAAAACAAGGGTTTAGAGAAGAGAGCAAAGAAGTGACTGATCAATTGACTCAACAATCGAAATTGGCTCTGATACCATTTACAGACAAACAAAGCGGAAGCAAAAACAGAAGATAAGATATGACTGATAATGGATGCACAAACCAAATAAGCAAATAAGATTACTGAAATTAAACTTTTATTAAATACAGAATTAACTTACAGTTTTACTGAAAGTAGAAGATGCAGGCGCAAACTGCTACAAACATTTTAATAGTTACAAGGGAGAATTTACTTTGAGGGAGAGGGTAGAGAGAAGTAGGGAAGGAGTACTGGTATCCGACCCCTAACTCTTTAGATTTACTTCGTTTAAATAGACAAACAAAAGTGACTAAAGTGACTTGTACAGGGAAAGTGCTACAGTGAAAGGTATACAGTAAAAGTATACAGTACACAACTTTCGGCTACTTTTTCCTGTAGATGAATAGTAAAAAGTGAATAGTGACTTTTGAACAGTAACTTGCTTTTGGTGGAAATAGTGACTGGTGAACAGTGACTTCTTATTTGAATAATCATTCAGCAGCTTTTCTGTCAATTTTTGACAGTAGTGATTGAAGCAGAATAATTATGCAAAAGGGTCTTGTGCATCTTGTGACTGGAAAGCATAAGGCTTTTGACTGGTAGATTCAACAGTGGCTTCTGAACCTTGGGTCTCTTTTTCTGTTGATTCTTTTTCTGACTCTTCATCATGGACTTCAGCTTTAGCTTGGGCTTGTGTCTCTTGATGAGTGGGGTCATCCTTCCCTGTTAAGAACACTTCCAAAGCTTATATTGACTGTATCGTCTGGGTTTTGTTGAATAAACTCTAAATCATCAGCTTCATTTACTATGTTCTTCTGATAGTTTTCATTATTTAATAACCAACTATCTGGAAGAGTAACGTCTTCCCAAATGACTGGTCTGGGAATTCTAATATTAGCATTATCTGTACTACTTTTAATAAGTAAAGTTTGACCATTTGGACTTTTAACTAATGCTTGCGCGTTTAAATTAGTTTTCATACACTTATAATATATTCTATAAATAAGTGCTACTGTGTGACTTCCTTCTAACATTTCTGTGAAGGCACCTGTAGTTTTAATATTCAAAGTGATGCTTTAGTAATATGTGGATCACTGAGACTTAAGGTAAAATCAGGATAACAGTTGAAATGAACTGGTCCATCATTTAAACCTGTTTCAAGTAACCCCATAATACTAGTTTTAAAGTTTTTAAATCTAGCATCTCTTAATTCTAAGATTATAGACGCATTTTTACCTTTAATTGTTAATGGTTTAACTGCGACTTGGACAAGTCCTATGTGAATAAAGTTGTGACCTCTAGATCTATGTTCTTTCATAGACTCTTTACTAAGTAGGCTACATGACTCGTACTCCTTAGTTAAGGCGTAAATGTGTTCAACAGTTTTTACTTTCATATCTGTAATAAAGGTTTGAAAACAACTGACTCGTGTTTTAGTAAAATATCTTTGTAAAATGTAATTGACTTATCTAGATGGTGAGGAACAAAATGCCATCTAGGAGGGAAGTAATGACTGACCAGATCAATAGGATCATGGATGTTTTTGTGGACTGGCTCTTTGAAGAAGAGGTTGTGAGCAAGGGGTTTCTGAACATAATCTGACTTTGATGACTTGAAGGTAGACATCTGAAGTTGACTGGCTGACTCCAAAGCAAGGGCAGAAGAATATGACTGTCTTGGAATTGTTCCAAGAGACTGAAATCGGTTTACTAGGGCAAGAAGAGGAACAAGAGAAAGTTGTTTCTTGTTGGAAGATTCCTTCTTGCTGGTTGACATCTGAAAAGAGAGATTAGCAATAACTAAGAGTAGTTAAATGATTTTGTAACCAATAAATCTCACTTTGGAGGTAGCAGATCATTTCAAAGCGATGTCTGATTAAGAAATCAGTAGCTGGAAGATCTGCTGTAAGATTTTCAATTTACCAAAGGGTTTTAATAGTTTTACTATATCTGGTTATTGTGTTTCTGTAGTGGAAGATAGGAAAAGGCATAGTGTATGGTTATGGCTTCTCCTGTAAAAATTTCCTGGTAAGAAAATCAGGAATAGAATTTTGACTACCTTTAATATATTCGATATCAAAATCAAATATGCTTAAAATAGCTTGCCATCTGGCAAATATTTATTTACTTGCAATATTTTGAACGTCTTTTTGTAAAACGTATTTTGCGCTTTTACAATCGACTCTGACTAAAAATCTTTGATTCAAAATATCATCTTGAAATTTACTAATGCACAAAACAATAGATAAAATTTCTTTTTTAATAGTACTATAATTTACTTGTGCAGAATTCCAGGTACCTGAATGAAAACGAATAATTTGTTCAGGAGAACTGGAAGTGACTTTCTGTAAGAGGATACCTCCGTAACCAACATCAGAGGCATCAGTTTGAATAATTTTGAATGAATTTTCAGTAGGGATGCCAAGGCAGGGCAAAGTCTTGACATATTGTTTTAACTCTTTGACTATAGCAGTATGAATAGAAGACCAAAGAGGAGGGTTATCTTTCAATCTCTCAAAGAGGGGTTGACACCTTTTCCTAAGGTCTTTGTAGAATTCTGCTATGTAATTGAGGGATCCTAAGAACCTCTGTAACTGATTTTTATCAGTGATTTCATCTGGTAATTTATCCGCAAATAAAATTGACCTGTTAATTGGGATAATTGTTCCCTGATGAATATGATAACCTAAAAATCTGACTTTGGTTTTAAATAACTCTATCTTAGAAGCAGAAATGACTAGACCATTTCGTTTAATTACTTCCAAGAAAGTTTTCAAATGTTTCCAATGCTCATCTATAGACTGGGAGAATAGAAGAACATCATCAATGTAAACAATTGAAAAATGACTATAAGGGTTGAATATTTCATTCATTATATTCTGAAATTCACTAGGTGCATTCTTTAATCCGAATGGCATTACATTCCATTCGTAATGAC
>BRYE01000006.1:6812232-6819732 GCA_030159115.1 Actinidia arguta var. hypoleuca | reverse complement strand
CTAGTTGGATGAAAGAATACCACATGTGAATTACCAGAATCTGTTAACAAGATTGTAAAAGAAATGGAAGTTAGTTAGTTAGTTAGTTTTAACTGAATTTTATCTCTGTAAAATTCTTTGTAGATGATTAGTTGGGAAAATGTAAACGTGTATAAATACTTGGTTGTATTGGTTGAGAAGAGGATTATTGATTTCAAGAATTCTTTTCCTGGAGCATTTCTCTAGCTCAAATAGAGAATACATTCTTCTTTTCTGATTTCTTTACATTCTTGAACACAGAACCATTTTGGAATTGTTTTTGTATCACACATCAATCCGGCAACGTGCCGAATTGAGCGCAAAAAGAGATATGGCCTTGGATGCTTTGGTTTGTAACTTCTTAATAGTGCTACCAAAGAGGTAGAAATATCATGTAAGGTTTCTCTATAGGCCGTAAGTACTATGTCACATACGTTTTCAATCACTTGCACAATTATAAGGTACTAACGTAGTCATCAAGTTCTAAGTCAGAACTTATGCGAGTGGTGTTTTTTTTCTTACCAGGGCCTATCATGGTTCCGTTTCTAGAAGTTGGGATCTCACCGTGGGTGCAAAAAAATGTTTCCCTCTTGTTGTAAACACTTCAAGGCTAGGACTGAACGTGTGGGTGGGTGCGCCAGGACCATATGTGGTCTAAACAGGTAAAGAGATTAATGTGTGCAACAAAATTTGAACTTCAATATGACGAAAATGTATAGCCAAAGGGTAGACTACAAATGCTTTATGGTTTGCCTTGATGGTCAATGACTTGCTAATTTTCCCAAGTGCAATGTGAAAAGTGCTTAAACTAAAAAGTTAAGAACACTTAAAGTAGAAAGAAAGCTGATACCATTGCATTTGTAAAGAAATTGAATGGTACAATTGAGATTAAAGTTGGCATTGCTCGAAATTGAAATAAGAGTCGGTGGAACTAAGTGTAAGAACACTTAAAATTGAAAGAAAATTGATAAAGGTGTCGCTAGGACGAAGGGTATTTGATTGATTGGCACAAAGGCTTTTCTAAGTCTTGTAAACTTATACTTGCAAAAGCCATTAGTTTATCCCTAACTTGTATCTTAATGATTCCCCATTGTTTGACACGTTTCCCATGCTTAGTGAGCATGAAACCACAAACCCCTTTGTGCTTTTGTGTACAAACTGAAAGTGAACCCTCAAAACCTATGGAAACCTTGGATTAACGCCACTTGTCCTCTAATGTAAACTAGTTCGTTTATGCTAGGTAACTGTTGCCACTGGTTTCGGCCTGTTAAGTGTCCCATGTCTTCAGAACCTCGTGAAACCACTCCCTTGTATTGTGGACGTGGGGAGCCTTTTGTGGATTGTGGATAACTACCCCCTTGATCATTCACATTTTTATAGTCCACGGAATTAGATACAGTCAACTTATTTTGATTTATGATGATTGCTAGTGGATTAAACGACATTTGAGAATCATAAATAAATTCTATATAAATATGGAAGCCTATAAATTAAATTATTGTTTTCATTTTAATATAGTTGTGTCATCATTTTATTATAATATAAATGCATCGAGACCTCAACTAAATAAATAACATGCCTACTTAGGGAAGTCAATGTCATCTATTTGATTAGGAAGACAATCATATCCATTATGATTTTACCATCTAGACATCTAATGTTAAATAAATTCATAATACCCAATCTCCCTAGTCCTCAAAAGTTAATGATCAAACTCATTAGGGATAATATCATGCCCTTTAATTGAGTGTATACCGTCATCTAGATCAAAAGACAACCGTTGTGAATAGAGTTTTCTTGGAGAAATTATTTTTCACACTGTCTTCCTCAATTCTATCCTAAGAAGTATAATATTGTAACCAACAAGAATAAATACCCTCCTTAGGGAGGCCACACCACAAATATCTCGAGGTGCCTATTCTCATTTTACTATGGACCAACGATGGAAGACAGTAGAATTTTCATAAAAATCTTCTCTCACTCAATTTTGTAAAAGAAGAATCACATTATATATCATATGCATAAAAAATAAAATCTCATTGCCCATGTTCAACCGGTTGAGCCTTTTGCCACTTCAACTTTATATCGTATTCAACCGGTTGAAGGAAAAGTTGAATCGGTTAAACTTCAACAAAACCTTTAAATTGCAAGTTTAATTAGTTAAAAGAAAAGTTGAACCGGTTGAACTTCAGTAGAATCATCACACTGCCATGTTCAACCAGTTGAAGGAAAAATTCAACCGGTTGAACTTCTATAGAATGATAAAATTGGGCAGAACACATGGTCGCTATCTATTCATAGATCATGATCAATATTTACCATGATTTACATCATTAAATATTATTGTATCATGCATCATTTATCAAATATAAAAGTATAAAATAATAATTAAATCTCTTCCTCTCTCATTGTAAAGCTTATGAGCGAACTAGTTTTTTTTATTAAACCTAAGATGTCGCCCATAGTCCATCTTCATGCACCATTTAGGAACATTCACCGTTAGATCTTCAAGCCTTTCATCTTCGAACAATATAAATATTACAAGAAATCCTATACCCAAATGCGTAAGCTTACATGATGATCTAAAATAATAAAAATTAAGGAAATCAATGGCTTGCCCTTTTAAGAAAAAATTCAAGTCCATTGATGGCCAATTATGAGAGATAAACTACATATTATCATCATTCATCAGCATAAATCATAGGCATCCTGATATACAATTAAATAAAAATCATATATATTATAAAAAATTAAGAATAAATTATTATTGACCCAAAACACATATCGAAATCCTTTTGTAAGATTTTCAAATAAAAAATTAGAATGGATCCTTATTTTTATACAATAAATTATTGAATCTCAATAACCGCTAATATGTCTTGATATAATCGCAATACATGCATACATTAACTCAAGAATAAAACTCTTTTATCACTAATGTTGATGGATTAATTGTTTTGCCCCAAACAGATCCAAACCAAACCGTGATCACCCCTAGTCAATTTAGCCCTTAATGTAATTATAATATTTCAATCATAAACCCAAAAAATTCTAAAAAATATAAAAATTTCCTTTTAAATTCCAAACCTATATCTATCACGTAATTCTTATAGGTTTCGCTTAGTTTATGAATACTTGATTTGTAAACAACCAAAGTTAATCGAAATTAATATTAAGTAAATAATTAATATACAATTATCCGTAAAAAGGACATAATGTGTTCAGGGCAACTTTACGTGTCTGGATAAAATAATAATAATACAATAGAACAGGGTAAGTGGCGTGTATTTAGCCGTGTCCCTATCCAATATGTTACTTAGTAGTTTAAATAATATTTTTATGTCAGGATTTAACTAATAACCCTAATCACTTCTAACCGCATAGTATCAAAGCAATTTTGATTCAAACCCTAACCCTATCCCTAACCTATGCCGCCTCTTCTCCATTATCTTCGATCGCTTATGACGTTGAATGGAGGGTCACTGACCTCAGACCAAGTCAACCCAACCCCTTGTGATCTCGATCTAGGTCTCTATATCTACCAAACCTCCAACGAACCCCGTCGTCGCTCATCTGGCTCTGACGAGCCTCAACGTCGCTCGTCTAACTCAGGCGACCTCCGTTGCTATTTGTTTTGACCACAATAGGTTTTGATTAGTCGATTTTTGGCCATCGCAGACTAAATCGACTTTGACAAGCCCTGTTTGCCTCGTTCGCTGCTCGGTTATTGCCTTGTTCATGTAATTTCAAGTTTGATTTGATTTGATTAAATCATATGCCATTAAATCAGTTTTTAGGTCATTTATTTATGGCCTTATGTTACTCGTATGCATTCATGGTTGTTTTATGAGGTGTTTTAGAGATCCTAGTTCACTCTAGTTGTTCAATTTGAGTACTTCATATGGCAGATTGCCTCATTATGTGGTTTCGTTGTTAGTTTGCTAATCGTGCCTCTAGTTTGTAGTTATCGTTGTTGTTGTGTTTCGACTTCGTTGCTATGGATGCTAAATCTGATGCACTTGGGTCTGGTTTGAATGGTTCGTCTAGTTCCTCTACTGTCCTTAGTTCTACTTCTGGTTCTTCTTAGACACAAAATTTGTCTATTATTGCAATATGGTTGAATTGCATTAATTATGCCCAGTGAGCTAAGTTTGTTGTGATTTATTTTATAGCCAAGAGGTAGTATAAATTTTTGGTTGATAACTCCATAGGTTGCAAGGAGGTTGGTGAGGTGAAGTATGAGGATTGAAAAGAGGACGATGCACAGATTCACATCCTTTTGTGGAATAGTATGGAAGCCAAGATCAAAAGGAGCTTTGTATTCTTGGTTACTGCCAAAGGTGTGTGGTTTAAAGCCAATGAGATGTATTCAGGGCTAGATAATTTGTCGTGCCTATGAGCTCCACCAAAAATTATTTTCTCTTACCCTTGATGATATGAGTCTTGGGGACTATTATGCTTAATTTCGCAGTGTGTGCCACGAGCTTGATTCGGTTGAACCAGTTTCGACTTACATTAGTGTGATGCAATGGGTTCATGAGCATTGCTCGTTTCCTATGCAGTCTGCCTTCCAATTTTTTATTTTTTCCCTATGGTTTAAAGAACTGCCTTCCTTGAGTGAAGTGTTTATTCACATTCGTTCGGCATCTCTATCTAGTGCCCCCCTAATTTGTGCTACTGGGGATCATTTCAGTTTGATTTTTTCTTTTTTGGGCTCTCGTTCATCTAGTCATGGTCCCTAGTTCCTTTTGGACGTGATCGAGGTAGCAGTGGTCATTCACTTAGTTTTGGTAGTGGGGAGATGGTGGACGTGCTCCTGGCTACAGTGTTTCTAGCTATTGTGGTGGCCATGGTCATGGCCCACAAAAATGTACTTATTGTCACCAAGAGAACCACATTGTTGATCATTGTTGGGATCATGGTCATCCCGTTGACCATGAGGTTATGTTTCTTGTTATGAAGGCTGCCTCATTTGATTCTACTTTGGAGTTATATCTTTTTTAAAAGAGGAGTATCATAGATTGTTAACTGCTTAATTATCGACCACTGCTACTTTTTCTCAAACCCAAACTGTTGCTTCTGTTGCATGTGTTGTCTCTTCTAGCCCATGGGTCATTGATATGACTAGTACTCTTAGTTACTTAACTAATCTATCTTTTAGAAATCATCTATCTTGTGGTACCCTTACAGATGGTTCTACGTCTGGTATTCATCGTTTGGTATTGCTAATCTGGGTCTTTCTTTATCATCACAGCCTGTTTTATATATTCCTAAATTTCCTTTGAATCTTATGTATGTTAGTTGTATTACTAAATCCTTTACTTGTTTAGTAAACTTATTTTCCACTCATTTTGGTTTTTAGGATCTCAAGACGGGAAATTTACTATTGTGATACGGACTTCTCCCGCAATATGGTTCTTCAGTCTTCCAAGTCCTCTTTCAAGATCATTGTCGCCTTACCTTCCATCCCTTAGTAGCCTGAAAAAGGTAGTTTCATCAAGTTAGAATCTATCCACATTTCCTTGTAAAGCTTATGAATAATCATTATCATACTTCATTTTATCCTTGAGTTGAAAGTCATGTGTCACATCTTTTTTAGTTAATTCACTTGGATAATCGGGGTCTGATGCATTTCAAGTCATACTTTGATTTTCATTATTTTTTATATTTGTTGACAATTTTTCTAGAATTACCTATCTTTTTCTCATGAAAGACCGGCCTGAGTTGTATTCAATCTTCAAATCTTTTTTTATGAAAATAAAGACTCAGTTTGATGATTTTATATGTTTATTATGTTCTAATAATGCTCGTGAATATTATTTACATGAACTTTTACAGTGTTTTAGTGACCTAATGTTATTCATCAGTCTTTTTGTGTTCGAACTCCACAACAAAATGGAGTTGCCGAACCCAAGCTATGACACTTACTCGAGGTGACTCAGGCTATGTATTTTCATATCCAGGTTCCCAAAACCTTTTGGAGTAATGCAGTTCTTACTGCATGCTATTTTGTGAATAGAATGCCTTTTATGTGGTCTAATTCTCCATCAAGTGTTGTATCTTGATCGACCCTTATTTTCTCGCCCTTATTTTCTCTTGACCTAGGTCGGGATAAGCTTGATCCTCACGCGATTAAGTGTCTTTCTAGATATTCTCATACCTAAAAAGGTTATAGGTGTTATTATCCTACTCTTCATCGTCAATTTGTAAGCGTTAATGTCACCTTCGAGCTTATGTCACCTTCATTGAGGCTCTTCCCTACTTCATTGCACCTCATCCGTCTCCACCCCCAAACCATTACCTTCCAACCCACTATTCCCACTCGACAAGAGAAGCCATTGCAGGGGTATGTTCATAGAAAGCGGTTGGCTACTGTTCCCTCAGCTCCGGAAAGCACCACTACTCCCTTATCCCCATTCCCTTCCTACTACCTTTCGGAAAGGAAAATGTTCATGTATTGTTCACCCTATTACTCAATATGTATCGTATGCTAATTTATCTTCCTCATTTTGTACTTTGTTAGTTCTGTTTCTACTACTTCTATTCCTAAGTTTGTTTCAAAGGCACTATCTCTTCCATAGTGGAGGCAAGTCATGGTTGATGAAATGATAGCTTTACATGATAATGGTACTTGGCAGTTAGTTCATCTTCCTCCCGGCAGGTCAATTGTTTGTTGTCATTGAGGTTTTACAGTGAAGTATCCTCCTCATGATTCTGTTGAGCGCTATAAAGCTCTCCTTATGGCCAAAGGATATACTTAGACTTAAGAAATTGATTATGCCGAGACGTTCTCTCCTATTGCCAATATTGCCTCCATTCAGATTCTTATATCGCTTACTACCAATTTGAGTTGGTCTTTATTTCAGCTTGATGTGAAAAAATCGTTTCTTCATGATGACTTGCATGAAAAGCTAGGGCTGCTCCTACAATACCAACTGGCATAAGCTTGGTAGTTAGCAACCTTTAAAACGTTGGCTTCCAAAATAACAGTCACAATAGTAATGAGAGAGAGAGAGAGAGAGAGAGAGAGAGAGAGAGGGCGGGGGGCTGATTCCAGTATATGGATTCATCAATGATTTTCAGTAAATAGATGTAAAATATTTATTAAGCAGCAGCTGCAGTACCAATTACACACATTCATGTATTAGCGAGTAAGAAAACTAATTTGACGCGTGCTCCCAAACACGCATTTTTAGGTGTAAACGAGAGAAGACTTGCACAAACTCTACAAAAATCAAAACACCACAAGTGCCTCAAATTATGTAACTGCTAAAACCTCCATAAACAAGCAACTGAAAAATTTAAGAATAAGAACAGCTAGAGACCAAAAAGACACGCTCCCATAGAAGAAAGGGGAGAAGAGAGGGAATTCAGGACTCTAATTACGATTCTGAATCATTGATTTTCTTGACATGTATTAAAAAAGACTTCGCTACTACCAAAATGCGGCTTCAGTTTGATTTATATGGCAGATCACTCCAG
>BRYE01000006.1:6797232-6809732 GCA_030159115.1 Actinidia arguta var. hypoleuca | reverse complement strand
TTAGACAGAGGATAGTGGATATATATATATATATATATATATATATATATATATATACTGTGACCAACTAGACCGGCTAAAGCAACCTAATCTACACAAGCCACAAAGGACTTGTTATTCATCTTAACAAGAAGAAATACCATGTAGGAAAAGCAGAACACGCTTATGATTGGCCTCCTTTTAAGTAATCAAAAGAACTTACATTTGGGCAATTACAATCTCTAGACCGCAACAATACAACAAAAGAATTGTAGATATATATATATATATATATATATATATATATATATATATATATATATATATATATATATATATATATATATAATGCTTTCTTCTTGATTGCGCTACTGGAGGTAGACCATATTGTTCACAAAAAAAACTTAACTAATATTTAGCTTTATTTTTGTCTTTATTAGCTTGTTTACTAATTTTCATATCTATACACATTCTTAATCATTCTTTTTGAATAATACTTATTTATCTCCGTAAGTTAATTTATCATATTCTATGGTTCCTGCAAGTTGACAGAGGACATCTCTTATCTTATGAGCAAAAAGATTAGGTAAGCCATTTATGAATTTTTCTTTTCAAAATGATTCAGTACAATCATCTCTTAACATTATTTGGGATGTAAATACATCTTTATATCATCTAAAATCCTTAAGCTACTTAGACAGAACAGTAAAAATAAGCTTTAAAGGTTTAAGAATTAACATTCCTTCTAGACACATTTTTTATAACAGAAGCACGGCTAGCATAGCAAGTACTTCTAGAAAAAATAAAAATGCTCCTTCTAGGTGTAGCCTAGATAATAGAAGTATGACTAGTATGGAAAGTATTTATAAGAAACATAAAAGTTTTATAGATCCCTTAGAATCTAAAGTTAAGTTACAAGGAGTAGAATCATCATTACATATTATTAAGCCCAGATATTCAACGCATCTTAAATTCGAAGAAGAGGAAGAATAAGAGTCTTCCTAAGGATCATCTACATAAATAGATTTTGAAGTTAATATCCCTGTTAATTCACAATTATTAACTATTCATGCAGAATTTACGATAAACATAGATAAACTATTTAAGGATTTTAAGTCAAAGGAAAATAAAACAAAAAGACATGAATATAAAAATAGTTATACTAAACAACAGATGTGTAAAATAATAAACTCATGGATAGAATTAATGAAAGATATTCGTACTGAAATAAAATTCTTTGATTATTTAGAAAATTATCATAAGAAAATAAATAATATTACAAACAATTCTTGGAAAATAACAGATAACAACATAATATCTTCTAGTCACCTTCCTTTAGAAACAATTATCATCGAACATAAAGGATCAGTTATGAAAGCTTCACATTTTAAGTTATCTAATAAAAATACCGAAATTTAAAAAGTTATTGAACAAAATAATTACACTAATCAATGTCTTAAAACTATAGGTAAACAATTAGATAAAATAGAAATAAAAATTGATCCTAATCCTATAGGAAATTCTCCTAGTACATCAAAAATAAATTTAGAAATACCAATACTTAAACTTCCTAGTAATAGAAATAAACTTGGTCTCACTACTAAAAAATAAAATTAAAATATTAAAAAAATAGAAGAAATATTTTCTCGACTAGAAACAAAAAATTTAAAAGAAGAAGGATCATCTATTAAAGTTATTAACAAAAATAAAATAGAATCTTCTAATACAAAATCCTCTACATCATCGGGAGATAATATTTCTCAATTAGAAAAACCATTTTAATATCAACAAAATAATAAACCTTAAATTTACTCCTATTAATACTACTGTTACAAAAAAACTGGTATTCCAGACCTATTCCTCCATACCTTTAGTATGAAGAGAGAAACTTAGATAAATAATTTTCAGTAGAAGCAAAGAAGTTATATGAATGGAACATAGATGGATTAAGTGAACAAGGTAGTTTACAAAAATTACATCACTTATCCATGGTTGCCTACAACTATTTAACAAATTACTCAGAATATACACAATCTGATGTAGTTGAGTTATTAGCTTCTAGCTTCACTGGAATGATAAAATCATGGTGGGATAAATATCTCACTGAAGAGTCAAGAGAAAACATTAAAAGTGCAACTCAATTAGATGAAAATAACCTTCCTATTTTTGATGAAAATATAGGAATGAAAAAACCAAATGGATTTAACACCTTAATTTATACCATAATAAAATATTTCATAGGAACACCCAATGATATCCATTCTAGAATACATGACCAACTAAGTAATCTAGGTTGTCCAACACTTAGTAATTTTAGATGGTATAAAGATGCATTTACATCCCGAGTAATGTTAAGAAATGATTGTGCTAAATTATTTTGGAAAGAAAAATTCATAAATGGCTTACTTAATCTTTTTGCTCATAAGATAAGAGATGTCCTTAGTTAACCTACAGGAACCATAGAATATGATAAATTAACTTATGGAGATATAATAAGTACTATTTGAAAAGAAGGATTAAGAATAAGTATAGATATGAAAATTAGTAAACAAGCTAATAAAAACAAAAATAAACCTAAATATGAGTTAGAATTTTTTTGGTGAACAATATGGTCTACCTCCAGTAGCGCCATAAAGAAGAAAGCATAATAAGTTTAAAGAACATAAACTATACTAAAATATAAACATAGTAAATTTCAACTTAATAAATACTATGATAACCCAAAAAAGAAATATACTAAGAACCATAAATATAGTAGCAATAAAAAATCCAATTTCAATAAAAAGGATGTTACTTGTCATAAATGTGGTAAGAAATGTCATTAAAAAAATAAATGTTGGTCAAAAGTCAAAATTAACAAGTTACAAATATTTGAAGAAGATGAAAATAAAATCTTTAAAATGTTCAAGTTAACTAACATAGATGTTTACAATTTTGATAAAGAGATGATGACCAACTCATCAACACTACAGATTACTCTTCCTCAAGTAATAGTCCCAGTGAAAATAAGATAGAAATAGGTTGTAATGATAATTATTGTAAAAATTTATATGTACTTACTAAATCTCAACAAGAAGAAGATGCGTTGTTTGAATTAATAAGTAAAATAGAAAATACTGAATTAAAACAATAATATATTAATAAATTAAAAAAATTATGAACACATAAAAAACAACAAAAAGATAAAGCAATTATAAGTCTTATAACTACTTTAGATCGATTCAGAAAAGATAAGCAAAAAGAAGTAACTTTACAAGATCTTCAACAAGAAATTAATCTAACTAAGAAAGATATAAAAGATTTAAAAATTAAAGGAAAAATTTTAGAAGATGAAATTACAATATTAAAAATAAATAAAAAATTCTTATAATTAAATGAAAAATCCTCTGAAGAATCTGAATCCAATAATACTAAAATCAATAGGGCAAGAGAAGATAATAGTTTAAGCATAATTAATAAAATAAACTTACAAAAGTGGCATTCTAAATTTAAAATTATAATTAATGATTATGAGACAAGACAACATAGCATTAATTGATACGGGAGCAGATTTAAATTGTATTCAAGAAGGATTAATACCTACTAAATATTATCATAAAACTAGTGAAATACTCAATTCTGCTAATGGAAGTAAAATGAATATAAGATATAAATTACCTAAAGTACATATATGTCATGATAGCGTGTGTTTTAAAACATCTTTTGTATTAGTTAAAAATATGACTGATAAAGTAATTTTAAGAATACCATTTATATATTAATTATACCCTTTCACTTCAGATATTAATGGACTTACAACTAAACCATTTGGGCAACAAGTAACTTTTTAAGTTTTTAACCAAACCAGAAACTATTGAATTAAAAAGATTAAAAGAGTACTCTATATCTATTAATAATCTAAACCAAAAAGTAAAACAAATAAAATTTCTCAAAGACGAAACTAAATACAAAATAATTGAGGAACAATTAATTAATAAAACCCTTAATCAAATTATAGAATACTTTAAAACCAAATTAGAGAAAGAAACATGTGCCTCTCTCCCTAGTGTTTTTTGGCATAGAAAAAAGCATATGGTAACCCTTTCATACATAAAAGAATTTAATAAAAAATAAATTTCTACTAAATTCAGACCTATTCAAATGAGTTCAGAACTTATGGAAACTTGTAAGAAAGAAATAAACGATTTATTAAAAAATAATATAATTAGTAAAAGCAAATCCCCATGGTTTTGCCCAGCCTTTTATGTTAATAAAAACTCTGAAATTGAAAGAGGAGTTTCAAGATTATTAATTAATTATAAACCATTAAATGAAGTCCTAGAATGGATAAGATACCCGATTCTAAATAAAAAAAGATTTAATTAAAAGATTAAGTGATGCAGTTATACTTTTCAAATTTTACTTGAAAAGTGGATTTTGACAAATACAATTATATCCCAGCGATAAATATAAAATTGCTTTTACGACACCCTTTCGGCATTATGAGTGGAGTGGAATGTAATGCTTTTTGGATTAAAGAATGCTCCTAGTAAATTTTAAAATATTATGAATGAAATATTTAATCCTTTTAGTCATTTCTCCATAGTATATATTGATGATGTTCTTATTTTCTCCTAAGTCACTAGATGAACATTTGAAACATCTAAATATATTTCTTGAAATTATTAAGCATAATGGTTTAGTAATCTCTGACCCTAAAATTGAATTGTATCAAACAAAAATTAGATTTTTAGGATATCATATTTACTAGGGAACTTTTATCCCTATTACTAGGTCAATATAATTTGCTGATAAATTTTCTAATCAAATTCTAGATAAAAATCAATTATATAGATTTCTAGAATCCCTCAATTACATTGCTGAGTTTTATCAAGACCTTAGAAAAAGTGTCAACCTTTATTCGAATGACTAAAGGACAACCCTCCTCCTTGGTCATCCATTCATACTTCTATAGTTTAAGAATTATAAAAGTACATCAAGACTTTTCCCTGTCTTGACATCCCTACTGATAATTCCTTTAAAATTATTCAAACCGATGCCTCTGATATTGGTTACAGAGGTATTCTTCAATAAAAAGTCAATCTAGATTCCATTGAACAAATTTTCCGTTTCCATTTAGGCGTCTGGAACAATGCACAAAGTAATTATAATACTATAAAAAAGAAAATTTTAGCTACAGTCTTATGTATCTCAAAATTTTAAGATGATATTTTAAATCAAAAGCTTTTAGTAAGAGTTGATTGCAAAAGTGTTAGATATGTTTTACAAAAAGATGTCAAAAATATAGCAAGTAAGCAGATATTTGCCAGATGGAAATCTATTTTAAGTATTTTTTATTTTAATATTGAGTATATTAAAGGAAGTCAAAATTTAATTCCTTATTTTCTTACTAGAGAATTTTTACAGGGAAAATCATAACCATGCCAACTTCACATTATTACCATAACAAATTCTTAATTAAACACTACACTAGAGTTATGAATTGGTACCAATCCCAGATCGAATTGGTCTACAAAAGTGATGTTAATCCAGTTATTAAAAAAGAAGAGTTCGATTGGCGATTGCGCCATATCTGTTTCTTACAAAGAGATATTATCCACTCCAACAACAAGTTATACACCCTAAATGGTTGTTGATAAGTAACTTCTACTTTGGAGATGTCTTCTAGTAAAAAGCCTTCTTCAAAGTAACTAGTTCTGGCCTCCAGCCAACACCCAAACCTGCAGTTGATTTTGAAAATAGATACCAAATTCTTGGGTCAATTCCTAAACCTAGTAATCATTCGATCCTTGCCAGTGATCCTTTTTACAGTTCAAGTCAAGCCACTCAACCTAATCAAAACAGATATCAGTACCAATCACCTTCATCAAGAACATATTATGTTCTACAAAATATAATCAACCTTTTTTTAAAAGAACCAGTCCACAAAAATATTCATAATCCTATTGAACTAGCCAAAGCCTTTTTTCTTTCTGGATGGCATTTTATTCCTTCTCATCCAGAAAAGTCTTTATCTTTTTATAAAGATATTTTTTATCATCACAAGTTAATCGTGGTCAAGGGCATCCTTGATAAAACTGATGCCAGTAAAATTATATTTCATTCTTTATACATTCATAATATTATTTCTTTTGATGAATGGGGTCATCCTAATATCATGAGAAATTTACCTGGTTATTCTAGACAATATAATTACTATGACTATATGGACGCTTTGTTCAAAATAGTTTTATATCAAAACGAGTCTTATTCACATTCTTGGTATTTTTCATTCGATAAACATTTTAAGTCTATATCTATTCCTTCTTGGTTTTTAAGATGGTGGAACCAACATGGGGTCATCAATGAGTTAATTCCTTCAGATCTCATGGATCAAGTCAATTACTTTTTCTCTTTATATAAAATAGTTTTTCAAATTAGTCAGTTCCCTAAGTTATTTTTATTTATGTCTAAATATAAAGTTCCCTGGATATTTAATTGGCAATATAGTATTTCTAATAATATAGTCAATAGACAATATTTTGTCAAATGGTGGGATGGATTCAAACAACAGAAAATCATTGACCAAGTCAAACTAGAATTCCTAATAAAAGTTCCTACTCCAACACAGTAGATCCCAATTGCTACAATAAAGCCAACCTCCCAAGTCACCATGAAACTAAGTATTCAGGCTACCCTTGACAGCCCTGCTTCAAGTTCCAAGCCTTTCAAGTCAAAGTCGAAGAACAAGTCAGATAACAATGAGCTCCTTTGAGTGGCTAAACTACTACTTGCTAAAGCTTAAGCTTCAAGAGGAGATGAATCAGACAATTCAAATGACTTAATAAAATCAAAAGAATCAATCAGTAAAGATCCATATGAATCACAATTTCAAGATACTCAAGATGCATTTGCATAAGTTAACCAAATTATTTTTAACAGCTTCAATCAATACTTTCAAATTAATGGTTGAAAAACTGTTATTAAAAACAATTAGGCCACTAACTTATGGATGAACAATAAAAGTGAACAATAAAGTTACTATTCATATAAACAGTAAAAAATTACTATTTATGTGAACAGTAAAAGTCACAGAAAAGAAAAGACAGTCAACAAAAGTTATGAAGAAGAAAAGACAAAAAGATATACAACAGTTACAATAATTTTTCTATTTAAAGAAGATTCATTCATCAAAAGAAGGGGAGAAAACCGGAGAATCACATCTTCTCTCTACTTTGTCTCAACCTTCCCTTGTAACCTTCCCTTGAAAAATTTACTCAAGTATGTATTCAGTCTGATTTCAAGCTATTTCAAGTAAACAATTGTAAGTCATCTTGTTAATTTCAATACAAGAATATATTTTTAGTATTTTTAGTATCTTTTCTACTTTACTCTCAACTATCTACTTATCTGCCTTAATGACTGGTTTAATTACTTTAATTTACTTGTTTATGTGCTTTTTCTGTATCTTTGTTTATTTATTCATGTGTTGCTTCCGCCTCAGTGGTATATATATATATATATATAATAGATACAATGTGGCCAACTAGACTGGCTAAAGCAACATAATGTACACAAGCCACAAAAGCACTTGTTATTCATTTTAACAAGAAAAAATACCATATAGGAGAAGCAGAACAGGCTTATGATTGACTTCCTTTAAGTAATCAAAAAAACTTACATTTGGGCAATTACAATCTCAAGATCGCAACAATACTACAAAAGAATTACAAAGAAGTGAATTACCTCAGGTTCTCAACCGTTAGAATTGAAAATCCTCATGGTGTAATCAGTGCCAATAATCGCTGGCATGGCAAAGATCACCCCATCAGCACCAATCCCAAAGTTTTGATCTCTTAGTTTCACCGCTTACTCTGGAGTAATCCTAGGCTCCACTGAATCGCGATTGTCGACCTAAATAGTAAGGATTAAGGCTTTATTCAGATAGATGTGGGTTTCAAACAAAGTGATTTGATGTTTAACTTTAAAAAAAATATAAGAGGCTTAGCTATACGTGGATCATGAAATAGGAGTAAAAGACCGAATAGAGGTAAAAGAAACCTATTTTATAAGGATCCTACTATAACAACAATCTTTACGTGGGGAGTGAGCTGGAGGGATGAGAGAAAGGAAATCGAGAATAGACACTAGTGGTGATCCGACAATGATAGGAGCTCTCACCAGTCAACAACAATGTCCTAGCTGCAACACAAAAATAATGAGATCGCCTGTTAGAGCTATTTTCGAGAAATGGCTCTCCGACAGTCAAGTTAGATGACCGAAGAATATGTAAAGAGAGATAGTATATTTTCAATAGCTAAAAGTGCATACCTTTTTTGTGAACATAGGTTCTCCTTATATAGCACAGTTTGGCTAGTACCTCGACGCGCCGACTGTCTTGCCAGTTGGTAGTTAACTGACCCAACCATGCTTCTAAAACTTAGTTGGTAGCACGTCTGCATAACGCAGATGTCTTATTCTATGCATGGGGGCTGTCAGAAAAAACCTCATCGTACAAGTTATCATTTGTCCCCTGACATACCTTTGGATAGCCGTCGACTGTTTTTCTCTTGGTCACCTAACCGAGCTTACTATACAACGACAGCTTAGATGTGACACAAATCTCTACTCCGGTCGATGTCAGTACATGGCAGGGCTCCGATCGAGCTTCGATGCACGTCGTCCTCCTTACTTTGCTTCATAGTGATTTTCTTGGAGGTGGCCCCTATCTCGTTAGGGCCCGAACTTGTAACCATTTATTTTATTCCCTTACAATTGTCCCTCAGTTCACATGGGCTTGTTTGATGTTTGTCGAGGTCATGTAAACTGGATGTGTTCAATCCTTGTTGGTTCTGGAGTCAGTTACTTGCGCGTGAATTCCCTTTCTGCCTTTTCCACTTTTTAACTGTGGTTTTTACGCCTTCCGTGTTAATTGTGGTCACTTTGTCTTCCCTCATAAATGTGGACTCTTCGTCTCCCTTTTTTATTATAGTCCATTTGCCTCCCTTCTGCCCTATTTATATGCGAGGCCTTAAGAGAATTCGTCAGAGAGAAAATGAGTCTCATCCCTTTTTACTTTTGCCATCTGATTATCGACGACTTTTCTCTAACTCTCAGATGGTTAATCCCTTTCGGATTTGATCTTTGTTTTCAAAATATGGAGTGCAAAGAGCTCTTTCTCATAACTTGGTCAAGCAACTACAACATTAGGGAAGAATTAACTGAGCTCTACGTGAGCTCTCTCCTCACTCGAGCTCCGGTTTAGGAGAAACTTCTGATCATCTTTGATATATCTAAACTTTTGTGCCCCTGGAGGAATAGATCACCCTTCAAGGCAACAAAATTTCCTAATAAATAATCTGCTATGACCAACAAATGCTCCGTAAATATAGTCTTGCCGGTGTCAGATATTGCAGGCTTCAACCTAGTCAGAGAATGTTTTCGTGCAACATGTATTCTTTAGGACGAAGTCAAATCATGGATATCATTTGGGTGACTACGTTCCTTGTTGATCATATCCATTATCTCAAGATAACTATCCACTGGGACTCCTAAACATAGCTTGGTCGTCTCCCCGGATGACCGGCTGGCTTTCTTGTTAGAGCTCGGCTGACCAACTAGTTTCAACAAATTTTGTATTCTGAACAATTCTGTACTCACTTAGTTCTATAGTTGAACAATCTTGTACTTGAACAATTTTCTATAATGGATGAA
The DNA here is from genome assembly GCA_030159115.1 of Actinidia arguta var. hypoleuca. Lineage (NCBI taxonomy): Eukaryota > Viridiplantae > Streptophyta > Magnoliopsida > Ericales > Actinidiaceae > Actinidia > Actinidia arguta. The sequence continues at coordinate 6,800,060 of BRYE01000006.1, read as the reverse complement.
TTTCCCTTTTGTACCTTGTTTGCATTCTACCTTTTATTCGAAGGCCTTTTCTTCTATATATGCCCCAAGTATACTTAGGCAAGATTTACAAGGCAAAGCTTGGAACTCAAGCTGAGCTCGGTTAAACCTCCCAAGAAAATATTTGCTAAGTGTACTTAGGTAATCTTAGAGTTCGGAATTCATAATGACTAACTCCTTTAAAATTGTTTGTGATAAGTATACTCGAGCAACCCTCATGGGAGGATTTCGGTGCTCGCTAAGAGCTCGACTAACTCTTTCTTAAAATTTTTTACTAAGTACACTTAGCAAAATTTATGGGACAGAGTTCGGAACTCATATAGAACTTGACTAACGCTTTCCTAAAAATGTTTACCAGGTATACTTAGCAAATCTCATGGGACAAAGTTCGGAGCTCGCTAAGAGCTCGGCTAACTCTTCCTTAAAAATTTTTGCTAAATATACTTAGCAAAATTCGTGGGACAGAGTTCAAAGCTCGCATAGAACTCGGCTAACTCTTTCCTAAAACTTTTTGCTAAGTATACTTAGAAAATCATGTGGGACAGAGTTCGGAGCTCGCATAGAGCTTGGCTAACTCTTTCCTAAAATTTTTTGCTAAGTATTCTTAGCAATCCTCGTGGGACAAAGTTCAGAGCTCACTTAGAGCTCGGCTAACTCTTTCTTAAAATTTTTTTGCTAAGTATTCTTAACAATCCTCATGGGACAGAGTTTGGAGCTTGCTTATAACTTGGCTAACTCTTTCTCAAAAATTTTTGCTAAGTATACTTAGCAAACCTCGTGGGACAAAGTTCGGTGATCGCTAAGAGCTCGACTAACTTTTTCCTAAAACGTTTTGCTAAGTATACTTAGCAAACCTCGTGGGATAGAATTCGCTGCTCGCTAAGAGCTCAGCTAACTCTTTCCTAAATTTTTTGGTAAGTATACTTAGCAAACCTCGTGGGACAGAGTTCGGAGCTCGCATAAAACTCTGCTAACTCTTCCCTAATGTTGCACCATGCGTCGGGGTTTGATTAGTTTACGAGCTCAGTTTTAGCACTAATGACGAGGCTCTCCTACCTACTCTTAGGGTTGTTTAACTTAGACGCGCGATATGAGAGCTGCCACGTGCTTGTTTCTCATTGGTTTGGGTGTGACGGTTAGCCCATGAAATGATGCACCCTAAGGGCGTGTTTGGATAGTTTCCCGCCTCTTCAACTTCTATATATATGACTTTATGTCTTCCACGACACTATTCACACCGCCCTTCTAAGAGTTTTAGAGAAAGAGAGTGTTCGACGCTGTCTTGCTGCCAGTTTTGTTCTATCACCGACATCTATTCCAACCTCAGTTGTGGCTTTCTTTCTGACTCCAGTTCCAGTTTTTCTACCACCGGCCTTCTTTCCTTTCAACACTGTAAGTTTTTCTTGTTGCAAAAAAAAATTATTTTCATCTGTCTACGTAGACGTCGATTTTCTTCTGCAATTTTTGAGTTTTTGTAGTTTTTTGCTTCTTGTTGCGTCTGTCTATTGTTGATTGTGCGAGTTGCGCTTTTTTCATTGCATTTGTTCAAAGTTGCCCATCTGCCATTGATGAGTGGTTGGAGCTTTCTGAGTTTTGATCCGGGTCAGGTTGGATTGCCCTTGAACCATTTATTTTGTTAAACTGGGTCTGCCCCTCAAATTTTTCCGTTACGAGGTTAGCTCAAGGCGGTAGAAGGATTTGATCAAGTATTTTTTATCGAGTAAACCTTGTCACTCATTATCCCCTAAGATAAGCTTCAAAGCTTGCATCTAGCTCAGTTTGCTCTCTTTAGGAATTAGAGTTCATGAGTTCGAGCTCCTAGTTCAACTAGCTTTGCGGCTCGTGCTCGTCATGATTATGTAGTTAAGCTCACTCTTACAGTTTGCTTTTGTTTTCAGAACATGGAGTTGAATTGGACTCAATTGCTGGTTCATGATGAAGTGGCCCTAGCCCAATTTCATGTAGACCATAACATACCAGATTTGGTAGAAGGGGGTGATTGGACTACAAAATTGTAGTCTAAAAGCCGCTAAATTACCCTAAGTTGACCCTAGATTAGTTTAATTATATCTTTTTACTGTGATACATACTCAAACTCGTGTTTGAGTTTATTGCAGGTTAATGTTGATAAAAAGGAAGAATTAGAGCCATAAAAGTACAACAGAGTGCGGGCACGTGTATCGAGAGCCATCATCAAAAATTATCTTGAAGAAATGTGTTCATTCATAGTTCGGAATAGAATTAAAGATACGCCGTTAGAAAGATCTCACAAAGTTATGCAAATTCACATCTAACGAGCATCGCGAGATATGGATTTTAAGAGCTCCAAAATAGACTGAGAAGAAAAAAAGAAGAAAAAGTCGAAGATGCTCAAAATATATATCTTTTGAATGACGAACAATAAAGAATTTGAGGAGTTCGAATGATGGCTTGAAAAATGGAAGAAAATAAGATTTTTGTCTTAGAGTTCGAACGTCTCTGTGCACCGTTCGAATGCACAGAGGATTGAAAATTTGAATTTTGTCTTAGGGTTCGAACCCTCTGTTCAAAGTTCGAACTTACAGAAGACTGAGAATCTGTCACAGGCTTTAGAGTTCAAACTCCAAAAATAGGCATACACCAGTGTTCCAACACTAAGAAGAAAAATCCAAAAATTGCTCTTGGCGTTCAAACTCTAAAAATACAAAGGAATCAGCGTTCGAACTCTAGAAGATTTTGTTGAGAAACTCGTCCCGGTATTTTGGTCATAACTTTTTACTCCGATGTCTGACTGATCTGATTTTTAATGCGTTGGAAAGAAGAGTTCAAGT
>BRYE01000006.1:6777232-6787232 GCA_030159115.1 Actinidia arguta var. hypoleuca | reverse complement strand
CTGCGCTGGCGATTCTTACGAGAAGCAGGTAGCTGAGCTGCGCCCAAGTATTTTTCCAAAAGGCTGGCTTGCCTGCCTGAAAGAGCTTGGGACTTCTTTAGATCATCCCACTTGGACCACGACAGCCCCACCAGTTGAGCTCCCAAATTCACTCGCAATTTACTCCCCGATCATCCTTTCAGGCTTCAATGAAGAAGAGTATGCGAACCAGCCAGTTGAGGAGGAGGATGGTGCCGATTCTATCGTGACCCCACACAATGAGCTCGGGGAGCTAGAGGTGAAGGAGAGGGGGCTCAGGGAGTTGAAGGAAAAGGTGCTGAAGAAGGGAACCCATAGGAAGAGTAGCTTATTTCTATGCTTCTTTTGATTTTTGCTCATGAATGTAATATTCTTGATTTTTGAATAATTATTGTTGTAAAGCTGTTTTAAATGCGTACAGTGCTTTTTTGTCTTTAGCTCGTTTGTATGTCTGTAGCATAGATACAACTTTTTTTTTATCCGTATTTCATTCTTGGTAGGGGACAGAGTTTGGGGCTCGATTAGAGCTCGGCTAACTCTTTCATAAAAAAATTTGCCAAGTATATTTAGCAAACCTCATGGAACAGAGTTCGGTGCTCGCCTAGATCTCGGCTAACTCTTCCCTAAAAATTTTTTGCCAAGTATATTTAGGAAATCTCATGGGACAGAGTTCGGTGCTTGCTTAAAGCTCGGCTAACTTTTTCCTAAAATTTTTTTGATAAATATATTTAGCAAATCTCATGGGGTAGAGTTTAGTGCTTGCTTAGAGCTCGGCTAACTCTTCCCTAAAAAATATTTTTTTTATCTCAAGTTTTTAAATGGTAAGTTTTTCTTTTTATCGTTTATAAAAAGAATGTGTTTAAAAGAATTCGAACTGAGTAATCTTTCGTGTAGCTATGGAAAGTACTTGACAATAATAATAAGTAACTCTATTTTTACAAGTGTATTTGATAACAAATAAGATCGGTTAAGGATAGTTATATTTCAATGATAGTACTTCCTCAAGTTGTTAGAATTCCAAAGTCTCAAAGCTTATTTGCCCTTAGGATCTTCGAGATAGTAAGCGCCCTTTCTGGCGAGCTTAATTATCTTGTAGGGTCATTCCCAATTTGGGTTGAGCTTCCCAACTGTCGGGTCCTTGGTGTTTCCAACAACTTTCCTTAGAACAAGGTCTCCAACTGAAAATTCTTTGTGTTGGACCTTCTGGTTGTAAGTCTTGGATAACTGCTTTGGATAGTCAGTCATTCGTATTGGTGCATTTTTTCTTTTTTCGTCAGCAAGATTGAGATCCCGAACTAAGACTTCCTCATTTTGACTTATGTCATATGCCTCAATCCGTATTGTGGCCAAACCAACCTCCAGCAGGATTGTAACTCCGAATCCGAAAGCTAAAGCATAAGGCATGTTCGTTTCTTTGCGGTGTGGTTCGATAGGCCCACAAAACGTTTGGGAATTTCTCGATCCTTTTGCCTTTGACTTTTTCAAGCCTCTTTTTGATCACGTTCATGATCGTTTTGTTGGTGGCTTCGGCTTACCCGTTGCATTGCGGGTAGCTCGGGTTAAGTTGTAAATTTTGATATTCAGTTGCTTCAACAAGTCTTTAACTTTTTTATCCATAAACTGAGTCCCGTTGTCTGATACAAAAGCTCTGAGGAAGTCGAATCTGGATAGAAAATTTCTGGAGAAAAATTTGATCACGTCTGCCTCCCTAATTTGGGCTAGTGGTTCAGTCTCATCCCATTTTATGAAGTAGTCCGTAGCTGCCAACAAAAGTTTCTTATTCCTTGGAGCTCAGGGCAAGACCCCCACAATATCCATTCCCTATTCGCCAAGGACTGGTGAGAGGGGTCAAGTCCTTTGCTTGCTGGTGGATCAAGGGGTAGAAGAGCTGGCATTTCATACATTTGCAAATGTACACTTAGGCGTCTTTTTGCATGTATGGCCACTAGTATCTTTGAATTAGGGCTCGGTGAGCCAATGATCTTCTCCCTGAGTGTAATCCGCAAATTCCTTCATGGATCTTAAAAAGCACATCTTTAACTAGGCTCGGGTGGACGCATAATAGGTAGGGCCCTAGATACGATCTTTTGTACAAGTCCCCAGTAGAGGGAGATCCAGAACTGTGTTGCCTTTATCCGGAGTTTAGTTTATATGCCTCCCTCTTGTCTTTCGATAGCTTGTCATATCGCAAAAAATTCATAATTGGATCGACCCGAGGTGGTTCAATGATAACCTCTGGAACCTCAGTGATTTCTTCGGTGCTGGTTGCTTCCATACGTCAGTGTGGTTCTTTAGTGACCTTGGGGTCCTCTCGTGATGATTGAATTTCATCTGACTTTGTCCCCGAGCTCTTCTCCCATCTATGTGCAGATACAAGGCAACCTTGCTCTAGTTTCACAGCACAGTGCAAGAACTCAACGACAAAATCGGTTAGGACTTGTCTTTTTATTGTTGGCATTGGCAAGAATTTTATGTCGGATTTACTGAGTTCAACGGCACATTAAAGAGTCGTCCTGATAGGTCTGCTTTTGACAAAATATTTTTTAGCATAAATTTTGTATATATAGTGACGTGGTGTGCTTGAGAATAATGTATGAGTTTCCACGAGGTTAAGACTAGAGCTAGAATGAGCTTTTCCAACAGCAAGTACCTTGTTTGGCAATCTACAAACGTTTTGCTAACAAAGTAGATCAGGCGTTGCTCTCCATGTACCTCTCTTAGCAGCACCGAGCTAACAACATGTTCAAAGACAACGAGATAAACGTAAATCAATTCTCCCTCATCTAGGGTGTAAAGCAGCGATGGTATTTTTTAAACCTTTGGAGTGTGAGCTCGCACTCCTCATTCCATAAAAAAAATTTGATTTTTGCGAAAGAGTTCAAGAGTGGACGGCATTTGTCTGAGGACTTACTGATGAATTGGTTGAGTGTTGCTGCCATCTCGATTAGTTTCTGGACCTACTTTGCGGTCCTTGGGCTGACGAGGCTGCTAATTGCTATGATTTGTTCTGGGTTTGCCTCTATCCACGTGTCATGACCATGTGTCCAAGGAAGTTTCCTGAGCTTACCCTGAAAGAGCACTTCGCCGCGTTCAACCTCAACTTATGTGTTTTAAGCATCGCAAATACTTCAGTCAAGTCCCTAACATGGTTTTTTTTTTTTTTGCACTAGACCACCATAACGTCGATGTAAGCATCCATGATATTTTCCATGATCGGCTCAAATATTTTAGTAATCATTCTCTGATATGTGGCACCAGCATTTTTTAGCCCGAAGGGTATGACCTTGTAACAAAACACATCACAAAAATCTTCTCTTGATCTGGCTCATGTATTGTAATTTGGTGGTTACCTTGGTAAGCACTTAATAAGCTCATCCAAGTGTGGCCTAAGGTGAAGTCCACCAGCTAGTCAATTTTTAGAAAAGGAAAGCAATCTTTTGGGCAAACTTGATTGAGTCTTGTGAAATCAACGTAAACTCTCCATTTACAAGTCTTCTTCTTTACCACGATTGTATTGGACAACTAACTTGGGTAAAAAACCTCCGTTATTGCACTCATTTCTTTCAACTTCTCAACCTCATCTATCACTACATACACGTGCTCTAGCGCGAACCTTCTTCCTTTGTTTCACTGGTCAAGTTTCTGGGAGGACATTCAATTCGTATTTGATAAAATTTGGGTCTATCCCAGGCATCTCGTAGGGTGTCCATGCGAAGACCTCGATATTTGCTATGGGGAACTAGATTAGCTTGGTTCTATCTTATTCCTCCAGGTTTGCACAAGTGAGAAAGAAACGATCCGAGCTTGGCTCACCCAATTCATAACGTATCAGGTCTTCCACAACCTTAGCATCGGGATCCCGTCCAATATCCTCTAGAATCTCCATCTTTTCTTTGATTAGTTGCACCTCTTTCATGGTCACTTTAGTGGAGATCGTGACGAGATAGCACTATTTAGCTGCCACTTAATCTCCATAAAGGGCCTCCTCACCTCGAGGGTGGCAAACTTGATGACTCGTGCAATGTCGAAGTTACTCCTTTCATCCTGTGTAACCAACAATCACGTTATATGGTGATGATATATCAACAACGACAAACTCTATCGTCAGCTCTTTGGAACCAACTCGAATCTTAAGAGACACGGTTCCCAATGACCAATGAGACAAAGCATTAAAACCGACTAGAAGAGCTTGGGCAGGTTTTAAGTCTGATTTTGATAGTTTTAGTTGTTTAAACAAATTATAATATATCACCTCAATAGAGCTCCCCATATCCACTGGGATCCTTTTGACATCGTAGTTGTTGATCCTTAATTGAACTACTAGGGGATCAACATGGGGATGTTAAAACCTTTTGAGGTCGACTCTGGAAAATGTGATACTTCCTAGCTTAAACTCTATTTGCCTCGGCTTCTTAGCCACTATTTGGACTGAGACAACCTCGTTCATTTATCTAATCATGTAGATCTCTCCTCAGATTATATTCTCAAGATTAAGGTGATTTGGGCCCCCTAACATGTGAATAGTACCTAGAGGAAGGTCTATCTCATCCAAGGCTTTGTTTGCTTCTTCATTGCCTTGGTCAAACCTAGGGTTAGGTCTAACCTTGACTTCTTCTGCCCTGGTCTTTTCTCGGTCAACGAACTCTTTCAAATGTCCATTTCGGACGAGTTGATCAAGAAAGACCTTCAAAGCTTGGCAATTCTCTATTCTATGTCCCTTTTCCTCGTGAAAAGAACATTTCCATCATGCTTTAGGAGATCTCCCCCCCATAGGTTAGGGCTTTTTGAAATTCGGCTTGTCTCGAATTCGAGTGAGAAGTTTGTAAATTGGCTCCTTAAAAACCACATTGATACCTTGCCTCACTCGGTTCTTGTAGTCAACTGACCCTTCCTTATGCCTCTTGAACAGGCCCTCACCCTAGGGAGTTGCACTTGTAGATCGCTCTGCCTACTAACCGAGCAAACATCTCAACCCAAGAGAAAGAGATCTCAAAGATTGATCGGAGGATTGAGCGTCAAATGCTTCCACAATATCTCTCTAGGAGTCAGTGCTCGCCACGACTAGTGCTTGATGTAATTTTGGATTGACTCGTTCTTGACTTTCCTAAGCATCAAAAGAGAGCCAACGCCTTTTAGTGTTTTCGTGTTTTCGTGTTTATGACAAACTGAGCCACTAATGACTTGGTGAGCTATTGCAAGCTTTCAATTAAGCCTGGTGGTAGTCAGTCGAACCATTTCAACCTGAGATCCCCCAAGCTTGATGGAAACACTCGGCACATCAAGGCATCCATGTGATTCTAGAAGGCCATCATCTGCATGACATGGCTGATATGGGATCTAAGGTCTGACTTCCCATCGTACAGTGTAAACCTCGGTAGTGTGAACTTCTTTGGCAGGTCTATTCCCTCAATTTCTTGGGAAAATGGGGTTTGATATCTCGGGACTGGTTCTTTTTGCATTGATACAACCGCATGGGCTACTGATCCAGACGAAATGATAGTTTTGACTGGTGCTGCGGCTATTCAGTTGTTGAGTTTTTCACGTAGATCACCTTGGCATTGAGCATTTCTCAAAGGTCCATGCTAGAGTGAGCTCAACGCGGTGACACTCCTCGTTGCTTGATGCCACATATTTGCTATCACCTTGGCTTTCTAGGTCAACTTGTGACTCGCGTCGCTTTTCCCTACGAGTTCCACAAGGTGGATCTCTTAAGCCTCCAGACCTTCCTTCGGAGGGTTCTCCTTCAACTATTTGTTCCAGTTTCATTAATTGATTGTCAACTAGAATTTATGCCATCTCGGACAGTTGTGTTTGTAAGTGTTGATGGTGATATCCCGACTGTCTTCGCCTTCAGGAAGCAACTGACTTGGCCTTTGCCTGGAGGTGGCCTTAGCCATCCTCTGGGCATCGGCCAATATTTTAGCCCCTCTATCCCTAAGAGTCCTATGAGCATTAGAGGGCTCCCATTGGGTTTCACGGCTGCCGAAACAGTTATCATTTTGTGATGACAACAGAAATGACCTTGCGAATGTCTATAATTGATTTTCCATAGACGACACCAATTAGGGAGAGTGAGTTGGAGGGATGAGAGAAATAAAGTCGAGGATAGACATTTGCGGTAGTCCGGCGATAATGGGAGCTCGCACCAGTCAAGAGTAGTGTCTTAGCTACAACACAAAAATAGTGAGATCGGCCGCCGGAGCTATTTTTGGAAAATAGCTCTCTGACGGTCAAGTTAGATGACTGAAGAATATGTAAAGAAAGAGAGAGAGAGAGAGAGAGAGAGAGAGAGAGAGAGTATATTTTCAATAGCTGAAAGTGTGTACCTTTTTTGGGAATATAGGTTTTCCTTATATAACACAACTTGACGAGTACCTTGACGCGCCGATTGTCTTACCAGTTGGTAGGTGACTGACCCAAGCATGCTTCTGAGGCTTAGTTGGTAGTACGTCTCCAAACCATAGTTGTCTCATTCCAAGCAAGGGAGCTGTTAGAGGAAACCTCGCCGTGCAAGTTATCCTCTGTCCCCTAACAAAGTTTTGGATCGTCGCAGACTATTTTCTCTTCGTCACCTAACCGAGCTTACTATACTGCGATAGCTTGAATGTGACGCATATCTCTAGTCTGGCAGATGTCAGTACATGGCAGGGCTCCGACCGAGCTTCGATGCACGTCATCCCCCTTACTTTACTTCACAGTGGTTTTCTCGGAAGTGGCTCATGTCTCGGTGGGACCCAAACTTTTAGTCGTTTATTTTACCCCTTACACGAATTTCAAATATCAAGTGGATAAAGTGGCTAGGGAACAAGTTCAAGAAATTAGAAGTAAGGGAAGGAATGAGATAGTAGAAGGGATATAGAGGAAGATGGTGACGAGGGAGATGATAAAGAAGGACGTGATGAAGATGAGGAAAAAGGAAGTTATGATGAGAATGAGGAGAGTGAAGATATTGAAGAGAGTGACAATGAAGAGTATGAATGAGGAAAGTTCAAAGTTGTGGTTTTGATTCATGTGGTGAATATAGTTTTGATGGGAGGTCATGGCTAGTTGTTGAATCTTTAATCTTGTGGAGTCGGTGTTGTGTCTTTTCATTTTTTTATTTTGTAATAGAGTCGTGTCGTGTTGGGCTCGAGTGACAATGGTGGTAGTTATCCTTGCCTTGTTTGGCCAATGTCACTCACTTTTGAGTGTTGCCTTTTCATTTCATGTCAAACATGGTTAGATGCAAGCTAAAAAGTTCTTGCTAACCTTTGACAATCTATTAATGCTAATTGATTATAACAATCCTTAACTTTCTAAACCATTAATAAATTATAACGACAAGGATCAAATTTTTTTATGCAAATCAGAACACTATTTTTCTCAAATATACGATAGTCTCCAAAAATTAAAATTACAATATCTCCTAACAAAACTAATACAAAATGATCAATAATCTAAAGTCTTCAAATCTTCCATCAAACCAATCTCGCATTACTCGAATTCCACATCAAATTGAAAAATAATTTAAGCTGAGAAGTATACAATATGACAAGAATAATACTCAAAACAATAACGATACATTTATAAGTTTTCGAATGCTTTTTCCCTTCAATGTATATGTTGATTTTCCTAAATGTGGTGATCATCTTCGCATTTTGACATGGAATCACATACTCATTTCGCGATATTTGCGCTACCCAAGAAGAAATTCCTTTGATTTGATTGTTTTAGCTTCCTTCTCAAAGCTTCATTTCCTGATCTACAGCCATTGTCCCCTGAAATGGGGGATTGACGGATCACCCATCTATTCCAAGCTCTATCATGCCCCATGTTTTCTTTCTTTCTTTTTTTTTTTTAATATTTTATAAATTTGAGATTAGAATTTTTCAATTTTTCGATTTTGATAATTTTTTAATTCTGCCTTAATTAGCAAGTAATTTTTTTTCTTTGTTAATTCCTAAAAGAGTTAAGATTTCGGGTCTATTTAAATGCATTTAAGCCCTAGGATAATTCAATTGGTTAAGTTTTGATAAATAAAATTGAGTTGGGAGAACATCTTTATTTTTCTCTATTTTTTTTTGGGTAATAGTAGAATTCAACATATCAATAAAAGAAGGGTGAGTATTTTTGTTTCGCTAGCCAATTTGCTGTCGATTCACGCTGCATCAAGAGGGCTTGGGGGAGTCAGCCGGATGTATCGCAAGAGACGGAGACGGAGCACCCTTGTATTATAAATCATATGCCCCCTCTCACCTGCGGAAACATTTCTGGTTTTCCTCAGCGAGCGAGCGAGCGAGCGAGCGATGAAAGCCCGAGTAGAATGAATAGCTTCTGGCCGAGTTTCTCTTAATAAAGGGTAGGGTTCACGGTAGACGAAGGTAAAACGGGATCAGCAGCAGGCTTCAACCCCAAAAGGGGACGCTACGAACGAGGAAACTCAACACGAGAAAAGCAGGAATCAACATCTCCACCCTATAAATCAAAGAAGGGTTTTTCTTTATAGCATCTTCCTTAATCCGTTATGAATAACTTAAAGGAAATGAGGATTTGAGGGCATTTAATGGGTTTCGGTGCTCACCTATTACACCCACACATGAATGTATGTCTTTGTCTATGTGCACTCCCGCCCCCAGGCCACCACCACCACTCACTTTTGTCATTTTTTCTCTTTAGTTCGGTGGGTGGGGTTGGATTTGATGAATTTCTCTTTTAATATTGAATTCAAAATGTAGCGTCAGTTCAATCTTTTGTACTTGTAATTATGCGTTTCTGACCTATTTCAATGTGCCTCTTTAGGTTCTTTTGTTGTTTGCAGAATGGTAAGCTTACGCCCGTTACATCTTAAAATTGTATCAAAGTATACTGTTGAAACTTGTTGAGCTGTCCTGAAGTTATTTCCACTGATTCACAGTAATTTTTCCTCGCTGAAGTTATATATGGAGAATAATTGTAAGAGTTATGAATCCCCCATGGCTATCCATTTTTTTCCTTTCTTGTTGCTCAGGAACTTTCTGTGTCGTACTTCCTATCTTCTGATCCTAAAGGTAGTTCTATTTGCTCTTGATCTATATTGTTGTTTTCTTATTACACTATTTTTTTCATTGCTGACTTTTCACGCTGTGATTTTGCAGGGGATCAAGCAAATACTCTATTTTGCATAAGGTTTGAGTCCCATCTGAGTTATTTAGTTCTTTTGTTTCTTATCTAGTATTTTTTTCATCAAGTGTTTGGTATTTTCTAGCAATAAGTGCGAGACTTGTTATAGGAAGATGCTGAGGAGAAGAAATCTTCTTTTAACCCAAGGCCATACATGAGGTTGTTCGTTAATTGGCTTCTTTATCCGGATTCCATGGTTGCAAACTTTGAGGAATGATGTTTTGGTATTTGCTTTGTTCTTTTACTGTCTCCTTGTGCAGAGTGTGAAGTATGTATTACTTTCCTTTTTTGTTCAAGATAATGGATTTTTTTTTTGTAATTGGCATAAGATAGTTTTCAAAGGATCTATTATGTAATCTTTTACTTGCATAACTCGTCTTGTTGTCATTGACATTCACTAGGTTAACCTAATATTAGCTTAGTGTACTATGTATGCCATTGGTCATGTTTAGAGGACATATATTTGCTCAAACCAATTCTTTACCTTTACCGCGTTAAATTAGTATTGAATATCTTGAATATCTGAATAAGTTCTATTGACAAACATGCTAAATTATTGTGTCAATAATCAATCTTGTGATACATACATTAAGTAAAATGCTACCAGAATTTCGAGACCACTTGTGAATGGACCTTGTTGACTTGGATATCCTTTGGATGCTTACTTTGAGTGGGAAAGGTGAGCAATTCAAGTTTTACTGTTAAGTTACTGACTGCTGCTAGTAAATATATTAGAAATACTTGGTTATACAACAAACAAACATCAATGTAAAATAGAAATATATATTGATTCATGAGAAATTTGTTAGTGAATATGTTTTGTATAAGTTCCATATACAATTTC
>BRYE01000006.1:6769732-6774732 GCA_030159115.1 Actinidia arguta var. hypoleuca | reverse complement strand
ACTCTCTGTCCGTTCAAACGCTGCACAGAGGCGTTGAACGCTAAGGCAAAATGTCTAGTTTTTATTTTCTGTCCGTTCAAACACTGCACAGAGGCGTTCGAACTCTGAGACTAAATGTCTGATTTTGACTTTCTGTCCGTTTGAACGCTGCACAGAGGCGTTCGAACGCTATGACTAAATGATTAAGCTTCCCTTCTCTGTGCGTTCGAACGCTGGGCTTGGCGTTCGAACTCTAAGGCTAAAAGTAACTACCGTCCGAACGTTAAAAGTGTTCTAAAAGTGGTGTTTGAACGTTGAGGTTAAAAGTCTAGACCGTTCGAACTCTGTTCATGGGCGTTCGAACGTTACCTGCGTGGGATTGCAGGAACAGTAGCTGATCCTGAATATTTTGCCCAAAACTCAACCCAAACCTAATCCAATCTTTTCAAGACTTAGGGAATACTATGAGTGACCTATTAGTACTACAATATCTTAAAATCAACCCCTCATTTTAACTCTATCATGGTAGATCTAGTTTTTAAATCAAGACCAAAACCCTAACATACATATACATAGATTTATACTATTTAGAGTGATTACCTTTCTTCAATCTCGAGCTTAAGTCTCTCATGGCATGTAGTTGAGCTTCTAAAATCCCCCATTTCTTTCCTTCTCCTTCTTCCTTTCTCTCTTCTCTTTTTCTTCTCTCTCCGAATGTTTGTGTGTAGGTATATTTGCTGAGACACATGGGAAATAATCCCATGTGGCTCGCTTCTTTTAATCTGGTGTTCCCTTTTTTATTTTTCATTTTATACTGTTGGCGTTCGAACGCCCTTCTTAGCGTTCGAACTCTAAGAAGAAAACGTGAGTTGGAGATACTGAGAGTATAAAATCTACCACAGGCGGTAGAGTTCGAACGCTCTCTTTAACGTTCAAACTGTAAGAAAGATTCTGGGTTTAGCGTTCGAACGTCTCTCCTAGCGTTCGAACCCTAAGAACAAAACTGGGCAGAAATAAAATTTTAGTTTTAAGGATTCTTCTAACTTAATACTTAACCTCATTAATCGACGTACGGATCATGGTTTATGTATTTAACGAATTTAACGGATTCGGGGTGTTACAATTCTAATGCACAGTTGGTACGAGAATTCTACCTTTTTTCTTTTTTTTTTTTGTGAGAATTCTGTCCATCTTGTGGGGATTCTTGATTTTTATCGAATTGGTATAGAAATACTTTTGCACAGATCCTCCTAATTTCTTCTCCCTTTGGCACCTCGGTTTGTAATATGTGTGCGTGTATAGTTACCTATATTCATCCGTTTGTACATATGTTAGCACCTTTGTTGTGTACCATCTGAATTCCGTTGGTTATAGTTCATTGTTGTTTTATATTCTCATTATCAAGTTATACATTTTAATACAGTCACTGGGAATAAATAGAGTAACATTGCTCTTCCTTGATCTACTACCTGATCTGCCTTCTCGTCTTTTGGTACATTTTGCTCCAATATTTTATGATTTTTTGAATTTTTTGGCAGAAGCTAGCAGCATAGCTCATATCTTTTGATGGAGTTAAACTGTAGAAAAATATTTAGCATCTACTTGTTTCAGGTTCATTTAGGGTGAGTTTATAAAATCAAGTTCAGAGAGTTCCTTGCTATAGAACGTTGGAAATTGGCTAGGGAAGATAACACTTGGTAGAAATTGAGTTGTGAGTGATTGATACCAAATCTTTGATCATAGAGGTAATTCTTTTTTTCTAGCAGTATTCTTTGAGTTTATTCTTTCCCGTGAAGATTTATTTATTGCTCTTTATAGGCCCTTGGTGCATTTGTTGTCTACCATTTGTACATTTTTTGTCAGGCATATGAGAAGGGTTTAATGATTACAGTCATTCCATTAACCTCCAAGGTACGGTTATTGTGGAAATTCAAGTGAATGCAATAGACATTGATGGTGTTTCATTCATATTCTGTTACTTGTTGCAAATTTTGGAACCATGCCAAAGTAATCTAGCTTATCAACCTCCAAATACTTGGACCATGGGTATTCTTGGGTTACTTGTGGAGATTCATGCAATGCCAAATTTTAGAAAGAACCTTGCGTTTGACTTTTAGGTATATATGTATGATTTCATGATTTTAGCAGTGTCTATTCTTATATTTTGCTATACATTTTGGTACTTCAAGACTCTTGGTGTTGATCCAAAGGACGTAACTCCGGTTTCTCTTCTCAAGGATAGAGTAAGGCAAGTTGAAGTACATCCTGACTTGAAGTCAAACCAGGTGCAATACCTACCCTAAATCAAGTTGAGCTACCACTTGAGTTGCCAGCCCATCTCAGCATGGTGGGCATTCATATATATTGTCTCGGATTTGTATTGTTTCTATATTTCTTAATTAAATGTTTCAAGTAATCTGACTTACAAATTTGCGTTGGATCTTGTATGTTGCTTCTCTTCATCCTTTTTTTCTTCCAGGTACATTGATGTAGGATGAAAAACTGGAAAATTGTGGCCTACCCGATCAACTCTTTTCTACTCAAGGATTACTCTAGGCCGTGTTTGGAAGACAGGAATCAAGAACCAAAAATGGGAATCCTATTCATTTAAGCATTTAGTTTATACATTTGAAATATAGGGATGGAATTAATTTTTTACTTATGTAATTCATATGTATATTTTTTAATTCTTGGATGAGGAGCAATCTAAGATTACCGGGGAAAATAGAAGAATTAGATTCCTCTTCATATGAAAATCCTATTTCTCCTAAGAAGAGAGTTAGGAAATCACATTCCTATACCTGTCACATTCAAACGGTGAATCATAATTTTCTCTAGATTCATGCCATCTAAACATGGCCCAACGGCAATCATTGTATCCGATGTTGGCTTTTTTCTAGTAGTGAACAAGTTATTGCCCACAATTTTGGGCTTTCGGCTTGTACCATCATATCACTTTTAGAGGGTTTAAACTATTTTCATTAAATTCTCTAATCCCAGGTACTGATCATATTTTTTATGATGAATTTTTTTTCGTTGTTCAGTTCCAGTCACTACAGATAGAAGCTCCAACTAACAAGGAGTAGTGTCTGGCATTGTGAAGTGAAGTGCTTCTGAAATAAAATAAGATGAGTGGTCACTGGTCAGCTGTTAATTTGAGTTGTGATGATGCATGCAAAAAGAAAGAAATAATGACAAATATATTGATTGCAATGGAGACTCATATTCGCCCGCCTTATTAAGTGGGGAATATAATTATAATTGCACTTTGTGCGTGATGTACCATGACCATAGCACCGCACCGTATGATATGGCTAGCCTAGTAAATCATTAATGAAATAATTCAGTTAAATAGATAGAATATTTTTGGGTTAAATAGATTAACTCGTGAAACCTCTCCACTTCCAATTATGAAAACAATGTACTACCCATATCGTTTAGAACTTTAGATTATGGCATAATACCAAGCAATGCAATCAACGATTAAATGCTCATCTATTTGAGTAACAATTAGTGAATAGTTTGCTCATAAGTGGTTGTAGCTTATTTAATTGGGTTTCTGATTTATCATCGCGAATAGTTTACAATTTTTAATTTTTTGTAACAAAAAATTAACAAAAAAATTATGTATAGAAAACATTACTGTTCTTTTAATTATAAATATATTTACTTATTAATTATTTAATAAAAAATGTTAACTCATCACTGTCACCGGTTGCTAGTGCTTTTTAGGCGAACTTTTTAGGTAGATTTTCTGATGAACCGCCGACAACTTTTTCAACGAATTTTCGGCGAATTTTTCGATAAATTTTTTCATAGATAAATTTTACTATTTTAGTATTCTGATAGTACAAAACGAATATTGAATTATTTTTTTTTGAACCAAGAGAGTTATTTTTGAAACATCTGATAATTTTTTCAGCATATTTTTTTAGAAATAAATTTCACTGTTTTAGTATTCTGAGAGTAGAAAATAACCAGTGAAATTTAAAATTTGTTGGAAAGTCGTTTGAAAGTTTGTCGGGAGTCATCGGAGATTCGGCAGAAAAATCACAGGACACCGGTTGAAAAGTGGCCGTCGGTGGTTATCAGAGAGGGTAGGGATGGTGGGGATGTAACGAGAAATAGGAAAGGATGTAGAGAATATAAGGATATTTTTGTTTGGTGATAAAAAATGAGTTTTGACTTTAGATTTTTGTGACATGGATCAAATTTTTATAAAATTAGTTCAATAGACTTTAGAGTGAACCTTTTATTCTATCGGAGACCCTCAAGAATATTATGTTATTTTGATTGAATGAATTATATATATTAATATGCTACAATATCTTGTCGTATGATGCAATATGTTAATTTAATCAAATGAATTTTATATTTTCACATCCTATTATCTATAATGCAATTGTACTAATTTATATTTTAGAATACTATACAATTTGACCGATGTCATTGATCCATTATAGCAACGAACTATGCTATTTTTTTTAATATGATCGGTCTTTTTTATTTTACAATGCAATCGTGTGTACTTATTTTTTATATTTAATATGATCGTTTGGCATATCTTCTTTTTAAAAAACCATCTTTTCTTTATAAAAAAAAAATATAACTCTCCGTTTGAATGAGTTAATTTGAAGTGCCAATATCGCAAGAATGAAATCGAATTAAGATCCAACCCATGAGAACTAGGGCAGAGTTGGTTTCCACATAAACCAAAAACAGCACTTTCTTCTGTTAATTATCAATAAATAAGAAAATAAAATCTCCAACTCCAATTTAAAACTTTGAACTTTCCTGTAGATAGGATGCATGAAATTGTATTTGATTAATTCTTTGCTACTTTTTCAAATCTTGAAGAAGCACCTGTTACTCCGTATGGCAAACCGAGAGGGAGGTGAATTGGTTTGTAACTAAATTGCTTAATTAAAATTATTACAATTAAATCTCTCAAATCAATTACTCCTTAATCGAATACTTGTAATGATAAATATGATAAGAATATAAGCAAGTATATAATACAA
>BRYE01000006.1:6749732-6754732 GCA_030159115.1 Actinidia arguta var. hypoleuca | reverse complement strand
GATGGTATTTTTCCCTTCAAATCTGAGAGTTATGAGAGTATGGATGAGGTACTTGAAGTATGCAGATTGTATTCCCCTCATTCAAAGGATTACAAAGAGAGTTAAATCATGGACTTATAGGGCTTTATCTTATGCTGGTAGAGTCCAACTGATCAACTCTATTCTATTCTCCATGCTAGTATATTGGGCTTCCACCTTCATCGTTCCTAAGAAAGTCCCTAAAGAAGTCAACAATATTCTTAGGAGCTTTATGTGGTGGGGGGTTGAGCTTAAACACACTGGGGCCAAAGTATCTTGGGAGGATGTCTGTCTCCCTAAAGCTGAAGGGGGTCTTGGTATTAAAAATGTAGAAATTTGGAATGAAGCTACTATTTCTAAACATATTTGGTTCCTTATTTCTTGGGGGAAAGAATCTATGTGGTGCCAATGGGTAAAATCCTACCTTCTCAAGGGGAGGAGTTTTTGGCATGTGAAAATCCCACAAGATTCTTCCTGGGTTTGGAGGAAGTTACTTAGATTAAGGACAAAGTTTAGTTTACAACCTTATAAGTTCAAAATTGGTAATGGGTTTGATATTTTTAAATGGCATGATAATTGGCACCCAAATAGTCCCCTTTTATAGCAATTTGGCGCATAGATCTTATATGAGAGTAACATTCCTTTTTATCGTAAGCTGGAGCTGGGAATACTTTGAGATGGCCTGGTGCTCTTACCCATCAAATCATGGAGCTTAGAGACAATATCCCAAGTGAGGTGTTTCCAAATGGGAATGATGAGGATAGGACTATTTGTAGTATTGAAAAATCTGGATTGTGAGAATTAGATCGACTTGGAACCGTTGGAGGACTAAACAGCCAAATGTGGATTGGAGGAACCTAATTTGGTTCCCCGGGCATATTCCTAAATTTACTACTATATTGGCTTGCTATTAAGAGGAGACTGAGTACTAGTGATAGGCTCTTAAATTTTGGCCTTTTGAGTGATTCTAAGTGTGTTGTTAGGAATTTTGAGGAATCTCAGGACTATTTATTCTTTGAATGCTGTTTTTCATCTACAATTTGGAAATCTTTACAGGATAAGTGTGAGGTAAGGTGGCCTGCTAGGCCTCGGGAGAACTGGGTCTCTGACATGCCAGATTTATGTAAAGGTAAATCTCTTAGAGCTAAGCTTATTGAGTGTCCTACTTCTTGTGTTTATGCCATATGGCAGGAGAGGAATTGCAGAATTTTCAAGGGCTCTACAAACCCGGTGGAGGTGGTAAAGGTAAATACTGAGAATAATATAAGGAATAGAATCCTCTCTTTCAATCTCACTAATGGGTTGAGTGGGAGAATCCTTTCACAATAGAATATTACCATTAGTTGATACACTCGGTGTGTGTCGTTGTGTGTAAAATGTGTGGCTGCTTCTGTGTGTGTGGTGATCATGGGCTTTACTGGCTTACCCAGATCTGGATCGGTCTGGTTTTTCTTGCGGATTGTGCTAGGCTGTTTCTGTGAGAGAGGAGTGGCCATCCTTGGAGAAGTAAAATTTTTGAGATTTGTAGAGTGGAGGTAAAAGAGGAGTTGGGAAATTTTGTGAGTTTGAGGCGTGGGTGATGTGGAGTTGTAGTAGAGGTAAAAGTGGAGTGGGGGCATCATGTGAGGTGTAGGAGTGGGAGTTATGCTGGATTTCCTTTTCCCTGGGGTATGCCCCTTGTAATTTCTGCTCTTTGTAATGCTTTGCCTGTGCTTTGGGCATGGGAGTTTTTTGTACTTTGACATGTTTTTCATGTGAGGTTGTTCTGCCTCTCTATTTTGTTTTAGTTTAGATAATGGTTGAGTTTGAGCTTGGATGTTTTTGCTGCTTCCTATTCCAAAGTGTTGTAGCTATTATGGGGTTGTTCTACCCCGTTTGTTTCTGTTGCTTTGTCGGATTGGATGTGGCATGGCCCTTCATGTTTAATTAGTGTGTATGGCCGTGTGCGGCCCCTTGTTTTTATATGGTCTCAGATGGATATGGTTTGAAGAGTGAAGAATGTATAGTAGTACGCTGTTTGTTTTGCTTGGCTGTGTGCCAACCGAAGCAGTCTTGGTGGCTGGTTATGTCCAGCATGGTGGCTCTTATTGCTTGTAGGATGGATGTGATGAACCCTAGAATCAGGGCTGCTCGGAATCTGTCATTTGCGGGCTGTGTATTTTTATTATCTCAATGTGGTTCTCAGATCATAATATCTAGGATCTGTTGTGCATAATCCCATGTATTTGAGGTTAATGCTTTGTGTTTTGAGTTGTTGAGTTGTTAGGTGTATACAAAAAGAAGGGGGGGTTATGTTTGGTTTCATTTCTCCTTGTGAATGCCTATTGTAGCGTGTAGCCGTGTGCAGCCTTTTTCTTTTCTATATAAACTGCTTAACTTTACCCCAAAACAACAACTTACGAACATGTGGAGTTCAATGGAGAGAGACTAGAAAGTCGCAACATATCTCAGGACAACACAAGGTGTTTCCAATTAGTTGTCCTACTCTAAACATTGACATAAAAATGAAGCTGATTCACTGTTTTTCACTAGAGCAAGAGGAAACCTAAAAACTTTCTTTTTGGGCAAGTTAAGCGGTGTATACAGAAAATAAAATCTACAAGGGGCATGACCCCAGAAGAAACCAAACAACAAAATACAATCTAATGAAGAAAAAATCTATACATACTAACAAATATCCAAAAACCTATTCATACTATACAAATTAACCAGGGCAGCCAATCTGAACCTAGAAATATGTGCAACTAATGCAGTAAACTAACATTAACAAAACAACAAGAGAAATTCCGAGCAACCTTGTTTCCAAGGATCATCACAGCCATCTCCTACCCAGATACACCAAACTCGGTTGAAACGGCCTCGCTAACCTTACAGAATAACAGCCAACTAAAACAAGGCAGCTAAAAACACTTTGGGCATGACCATCTATACGCCCATGAACTAAATAACAACAGCAACCAACATCTACTTGAAAACCAAAACAATTCAAACCAAGCTCAACACTTTGGAGCATAGGCCTAACATAACTCCAAGGCTAAAGAAGAGGCAGAACAACCTGACATGAATTAAACACCAAAGAAACCAAAGTCCACATAAATCAAGTGGGGACTCACGATTAACCGTAATACGAGCTAAGATAAAGTAAAATTATATATTTACAAGGGGCATACCCCAGGGAATCTGTAACATCCTGAACCCATTCTATTTCGTCAATTATGTAAATTATATCTCGTTCGCTAATTAAATGTGAGTTGGTTTTATTTTAGGGATCAAGGTGATAAGAATTTAAGTTAGAACTTTTCAAAATATTAAACTTAAGTTTTTGCCCAGTTTCCTTTCTAGCATTCGAACGCTGGGATGGCGTTCGAACGCTAAAGCCAAATTCTCTCAGCGTTTGAATGCTAATAGCAGAGTTCGAACGCTTACGCCTATAACGAGTTTTATCAATTTTTATGCTCTCTGAACGTTCGAATGTGGAGTTCGAACGCTAAAGCCAAGATTTCTTCTTGGCATTCGAACGTTAACGAGGACGTTCGAACGCTACCTCCTGTAACAGAATTCACCTAGTTTCACACCTTCAGAACGTTCGAACGCGGAGTTCAAACGCTGGGCTGAATTCCTTCTTAGCGTTTGAACGCTAATATTGGAGTTCGAACGGTAACAAGTATCAAAAAAAAAAAAGAAAAAGGAAAAAGAGGAACAAAAAGGTTTATGGTTGGGGAAGGCACTTGGAATCATTTCCCATGCGCATCACAGATCATATACACACATTTCACTACACCACACACACACACTTCGAAGAGAGAGAGAGAGATAAGAAGAAGAAGAAGAAGAAGAAGAAGAAGAAGAAGAAGAAGAAGAAGAAGAAGAAGAAGAAGAAGAAGAAGAAGAGAGAGAAAGACTTGAAGAGCTCAATCAAGGCTAGGAGAAGCCATTTGGAAGCTTGAGAAAGCTTGGGTAAAGAGGTGAAAACTCTAAACCTTGTAAGTATAGGTATGTGTATATGTATATAAGCGATGAATTTGGGTTCTAGAGACTTTCTTGAGTCTCAAATTGAGTTGGATAACATGTATTAGTGCTTGATTTAGATTAATTAAGTGTAGAATTGGAAAAATCCCAAATTATTTTCATGCTAGGGTTTTTAAACATTTCAATCTTAGATCTACCATACTAGGGTTGTTCTTAAAGGTTGGTTTTGAGTTATTGTAGCCCCCTTGAGCTGTGCTTGGTACGCTATGAGCCTTGAAAGGAGTTGGGTTGTGTTTGGAAAGTTTTGGTAAATTTTGAAGTTCATTCTGTTACTGCTGCGTATACTTAGCGTTCGAGCATCTTTGCGGAGCATCCGAACGCACAGAGGAGAATTCATCCATTTTGCCTTGGTGTTCGAACGCTTCGTAGAGGCGTTCGAACGCCGACTGTTTAACACTTAGCGTTCAAACGCCAGATCCAACGTTCGAACGCCAAGCCCATTTCCAGGCAGTTTTGACTTTTTTCCTTAGAACATTTATTTGATCCAAAAAAATTTAGACCATTAATCTACCTATCTAGAAACCTTAAGTTATGTTCAAGAGGTCTTGACCTCGAGAATACCTAAGGTCGACTCAAGAGTTGTATTAGTTTAATTCGTTTATAATTGAACATAGTATTGATATTTTCATACCTTATATGTAGGAACGCCAAGTCTAGCACCTAGCCAAGAGAATCGAGGTGAGTAACACGATGTCATGAACAAAACTTATGTATTTTTGAAATATTTTCAATACATACTATGATATATTCAAATATTTTTCATATTTCAATGCATAAAATGAATATGTTGTACTATTAAATGCTATGTCTTCTAACTTCATATTATATTAGTATGTTGTTATGAATTGAAAATAATGGATGAGGGATTTACATGAAAAATGAAATATGTTCGATGTCAAAGTATAATGACACTCGTGGTCTTTTCGTGGTGAGACCTTAACCAAGCGCGATAG
>BRYE01000006.1:6739732-6742232 GCA_030159115.1 Actinidia arguta var. hypoleuca | reverse complement strand
AACCGAAATACAACTTTGGTCGATCGAAGTTGCAAAAAACGCGGTAGAAGAGAAAGGGATAGAAGTTTGAAACTGTTCAAACTCTTTAAAAATCAAAACCCTGAGACTATTCCAATTCCTCTCAGAGATTTAAGGCTGTAAATCTCTCTTCCCTCACTATATATAGCCCTAGATCTCTCTCTTTTTATCAGCATCTCATATTCTCAAGCCCTAGATCAAAATTTGCCCAAAAATTCAGCTATGGTTCATCCTAGAACTAGCATAACGTGAATGACCCGAGAGGTCAAGATGTTAATCCAGCTGAATCACCAATGGAGTTCAAACTGTGATTGTTCAAAAACAAACAAATACAAAAGACATGGTTGTCCGATTTCAAGGAGAGAACGATAATTACCGAAAGGAAATTTGAGAAGAATTTCCCATTAAAGTACTACTTGAAGATGCTGGCACCGCTGGAAGCATTAGGATGAAATGGACTACGCCCTCTTATAGTAGATGTGTACTCAAATTTGATAAGGTTCTTCTATTGCAATCTTGAAGTAGGAAATCTAGAAAACATTGAGTATACGATTGACACAAAAGTTAGAGGGAAAACAATAGTCCTTAATCCCATAATTTTATCTAAAATCACGGGGATTGCAAATGTTGGGGATTGCATTTTTATAAACAAACCAAGCCAACTTGAAAAATATGTGGAATAAAAAAGAATGAATAAGGTGATCGCTGTCAACAGACTCATAAGAGCCACACAAACGAAAAAGCTGAAAAAGGAATTGAGACTATTCCATAGGTACATCGCACATAATATAATTCCTAAGAAGGGACATTATAATCAAGTGACAATCATGGATAGCTTTATCATATATAGAGCTGCGATTGACGAACCTCTAAATTTGAACTACATAATCTTGAAAAAGATGGATGATGTGAGGAATTACAAGAATCGCCCTACCTTTTGCCGCTCTCTTAACTAAGATCCTTAAATATTTAGAGTTAAGTTTAGTAATCAAATCAATCAGTACATAGGTGGAGGTTTCTCTAAACATATGATAAAAGGGGAATAAGTGTGGACTTCTTCGAAGAGGAAAAAGAAGGAGAAGAGGAAAGTAACCACCATGTCATGGAGATTGAAGGATAATTCATCACCGAGGAACTTCCACTTCACATAGAGGAAACTCAAGAGGAACCAAGCACTCAATCTCATCAATTGCAGGAAGGGTATCCTTCGCAAGAAGGGCTTTCATCGCAAGAGGGGCCTCTAACATGGTTTCTTGAGTATTTTGGTAAACTCAATGCTACTATGGAGCGAATAGAGCAACGCCAAGAGAAGCAAGAAAAGTACATTGAGCGGCCTGGTGATTTATATGAGAACATGTATGAATAACAAATCGACTTCAATAAACAATACAATGATAGGATGACTAGTCTTGAATCTCAATTGGAGTACCTATGGTTCTCGACCCATACAACTCCAACACCATCTAGTTTTCCTCCATCTCCTCCACCCTTTCATGATGCTCCTACCTCGTCATATCAGCCTCCACCATTTTGATGATTCTCCAAGGGGGAGAAGAAACAAGTTATTTTTGAAGTTTGTATGCTAAACTTTTAAGTTTTAAGTTTTACTGGGTAAGTTTTTTTTAAGTATTTGATAATTTGGTTTTGGATCATCTTTAAAGTTTTGATAATTTTGGTTTTTTTCTTAAGTTTGGTATTATTTAGCTTTGCTTAAAAAAATTCTTGCTGTGAATGTCATGCCTAGTTTTAAATTGGAGTTGCATAAATATTTCTATGTATGCCATGCTTTTATGATTATATAATATGTTTGGCATGCCAATTCAACTCAAAGTTGTTAGAATCTCATCATATTACCTAAAATACTAGAAACGTTTATTAAGCATAAAGATAGGGGGAGCATGAGTAAAGGGGAGTATGTAAACCTTAAAACAAAACAACGATTTTCAAAAATAAGTTGTGTTATCTTCAAAAAATGGGAGATTGTTGAAATAAAAGGATATTTGATTTTGATGATTAAGTTTGTTAAACACCAAGTTAAGTTAAACCTTTGATAAAAATCGTATTAAGGAATAAAAAATGAATTCACATATGTTAAACTCAAAATAGGCGTGAACAAGTTTATTTTAAAATTAAACATGCATGCATAGATTGATAAAACAACTTAGAGTTTGAAAGATTTATGTGACTAACTCATACTTTTGAGGAAAAAAAACAGTGCTCATAAAGTTGAGTTTACACATAATTAAAATAATATACGTAGTCTTCTATAAGTCATATTCAATGTAATTATGCACGTGAAAATGATAGAAGAGTCAAATCAACACTTCAACTTAAATTGGATAGTTAACGATTTTGAACTGATAAAGAAACAGTACAAAATCTGTTATTATCACAAGTTTGATCAACCGATTTTGTCGACCGAAGTCTAAGACTCTCATTTCGAAGTGAAATGGAGCTCAAACCATTGATAGAGTTGCTCATA
>BRYE01000006.1:6722232-6729732 GCA_030159115.1 Actinidia arguta var. hypoleuca | reverse complement strand
CAAATTTGCGGGTGCTTAACAACTTTTACAATCACTAGAACACTTCTAGTATTCAATAGAATCCCTCTATTGAGAATTTTACAATCACTTATAGTGATCCTTTCAAGAGGATGTAATAGCTCAAGTAATTCAAGCTCACCAACTCTAGATCAAGGATGATTATTATAAAGTTTTTCTATCTAAAGTGATCTTGTTCTCTTTGATTTTTGACAAATCAAGCTCACGATAAATGATCAAGGATTAAAGTATTGAATACAAGTGTAGATAGGATGTTATGGCACTTCAATACTCTACCAATAACCCCAAGAATTGAATTTACAAGTCAAAACTTGAATAGAGTTGTTGCAATATTTAATGCTTCTGATCTAGCCATTCTGATTGAATATCAGCCATTGGATCTTGATTCGGATGTGCAAGATCAAAATGTTCAAATTTCGATCGACACTTCGGTCGATCGAACTTCAACTTCGGTCGAGGTTGCACTAATTTTTCAGATAGCAATTCTTTTTATTTGCTGAAGGTACTTCCGACTTCGATCGAGAGTTTGTAACTTTCGATCAACCGAATATCAACTTCAATCAACATTGCTCTACATTTCCAGTAAACTCTCCATTCTTCAATTTAGCACTTAACTGACTTAGGCTAACCAAATCTTAACTTCGGTCGAGATTTCAGTCGACCGAACCTTGAACTTCGGTCGAGGTTACATTGACTTTCCAATGAGCTCTTGGTTCTTCTGTTTTCACTTTGGTTGTTCTTTTTAAACTTTGGTCGACCGAATATGGACCTCGGTCGTTGTTGCACTATTCTTTTAGTGAGTAATTATTTTCTCTGTTTCACTTCGGTTGTGCTTTATTAACCTTTGGTCGATAAGTTCGGTCGATTATGCTTTATTAGCCTTCGATCAACAAATCCGGTCTATGCATGCTTGTTTTATCTTAAAACAAATTTACTTGAGGTTGTCTTAAGTTGATTCAAGTGTTCTTACATATGTGCAATCTTTTAACATTCTTTAATATGACTTTCAACATAAGTTTAACTAAACAAGTCTAATAATCAAAATCAAATATGTATTTATTTCAACAAAAGCAATATCACAACCTTATTACCAGTTTCTTTTGACTGATATATCAAACACCAACATACATTTCCCATGCTTCATCACAAAAGTTTGAAGCAAAAAAGGCCATAAAATTTGAGTAATTGAATGGATTGTAGAGGAGAGGATGATCTTCATCCACAAGCTCTTCGAGAACCTCTACGTTTACCCCCTCCTTCGGTGTCAAAAATAACCCGCACGAATACCTCATTTTCTTCTTTCCCCCCACCACCACCCTGTGTTTCGTCGTTTGAGGCCATCCATTGCTCCAAGCCTATCACCCAATTCAATATCATTATTCTTGTTTACAAACTTCAATTGTAAAGTGCAGTGACAGCTGAGTTGCTTCTTTCATTTGAAATGGTTTGAGATGTGTGAAAGAGCTAGTCTTTTTCTTCCTTTTCTTTGATGATTATTGTTTTTAGAATTTTATTTTCTTAGAAAAATTTTGGGCTTGTAGTACTGTTGCTTTGTCTGTGAATACTTTTTTGAAAACAAAAAATAACCATGCTAAAAAAGTTTGCCCAAACAAAGCATTGCTTAAAAGTCAAAACTAACCTTTCTAGACATCCCGGATCCACAAAATAAATAATAATAACAATAATAATAATAATAATAATAATAATAATAATAATTTTACAAAGTTAAAAGAACTTACCTTAAGTGAATCGCCCACAAAGACAATGAAGGATCCTTTGGGAACCATGGGAGGAGCCCAAATGTTGTCTTGACGTAGAATCTCAAGGCATGCACTTTATTTGTCACAGGCTTAGATTTGAACGCCTCGACCCGTGCGGTAAAGATGCTAAGTAAGCCTTAAGACAACCGAAAGAAAGGCTAAAGAAACAAGTGAGCAACAAATAAAGATAGAAAGAAAGAGAGAGCTTGGAGAATGTTTGTTTGTATTCCAAATCTTAAAAGCTTACAAATGAGGGGATATCCCCTATTTATGTATCTAGAATATTATATGTGCAAGCTTCCCAAGGAAGCCTCCACAATGTTCTAGATCCTTCCACACCTTTCCATCATTTACATATGTGAGAAGAATTCTAGAACTATCTCCAATGTTCCTATTTGCTAAAATGCCCATGAATGGTCTAGAACGTTCTAGACAATGTAGACACTTTGGAAATCCCATGGGCTCAATTATTGGGCCAATTAAGTGGACTTATAACATTCTCTCCCACCTAATTTGACGACGCCCTAGTCGCAACTCCTTGGAATTCGATGATTTTGCCATGATGGATGTGGGAGCTCTAGATGATTCACCACGGCTTGAATCCTCCATGTCTTCATAATAAGGCTTGAGAAGACTCACAAGGAAGACCGAACGGATTTTTAACTTTGGAGGCAACTCAAGTTGGTATGATACCTTGCCGACTCTCTTAGTGATGCGGAATGGTCTCTCATACCTCCGTGTAAATCCCTTGTGAAGCTCTTTGAATGTTTTGGCTTGATGAATGAGAAGTTTCACCATGACAAGGTCCCTTTTTTCATACTACTTTGGTCGCCACTTCTTGTCCGCCCATTTCTTCATTATTTTAGAAGCCTTGGCCAAATAAGTATTGGCCATGTCGGACTTCTCATGCCACCCCTTGGCAAACTTGAAAGCTTCGAGACTCTTGCCCGTATACCCGGTAGCAACGGCAGTAGGCGTCAAAGGTTGTTGGCCCGTAGCAAGCTCAACCGGGCTAATGTTGGTTGCCTCGCTCCTTTGAAGATTATATGAAAATTGGGACACATCGAGCAATTTGGCCCAATCTCTTTGATTGGCAGTCACATATTGCCTCAAGTAAAGCTCCAACAAAGCATTCATCCTCTCGGTTTGGCCATCGATTTGTGAGTGAAAGCTTGTAGAGAAATTAAGCTTCATGCCAAGAAGCTTGAAAAGCTCGATCCAAAAGTGCCTCATAAAGCGAAAGTCCCGATCACTGACAATGAACTTTGGAACTCTCCAATACTGCACCACATGGGCTAAGAAGAGCCGAGTCATCTTTTCCACAGTGCACTCCTTGGTGGCCGGTATGAAAGTGGCATACTTAGAAAATTGATCAACTACCACAATGATGGTACCCTTCCCTTTAGACTTGGGAAGACACGTGATGAAGTCCACGCTATCCCAAGGCTGATCCGGTGTGGGCAAGGATTCTAGCAAAACCGCGAGATGACTTTACTCCACCTTATTTTGTTGGCATACAAGACAGATCTTCACATTAGTTCCACGTCGTTCCGCATGCGTGACCAGTAATATGTGTGCTCCACCAATGCTAAAGTGCGGCGAATGCCCAGATGTCCGGCCCACTTAGAATTATGGCACTCCTATAATATCTCTTTTCGAAGCATCCCCCACTTGGGCACATAAATTCGATCTCCTTTGGCAAAGAGAAACCATCCTTCAACAAAAATTGTCGGGTTTTACCTTTCTTGATGCCATCAATAAGAGTCTTGACCACTTGATCATGAGAGAGCCCCTCTTTGATCTTCTCCTTCAAAAGACATTGGGGTTGGCTAATGGTTGAGAGCTCGGTCTTTCTACTTAGTGCATCCGCCGTCAAATTAGCTTTGTCTAGCTTGTACTCCAAGATGTAGTCAAATTCAACAAGGAAGTCTTGCCACCGTGCTTGCTTAGGAGTTAGCTTATTTTGAGTCAAGAAGTAACTCGTTGCGATGTTGTCCATCAAGACTACAAATTTGGAACCAAGCAAGTAGTGTCTCCACGTCTGCAAGCAATGGACGACCGCGGTCATTTCCTTCTCTTATATCAACACCCCTCCAATGGCAAACTCCGAGGCATCGGTTTGTACTTCAAATGGTATGATTGGACAATGCCAACATGGGCTCTTCCATGATTGCCTTCTTTAGTGCTTGGAAGGCGTCCTCACACCTAGCTGACCACTCCCATGAGTGATTCTTCTTAAGAAGATCCATCAACGGTGCCGCTATCGCCGAATATCCTCGGATGAACCGCCGATAATAGTTGGCTAGACTAAGGAAGGATCGTAGCTCGGTCACTTTCTTTGGTGGCTCCCATTCTTGGATGGCTTGCACCTTGGCCTTGTCCATGCAAATTTTGCCTCCCCCAACCACATGCCCCAAAAAGTTTATCTCCGGTTGAAGGAAGGCACACTTCTCCCTTTTGACATATAGCTCATTGTCCCTTAGAACCTGGAAGATTTGTTGTAGATAGCCCATATGTTCCTCCAAGGAAGAACTATAGATAACAATATCATCCAAATAGACTACAACAAATCAATCCAAGAAGGGATGTAATACTTGATTTATCAAAGTGCAAAATGTGGCAAGGGCATTTGTAAGACCAAAGGGCATGATTAGAAATTTGAAAGAGCCATACCTCATGACACATGCGGTCTTGGCCACGTCCTCCTCAGCAATCTAGACTTGATAGTACCCCGATCTCAAGTCTAGCTTGGTGAACCATTGTGCACAACCAAGCCTATCAAACAAATCCGCAATAAGAAGAATGGGGTACTTGTTTCTATAGTTACCTTATTAAGTGCCCGGTAGTCGATGCAAAGACGAAAGGACCCATCATGCTTCCGTTGAAACAACACTGGTGCATCATAAGGACTCTTCGATGGTTGGTTAAGCCAGCATCTAACAACTTCTTCAATTTCCTCCTTAGCTCCTCTAACTCCGGGAGAGCCATTCGATAGGGTGCCATGGCCGGAATCTTGGCACCCACCTCCAACTCAATGGAGTGATCCACCTCCCTCTTGGGTGGAAGTTTCTTTGGCAACTCGGGGGGCATAACATCTTTAAAGTCTTCAAACACCTCTATCACCTCTCTTGGCATGTGATCCATGGTTCTAGAAGGTTCCTCATTGAACTTCAAGGTAGCAAGGAATGTTGGCTCATTCTTCTTAAGTCCCTTGGAGAGTTGCATTGCAGATAAAGTCTTGGCCTTCAATGTCGCTTCTCTAGCAAGTGGTACTATGCATGCACTTCCTTCGGCCATGATGCACATGGTCTCAGAGAAGGGGATGGGGACTGCCCGCACCCCATCCAGAACTCCATCCCCAACACAATGGGGTAGTCATCCATGGGTATAATCGAGAAGTCCACTTGGCCACACCAATCGCCAATTTGTAGCAGCACACCTCGAGCAACTCCATAAATAGGTCGTGCCTCCGAGTTGATGGCCTTAATCCATCCTTGCTCTTCCTTGAAATGGAGACCTAGCCTCTTGGCCTCCTTCACTTTAATGAAATTATGAGAAGCGTCGATATCAACTAAAGAACAAGTGTTGAAGTCGCGTACCTTTGCTTCCACATACATGCGCCCCTTCTTTGTTGTCTTGGTCAAATCGACATTGGCTTTGATTGCATTGAGCAATTGCAATAATCCCATCTTGGTCTCCTCTTGATGGGACTTTTCTTCTACATTTTGGATGAGGGCCGACAGCTTCACTTGTTTTGGGCAATCCCTCGCAAAATGGTTTTCGTCACATAGGAAGCTTGCAAGCTTGGGCTTGTCACTAGTCCTCTTATCTTTGTTGAATTTGTTATGGCTTGAAGAGGATGGCTTGTGTCCTCCTTCTTTTGATGGACCTACATTGTCTCCCCCACTTTTGCCATGATTAGATTTTTGAAAATTGGGCTTGAAAAAGGACTCACCTTTCTTGAAGTCCATCAAAGACTCCACAATAGAGATGGTCGTTGCAAGATCTTGTGGTCCTCGACGTTGCACCTCAAGCTTTGCCCAAGATTGTAGTCCATTGATGAAAGTAAAAAGAGACTCCTTCTCAGACATATCGGGTATCTCTAGCATGAGCTCAGAGAACTCCTTCACAGAGTCTCGAATTGTGTCTTTGTGGGAAAGACGTCGTAGTCTAGCCCTTGCTTCATGTTTCGAATTTTTGGGGTAGAATTACCTCTTGATCTTCTTGAAATCATCCCAAGTAGCTATGGTGCAATTCCCACGTTCTATGTCGGCATGGTGCCGCATAGTGGCGTCGCATCCGCGAGGAAGAGAGGAGTCATCTTGATCTTTTTCTCTTCCTCATTGATACTTGTAGCTTCAAACTATTATTCCAAGCTCCACAAAAAGTTATCCAATTCTCTCGCATTCCTTGACCCATTATAGCTCTTGGGCCTAGGGATGTCAATCTTAGGAGAAGAAGAGAAAGAAATAGTACCTTGTGTGATAGCCATCTTGCTCAAGGAACAATTTCCCATGACTTCCTTAATCTCCTCCTTAATGGCGGCGATCTCGGCTTGGAACAAATGTTTAAGCGCATCAAGTTGCACCTTCCACGATTCGGCCAATGAGTTGAGGGCCCCTTGTATCTCCCATTGGAACTCTTCATGGCCTCCCTCGAATCCATCGATACGTTGGTATATCTTCTTAACCTTATCTCGTTGATCGACCATAGCAAGCTCCACCCATTGAAGTCTTGCCTCCAAGGAAGACATGATGTCCGCCGACTTGCCTTTTTTTCCTTTGCCAATTGGAGTGATGCATCCCTTTCATGAACGCCGACATGCTCAGTGACATCCAAACCGGTTGCTGCCATTGCTTAGCCTTCTCAAACCAAAGCTCTGATACCAACTGTCATGGACTTAGATTTGAATGCCTCGACCCGTGTAGCCTTAGACACCTTTGCTATTAAAAGATGCTAAGTAAGCCTTAAGACGACCGAAAGAAAGGCCAAGGAAATAAGTGAGCAACAAAGAAAGCTAGAGAGAGAGAGAGCTTAGAGAATGTTTATTTGTATTCCAAATCTTGGATGCTTACAAATGAGGGGAATATCCTCTATTTATACATGTTTAAGTATCTAGAATATTCTATGTACAAGTTTCCCAAGGAAGCCTCCACAATGTTCTAGATCCTTTCACACCTTTCCATCATTTACACATGTGAGAAGAATTCTAGAACCATATCCAAGGTTCCCATTTGCTAGATTGCCCATGAATGGTCTAGAATATTCTAGACAATGTGGACACTTTGGCACTCCTATGGGCTCAATTGTTGGGCCAATTAAGTGGGATTGTAACAATTGTCACACAAAATGGTCAAGAAATCTGTCTATGTGGGGGACAAGCCCAGTGGATAAGTCAATATTGCTTGTAGGGACTTTCTAAAGGTGCCACTATTATTCTCACCATGCAATGAATTATAGTTTCCCAAGTCAAAGTCCTCAAAGATCATTTCGAGTATGATCAAGCTTAGGTGTTGCATCTTTTAGCGTATGATATTGAGGATCGCACTGTCAAAACAAAACCCTAGAGTTAGGATTTTAACTTTTGTGCTCTATTTTTTCAAGTTAAGGTATTGAATAGGATTGATCCACAGTCGTGCACTCGAGCAATGCCCAAACGTCCCTTAAAAATACACTTTTATGTGGGGCCAACTCCTGAATACAGAGTTCACACAAATGTGTA
>BRYE01000006.1:6689732-6697232 GCA_030159115.1 Actinidia arguta var. hypoleuca | reverse complement strand
TTGATCTCACTCATTGACCGACCTAATATGGACGAGACTTTTCTACCATACTCCTTATGTTATTTTGGAGGTGCCACAAATACGTGTAACTTTTTCACTTCAATCCTTCAGGGTATTTTAAACATATTTGTCCCTTTAAACATGTCCCATCCAATCATACATCTTTTTATATACATTCATACATATCATTGTTTTTATAGAGCATATTGTGACCATAAGCTTAGATTGGAGTACATTTGAATGCTTGAAGCTCTAATGCAATCATTCTATAACACTTTATGTCTAGAGAATGCAAAGACTTAGTAACTTAGTAGATTCTGCAAGTAAAATAACTTAGTAGATTCTGCAAGTAAAATCAATAGATAACAAGTACTGAAAATAAAATTTTATTAAATTATAGAAATGACTTACAGTTTACTAAAAGTAACTGGAACAGAAGAAAACTGCAGCATACATGCTTAGTAGTTTACAAGGGAGAATTTTTCTCATAAGAACAGAGGGGAGAGGGGAGAGGGAGAGTGAGTAGTGGTTCCTGGCAAAGACCGACCCCTAACTCCTCCGTTTTCTCCCTTTAAATAGGCAAAGAAAAGTAACTAATAGTGACTTAAACAGGAAAATGCTACAGTGAAAAGTGTACAGTGAAAGTGCATAGTACAAAACTTTCGGCGCAGCTTTTCCCTGTAGATGAATAGTAAAAATGAACAGTGACTTTTGAACAGTGACTTTCTGTCGGTGAAAATAGTAACTTAAGTGAACAGTGACTTTTGAACAATAACTTTCTGTCGGTAGAAATAGTAAATTGTAAATAGTGACTTTCTTTTGAATAATCTTTCTGCAGCTTTTCTGCCAAATTTTTGGACAGTAGTGACTGAAGCAGAATAATTAAGCAAAAGGGTCTTGCGCATCTTGTGATTGGAAAGCATATGGCTTTTGACTGGATGATTCAACAGAGGCTTCAGAACCTTGGGCCTCGTCTTCTGTTGACTCTTCATCTTGGGTTGACTCTTCATCTTGGGCTTTAGCTTTTGCTTGGGCTTGGGCCTTGATGAATTGGTTGAATATTTTAAGCAATTCTTTACTATCTGGGCTGGAAGATCTGGCTTTTCCTTTGGGCTTGCTAGAGGAAGATCTTCTTGACTTTGACTG
Source organism: Actinidia arguta var. hypoleuca (assembly GCA_030159115.1). Lineage (NCBI taxonomy): Eukaryota > Viridiplantae > Streptophyta > Magnoliopsida > Ericales > Actinidiaceae > Actinidia > Actinidia arguta. The sequence continues at coordinate 6,696,086 of BRYE01000006.1, read as the reverse complement.
TGAAGAGGTTGTCGGGGCTAACTTGGATGACTGGTATGGATCCATTGGGACTTGTTGAATCGGAGCAACTGGGATCTGCTTGACTGGGGCAGGAACTTTTACTGAAAATTCCTGTTTTACTTGTTCAATAATTCTGGGATGTTTGAAGGAATCCCACCATTTGACAAAGTGTACTCTGGCAACAATGTTGTTGGACAAACTATATTGCCATTTGAAAATCCATAGAACTTTGTATTTACTAATAAATATAAGTAAAATAGGGAACTGACTGGAATGGGCATTGACCTTGAACTGAGACGCAAAATAATTGACTTGGTCCATAAGTTCTACTGGGAAAATATCAGGGATTGCCCCATGATAATTCCACCATCTTAAGAACCATGAGGGAATGACTGATTTAAATTTGTGGTCAAAGCAGAAAAACCACGAGTGAATAAATAACTCATTTTGGTGTAGGATGACTTTAAACCAAGACTCCATATAATCATAATAATTATACTGGAGAGAATGACCAGGAAGTGTCCTAAGCAAAGAAGGGTGACCCCATTCATCAAGAGACACTATATTGTGAATATACATTGAATGATAAATAATTTTATTAGGATTGACTCTATCATAAATAGGTTTAAAAACTATTGACTTATGTTTTAATAAAATATCTTTGTAAAAAGTAATTGACTTGTCTGGATGGTGAGGAACAAAATGCCATCCTGGAGGAAAGAAGTGACTTACCAGATCAATGGGATCATGGATATTTTTATGGACTGGCTCTTTGTGGAAGAGATTGTGAATAAGGGGTTTCTGGACATACTCTGTCCTTGATGACTTGTAGGTAGACATCTGGAGATGACTAGCTGACTCTGAAGCAAGGGCTGAGGAATATGACTGTCTTGGGATTGTTCCAAGAGACTGAAATCTGTTAACCAAAGTAAGAGGAGGAACAAGAGAAAGCTGTTTCTTGTTAGAAGACTCCTTCTTGCTGGAAGACATCTGAAATGAAAATGGGTTAACAATAACTTATAACTGATAAGAAATTTTTTAAATAAACAATTTTGACTTGGAGGAACAGATTCTCTCAAAACGATGTAGGATTAGCAAGTGATCATATGGGACTTCTTCCATAATATCATCAATTTCTGACCAAAGGGTTTGAATGGTGTTACTATATCTGGTTATTCTGGTTCTGTAGTAGGAGCAAGGGAAAGGCATGGCTAAGGTTTTCCCTGTAAAAATTCCCTGGTAAGAAAATCAGGAATATAATTTTGAGTACTTTTAATATATTCTATATCAAAATCAAATATGCTTAAGATGGCTTGCCATCTAGCAAATATTTGCTTACTAGCAATATTTTGAACATCCTTTTGTAAAACATATTTTGCACTTTTACAATCGACTCTGAATAAAAACCGTTGATTTAAAATATCATCTTGAAATTTACTAATACATAAAACAATAGATAAAATCTCTTTTTTAATAGTACTATAGTTTATTTGTGCAGAATTATAGGTTCCTGAATGGAAGCGAACAATTTGTTCAGGAGAACTGGGATTGACTTTCTGTAAGAGGATACCTCCATAACCAACATCAGAAGCATCAGTTTGAATAATCTTGAAAGAATTTTCAGTAGGAATGCCAAGGCAAGGCAAAGTCTTGACATATTGTTTTAACTCTCTGACTATGGCAGTGTGAATGGAAGACCAAGGAGGAGGGTTGTCTTTCAGTCTCTCAAAGAGGGGTTGACATTTCTTCCTAAGGTCTTTATAGAATTCAGCAATGTAATTGAGGGATCCTAAGAACCTCTATAACTGGTTTTTATCAAGGATTTCATCCGGGAATTTATTCCCAAATAAAATTGACCTATTAATTGGAATAATTGTTCCCTGATAAATATTATAACCTAAAAATCTGACTTTGGTTTGAAATAACTCTATTTTAGAGGCAGAGATGACTAACCCTTATGTTTGATGACCTCTAAAAAAATTTTCAAATGTTTCCAATGTTCATCTATAGACTGTGAGAATAGAAGAACATCGCCAATGTAAACAATTGAAAAGTGACTATAAGGGTTAAATATTTCATTTATTATATTCTGAAATTCACTAGGTGCATTCTTTAATCCGAATGGCATCACATTCCATTCTTAATAACCAAAGGGTGTAGTAAAGGCAGTTTTGTACCTATCTTTAGGATTTACTTGTATCTGCCAAAATCCACTCTTTAAGTCAAATTTAGAGAATACAACTGCATTACTAAGTCTTTTAATTAAGTCTTTTTTATTAGGTATTGGGTACCTAATCCATTCTAAGATCTCATTTAATGGTTTATAATTAATTACTAGTCTGGGAACTCCTCTTTCTATCTCAGAGCTTTTATTTACATAAAAGACTGAGCAAGACCAAGGTGACTTACTTTTACTAATGATTTTATTTTTTAATAAATCATTTATTTCTTTTTTACAGACTTCTAAGAGTTCTGCATTCATTTGAATTGGCCTAGACTTAGTCGGTATCTTATTCTCACTAAAGTCTTTGACATAAGGCAAATTCACTATGTGTCGCTTCCTATGCCAGAAGGCACTAGGTAAGGTAGAACATATTTCTTGTTCTAAAGTTTTTTTAAATTGTTCAATCTTTTGACTAAGTTGCTTACTAGTTAAGTTTTCTTCAATTCTCTTATATTTTACTTCTTCTTTAAGATAGTTAATTTGACTCTCCTTCTGATTAACTAAGTTAATAGACAAAAAAAAGTCTTTTAATCTTTTTAATTGAATAGACTCAGGTTTATTTAAAAATTTAAACATTACCTGTTGACCTAAAGGTTTAGTAAAAATTCCTTTAGTATCAATACTAAATGGATATAGTAAGTAGAGAAAGGGTAATCCTAGAATTACTCTATCTGTCATATTTTTTACTAAGACAAAGGATGTTTTAAAATAGACTTTATCTTGACATATGTGAACTTTAGGTAATTTGTAATTTACTCTTAAATTACTTCCATTAGCAACGCTTAATCTTTCAGTAGTTTTGTGATAGTATTTAGTAGGAATTATTCCTTCTTGAATACAATTCACATCTGCTCCTGAATCGACTAAGGCGATAACTTTCAATTCATAACTATTAATAATTAACTTAACTTTAATTTGCCATTTTTGTATGTTAAGTTTTTTAATTATATTTAATTTGCTACTATCCTGACTAATACTTTTACTTTTTTCAGATTCGTCTGACGAAGAAGACTCATCTGATGACTTATCCTTTCTTTCTAACTTAGTAAATTGATCATTTATTTTTAATATTGTTATTTCATCTTCTAATTGTTTATCTTTATCTTTTAACTCTTTTATTTCCTTTTTAACTAGATTTATCTCATGTTGTAAATCTTGTAAGGTTACTTCTTTTTGTTTATCTTTTTTAAATCTATCTAATGTGTTATTTAAGCTTATTATTGGTTTACTATTTTTAGATTTATTATCATTCCATAAGTTTCTAAGTTTACTAATATACTGTCTTTTTAACTCTTCATTCTCTATTTTACTGATTAATTCTATCAGGACATTTTCTTCTTCCTGAGTTTTAGTAATAACATTTACCTTACAACAATTATCATTACATCCTATTTTAATATCTTCATCTTCGCTAGGGTAGTTACTAGATGAACTAGATTCAGAGTTATGTTGACTATCAGACTTATCTCTATCTGACTCATAACTAGTTATATTAGTTAACTTAAATATCTCAAAGATCCTATTCTTATCTTCTTCGGATATTTGTAACTTATTAATTTTAGCTTTTGACCAATATTCATTCTGATAATGACCCTTTTTACCACATTTGTAACAGATAACATCTTTACTAGATTTAGTTCATTTATATGGTTTACTAGATGGTTTATTATTAGGTTTGCTATAAAAATTATTATTATTTTTACTATAGTGTTTAGTCTTATACTTATGGTTTTTATGTGACTTATAGGGCTTAAATGTTTTAATACGATTTCTTTTACTAGGCGCGATTGATGGTAGACCATACTGCTCGCAAAAGTTCCCTAACTCGTATTTAGCTCTATGTTTATCACTTTTAGCTTGTTTACTAATTTTCATATCAATGCACATTCTTAATCCTTCTTTTTGAATAGTACTAATGATATCTCCGTAGGTTAACTTATCGTATTCTATTTGACCTGTAGGTTGACTAAAGACATCTCTAATCTTATGGGCAAAAAGACTAGGTAATCCATTAATAAATTTTTCTTTCCAAAAGGGAGCGGTGCAATCATCCCTAACCATGACTCTAGATGTGAAGACATCTTTGTACCATCTAAAATCACTAAGTGTCGGACAACTTAGGTTACTGAGTTGATCATGGATCCTAGAGTGAATGTCACTAGGTGTTCCAATAAAATGTTTAATAATAGTATAGATTAATGTGTTAATTCCATCAGGTATTCCTGATCCTAAATTTTCATCAAAAATAGGAAAGTTATTCTCATCTAACTGGACAGCATGTTTAATGCTTTCTTGCAGTTCTTCTGAGAGATACTTATCCCACCATGACTTTAGCATTCCTGTAAACCCTGATGCTAAAAGATCAACAATATCTGACTGAGAATAATCTAAATAGTTGTGAGATAACTATTTCTGACCATTGACATGTGATGTAACTTTTGTAGAATATTATGTTCACTTAGACCATCTATATTCCACTCATATAACTTCTTGGCTTCAATAGAGAATTGATTATCCAAATTCCTTTCTTCAAACTGAAGATCAGGCAGACTGGGACGTGTATACCAATTCTTTGTGACTGAAACCTCATTATTAGGTTTGTTGTTGTATTTTAATTTATTTATATTGAATTATTTTTCTAAATTAGCAATTTCACTATCTGAGGAGTCTGAAGAAGACTCTGTAGAAGATGTCTTAATTTCATTTTGGTTATTAATGACTTGAATAGAAGAACATTCTTCTTTCTTAGCTTCTAGCTTAGAAAAGATTTTTTTTAATTTTTTAATATTATCTTTATCCTTACTAGTGTTTAATCCAAGTTTACTCCTATTACTAGATAGTTTAACTATGGGTGTCTCTAGATTTTTACTAGACGTAGAGGGTTTTTCTAAAGGATGACTTTCCACTATAGTTTCAATCTTGTCTAACTGTTTCCCAATAGTTTTTAAACATTGATTAGTGTAATTGTTTTGTTCTATGACTTTTTTAAATTCAGTATTATCACCTACCTTAAAAGGTGAGGCTTTTATTACTGACTCCTTATGTTCTATATGTATGGTTTCTAAGGGAGGATGACTAGATGTAATTTCTTTATTATCACTAGTTTTCTATTTACTTTTAGTAATGGTATTTACTTTTTTATAATAATTTTCTAAATAATCAAAGAAATTAATTTCACTTTTAACCTCATTCATAAATGACTGCCAGGAGTAAAGAATTCTTTTTCGTTTATTTTTTGAATAATTATTTTTATATTCTTTTCTTTTTAACTTATTATATTCTGAATTAAATTCTTCATAAAGTTTGACTAAGTCAAATTTAAATTCAGTTTTAATAGTTAATAACTGTGGATTAACTGGCGTACTTACTTCAAAATCTGTTTGTGTAGGTGACTCGTTAGAGGATTCAACTTCTTCCTCTTCCTCCTTTCCAAAGGGAGAGTGTCTAGTATATTTAGCCTTACTGACTTGCGGCGAAAACTCAACTCCTTTTAACTTAGTTCTAGTTTTGACTGGGTTAATAAAATCTACATCATTTTTATAAATATTTGACATATGTTCTCCATCTATGCTATGTCTAGAGGGGTTTTTACTATGTTTTCTGGAAGTACTTCCTAGACTGATAGTAGTACTTCTATTATCAAAGCTATGTTTAGAAGGTATATGTCTTCTTAGATCTTTAAAGCTTATGTTAACTGTTCCATTTGAATTTTGTTGAATAAATTCTAGATCGTCTGCATTATTTACTATGTTCTTTTGATAGTTTTCATTATTTAATAACCAACTATCTGGAAGAGTTACTTCTTCCCAAATGACTGGTCTAGGTATCCTAATATTAGCATTATCAATGCTACTTTTAATAAGTAAAGTTTGACCGTTTGGACTTTTTACTAATGCTTGTGCATTTAAATTCGTTTTCATACACTTATAATATATTCTGTATATAAGTGCTACTGTGTGACTTCCTTCTAACATTTCTGTGAAGGCACCTGTAGTTTTTATATTTAAGGTGACTGCTTTAGTAATATGTGGATCACTGAGACTTAAGGTAAAATCAGGATAACAGTTAAAATGAACTGATCCATCATTTAATCCTGTTTCTAGTAATCCCATAATACTAATTTTAAAGTC
>BRYE01000006.1:6664732-6667232 GCA_030159115.1 Actinidia arguta var. hypoleuca | reverse complement strand
ACATCGCCTAATAGGACCACATCGCCCCAATGCCAAACTTGATCGTCAAAAATGTCGTCGTACCAGTTGATCATTTCGATTGAGAGGTCACTAGTGTTCTCCATCTTGCCAGGGGGCGATGTTGGTTACTTCGCCGGATCAGAGATCATCACCATGAGAACTCCATCTTCATAAGGAACATATCTTCATGAGAGTCTCAATCACGCCGCCTATAATAACGGAATGTTCTCCAGATGGCAACTTCCTATTCTATCTCTGATATTGTTGGGATATCCTTTCATACTTATCCTTGTAGATATCTCGTCATGATCCACTAACACGGCCCACCATTCTTCATCTATAGAAAAGTCGCTCCCCCACCATAATGAGGTATGATTTAATCCTGACATACACGCACAGATAGTTCTATTTTCTCACTAATTATATTATTCTCGCTTTGGTCTGATTCGCAAGTTGGAGGGGTTGGGAGCGGCCTTGCTTCGGCCGGTCACGTTTGTTCGTTTGCGCAAGTCGACCGAGTAGTTGTCGAGGTCTAGAACCGAGGTAAAAGAGCAATTCTAGTTGTTGGTTGCTCGCCCCAATTTTCTACTACAGCAAATATAGTTACTAGTGATGTCATAATTTGAACACATTGGAAAGTAACCTTAAAGATGACTAAGTGAGCTTGGAGTGACCTCGCTTTCAATGGAGATTTAGGTGGGTGTCGATCAAAAACTATCTGATAATTAAATAGTAAAAAAATGTTAGCTTGCTTACCAATTCTGGTCGCAGTTGGAGATTTCATAGCTATCTTTAACCCTAATTTGGAAAGATTTTTCTCGGTCATCTGTTTCAATTTTTATGTGGATAAGTAACCTCACTTTTACTTCCTCATTAATCAAAAAACATTCTAGATGAAGCTGATAAATGAACCAAGTTATTTAAGGTTGGCTCGTGATTGGCTCGATTAATACTTGTTCGAAATCGATTCACCTAATAAACAAACCAAGGTTCGAATATCATTTTAAAGATAGTTAACCTCTCAAATCAAACTTAAACAATCTACTACAACTCAACTCAATAAGCTTGGAATATTTAAAAAATTCAAGTTACTTATGATCGATTCGATTAAAACTCGTTTGAAATCGATTTACTCAATAAACAACCTAAGTTCAAACATGTATTCAAACTCATTAAATTTTTAAATTAAACTTTAACAATCGATTGTTCCACTATCTCCTAATAAGAGAAATGATGCCAAAAAGAGAATTTATTTGGAAAAGGATCCTTGTGAGTGGGTGAGTGGTAAGAGACAAGAAGTAACTAATTATAGATGGAATGCTTGTCAACAAATCTACAAAGATCTCTATGCATTAAATGATTACTTTTTATTAAGTGCATTATTAGGTGGAAATTATGCTATAGCTATCTATGCCACTTGAATCAAACTCACAAAAGTCACATATTTTATGAAAACATTTTTAAATGATTTGATTAATTTATTTGATGGGTGAAAATTAGATTCCAAGCTAGTTTTTTATTTGAAGAGACTAAACTAAACTAAACTAAACCAATCATTTGTATCAATCAATTGAAATCGACGATATGAATATTTTTACTTTGTTGAGCTCTATCGAGAGCTAAATGTTCACTGAAATTCAATCAAATTATATTATTTTTTATTACTGCATCCAACGTTAATTTCGGTCTACCCTTTCCTTTAGTGTCATTACTACCAAAAACTCATATCGCTTTTTCTTACTACTGCGTCGATAGGTGTACGACATACATGTTCACACCACATATATGTTTATTCTCTCTTAGCTGATCCTCAATTGATGCAACTTCTACCATGTCACAAATGTTATCGTTCTTATTTCTATACTTTCTAGTCTTAATGCACATTAATTTTTATAATAAAGGACCAGACAAGTTCAAAAATTGAATTTTATAATAAAGTTGGTGAATTGTGGCCCTATCGATCTTTGACTCAACGTAATGATATGAACTATTCAATTTGTAAAGTATGATGAGAAGATCGTCCTTATGAATTTTTTATTATTGAAAATCAGCAATCGTATGACCAAGTCATATTTGATTTAAGAAAATAAACAGTGTGATTTTCTCTAAAATCATAAAATCATAATGTCAGCTAGTCCTATAATGGATCGTATCATTAATCTAAGTCCAAATTGGGCTACAACTTGACAAATTTACTATAAATTCAAACAAAGAAATTTGATTGCTTGCAGAATTATCTATTTGCAATCACCTTGCATCTTTGCCAAAGATGTAATAATAATACTAATTTGAAAAATATGGGAGGTGATCAAAATGATTATGACAATAAGGACCCACTAATAATTCCCAAAATCAAGCAACCACTGACATCAAAAAGAGCTCATAATTGGCCAGTCTCATAACTCTTGTGAACACGTGGATACCATGGTCAGGTCAAGTCACAAAATACTGAAAATGGAAACAAGGTGACAGGAAATTGAGAGAAATTGAATTTGTTCTC
>BRYE01000006.1:6642232-6644732 GCA_030159115.1 Actinidia arguta var. hypoleuca | reverse complement strand
TTTTCCCTTATTATATTGTTTTCGGAATTTCCACTAAGGCGAATGTTTCTAGTACTGAGCAAACCATTTTCAAAGGAAATTGTTTTTGAATAATGATAGGTACACACCCAAAAATGGGTGTGTACCAGTCATACTCAAAATGATGTGTCATAAATAAGTGGGACCCGCTCTAATTAGGATTTTTTAAAAAATTCTAATTATGGCGAGTCCCACTTGTTTGTGACACAAAAAAATGGGTGTGTCTGATACACACCCATTTTTTAGTGTGTATCTATCAGTGTTCATTGTTTTTACCCCCGCCCGCCCGCCTAACACCATTGTCTCAAATTGACTTTTATATCCCTCTCTCATATATGGTTTTTCATCACTCGTCCCCCAGCCAAATCAATCTTTGCGTTTTATTTTTTTTCATTTTTGTTTTGTTTTGTTTTGTTTTAATTTTTTTCATTTTTACGTAGTTTTATTTTTTTAATCAATTTTATTTATTAATTTTTTTAATTTAATTTTTGTGTGTTTGTTTATTAATTGTTAGTATTTTTATTATTTTCATATATATTTTTTTTATTTTGATCCTTTGAAATTACAACCCAGTCAATCACCCCATTTGTGTTTCTTTTCTTTTTTTTTTTCAGTTTTGTTTAATTTTTATTTAGTTTTGTTTCTTTTATTTTATTAATTATTTTTGTTTATTATTATTTTTATTTAATTTTTGTGTATTTTATTATTAACTAGTAATTGCTCGTGCCCACATGTACTATGTAAAAAAAAAATTGAAAACTAATTTTGAGTCGTAAAAAAAAAATATTTTACACTAATTAAACGATTTACAAATAAAAAGTCATAAAATTTGGCATTTTGTCTTCTCAAAAAGTCTTCAAACACTTCTCAATTGTGAATTTTCATGATATTCCGAAAAATCCTTGTATCAATATGTATGTACAATAAAGAAAGTACACATAAATATGCGCGTACAATAAAAAAAGTTGAACAGAAATTGTTTAAATTTTCAAATTTGTTTTGAACATTTAAATTAATTTTTTCAGATTGTAAAACTTTGTGATTTCTCAAAATCTCATGTGGAAACAATGGATGATGTGCAGCAAAGTTGAAGACAAAATGTATCAAAGATAGAGCAACAGTTATATTAAGTTCTTTAATAAATTGTAATGGTCAATCAAATATTTTTACACTGTCTCTTCTAAGTTTCCATCTAACAGTAAAAAAGCAAATACATAAGTTAAAATAAGCATCAATTTGTTGTAAACCTATAAGAGTAATCTATAAGAAGAAGCGACTTACATTGCCAAATATTGTAAGGTTATCAATGAAATAGATGCGTAATTAGTGTCTGTTACCATGAAACTTAATTAGTGCCGGTTACCATCAAAGTAAGCACACGAAGAAATTACAATATATAAATGAATAAGCACATGAAGAAATCCACTAAATATTTTTAAGAATCGAAAAAGTATACATTGCTCTTTTATTACGTAGTACTCGTAGGCAATTTTTAAAATGTAATTGTTAATAGCAATTAAACGTGATCTCACATTTCAGTCCATGGTTGATTTTTCTATTTTGGTGGTTGGGGAGTTTTTCTTGATTCTATTATTTTGTTAAAGTAAGGAGGGCAATAAAAAAAAAAAAAAGAATTCAAACTAATGCAAAAAAGCTTGATTGCAAGAAAAAAAAAATTTTGCCCCCTTAAAGTATTAACTGATTTATGCTTTTGACCTAATTCAAATTTTTTTGTAAATTTGAACCGGAACCTATTGTTTTTTGATTAACTATACTTTGCCCCCTAAAGTATTAACTTATTTCCGCTTTGGCCCTTAAACAAAAAATTTTGTAAATTTGAACATTAACCTATTGTTTTTTGGTTAACTATATGTTGCCCCCTTAAAATATTAACTGATTTCCGCTTTGGCCCTTAAACAAATTTTTTTATAAATTTAAACCTTAATCTGAACCTATTAATTGCTTAACTCTGTAAATTATAGTAAATTGATGTTTTTCTGCTTTGGCCCTTCAACAAATTTTTTTGTAAATTTGAACCTGAACCTACTTTGGCCCTTAAAACCAATTTTTGAACTCTATAAATTATTGTAAATTGATATAAATAGACAACATCATCTTATATAAAGTTTCAATATTTTTGGTATGTGATTTTCAAACAGTGAAGTTTGTCAATCCTTTACGAATATTTGTTACTTCTATTAGATACTTATACCACATGTTATTGATGACATTACATTATACACTTTTGTAAATAAAATAAATTTTTGCTATTGAAATCACCCTTTTTTCAAATAGTAATAACATGGTTATTGACCAAGAAGCAAGAATTTTTTAAAGGTCAAAGAAGGATATTGAACTTTCTTCGTGATCATACTAAACCCCCCAAATGAAAGGAGGTCAATACCACATGGGGCTTTTAACAAAATGTTCCTATATTTGAATCAGACATGCAGACAACATCTTCAATAGACTTTCTTGGATG
>BRYE01000006.1:6617232-6639732 GCA_030159115.1 Actinidia arguta var. hypoleuca | reverse complement strand
GTACAAGAGCGGTGTTAACAAACCTCTAATGGAGATGGAGTCCTTTTAGAGAGTAAAGTCTTTGAGAAGACGTCTCTGCCTTGGGCGAGGTAGATCATCTCGCCCTATGGCGATACGGAGGGAATATGTAAATAGAATGGAGCTCAATTTATTAACAATATGAGGCGACCTGGAAGGTGAGTTTGGAGATGTTGGGCGACGTACCTTGCTCGGAACGCCTTATGATTCAGGACTTGTTCGAATTATTCCACATCAGTAGCCCCCTACTCGAAAGTGCCGAGATATTCGGGACCTTTGAGTAATATCATTAAAAGTTATGGACCCGCGTGGATGTGCATTAAATGTGCTTCTCCTCCCGGTTCGACACGTGGATGAGGCATTAAATTCTTCAGAGCAGTTTTGGGAGAAAAGGGCGGCGCCATGATTACTTTTGGCAGGATTGATGGCTCTGGGCTCAAGTTTCAAAAAGAATTTCAAAAGATAGATTAATCTGGGTCATTGAAGCGGATGAATCTCATCCGTCACTTCCTTATATATAAGGGACCCTACCCATTCACTTTTATCCTTTTCTGCCTAACATCACTCTCTGTCTTCTAGTTCTTGCTTGCGGTTGTTCTTCCTGCCTTAGTCTCCTTGCCTCTGCCTGTGGCCGTCCATTATTTCTTAGCACAGTAAGTAATTGTTCGTTCTTTCTTTACTTAGTTGTATGTCCCATAGGTCTACAATGAGTCCAACTTTGGATTCTTTGCCTTCGTGGATCTCAGACCATTTAGGAGAAGGTTCGTCGTACGTTACTGACGAGGTTAGACAATCCCCTAGGTCACCAATGGAAGATCCATCCGTTGCCGAGGTCGCCCCTTTAGGTGACGTCTATCCCTCTGTAACTAAAGAACACAACACTATGACTCTTAAGGAGCTCGACTTACTAAGGGAGACTTATTCATTCTCTCAGGGTGTACAGCTCAGACTTCCTGAGGAGGGCGAGACCATTCTTTCTGCTCACCCTGGCGAGGTAGCTTTCTACGAGGCCGCCTTTCCTACGGGTCTCCGTTTTCCTATTCCCTTAATAATTAGGTCAATTTTGATTTTTTATAAAATTTGTCCTGCTCAGCTCGTCCCCAACGCGTGGCGCAGTATCGTCGGTGCCGTGTTGTTGTGGCGAGTTCACAAGTATGTGATGACCCTATCCGAGTTTAGGAATATTTTTTCCCTTACTAATAATCCTAAGCCGGACCAAAGGTGGCTCTACTTCAAAGCGAGGTACAAGAAAACTATCCTCGGAGGGTACCCCAGCAACGTGAAGGGGTGGAAAAGCAGGTTCTTCTTTGCCTCCGGGGACAGTTGGGAGCTTTTTGATGAAGAACCTCGGGAGGGAGTACCGCGGATTCCGAGGTCATGGGGAATTCCAGGTCGGTTTTTATTTTGCCAATGTTGGTTTATTGATTAATAAGGTCGGTATTAACATAGGCCTTTTTCAGATAAATACTGCAACGAGCTGCCCACGTTGCTGTCGTTCGAACAGGAATTCTATGACCAAATTTCGCAGTCGGTGGCGGAACGTGGGCGCTACGCGGTCCCCATGATTTTTAAAACCAAGGCCTTTCGCCGGGTTTTCAGCTCGCCCGATCCTACGGAATCAAGAGAAGAGGGCGATCATCCGCAACAGCCATCGACGTCGGGTGAAGTGGGTGAGTCCCGCTCTTCCCGTGGTGAACTTCAAGATGGCCAGCCCCGAGAGGACTCGATAGAATATCTAGGGACTGTTAGGAACTGAGGAGGGTTGCTCCTCATATTTCCGACCTGACCTTGTTAAGATGGTCGGGAGAAAAAATTCGAGACCCTGTCTTAGAATTTTGCTCAGCGTTGGGATCGATCTCGATCTCGACATCAGAATCCTGGTTGGATTCCGAGCTATCCCCCGAGCTTAGATCGGATGGTATAAACCCTTGCTAACTTTGTTGATTATTTTTTTACGTTTGATATATATCTTTTTTTTTCTTTTTTGCAGCGATGTCGAAGAGGATCAGCCTCAAGAAGCTCGGTGAGAGGGTGGAGAGAGCCTGAGGTGAGAGTTCATCCAAAAAATCTGCTCCTCTTGCAAAGGGGGTGGTTATTGGCGAGAAGCGCCCGGTGGATGAACCTCCTATCTCGTTGAGCAAGAAGACGAAGTCCGGGGATGATTCCAAAGGCAAAGAGCAAGCCCCCATCCCTGAACCAAAAAAGAAGTCTGGTCCAGCACGCCATCCAATGGCCTCTTCTTCTGGTCCCGGGGAGGGAAGCTCGCCCTCGTTGGGTACAGTTCTTGGTCCAAGGGCCTCCATTTTGGAGAGCCCTTCGGTGACCAAGAAGATCCTTCGAGGGGTAATCCCTCCTACGGATCAAGAGAAGGTGGGGCAGCTTTCTCTGGACCAGACTGCCTCAAAATTTTTCTAAGCTCTCAGCCAGGTATTATTTTGATACTAACTTCTATATGTTTTATCCTTGTTAAATATGATTGTTTTGATCTGATTAGATTTGTTTGTAGCAGGCGCTTGTGTTCGGATCTTCTCTAGCGGTGAAGAGCAGGGAGACAGTTGAGGAGGCAAGCCTACAATAGGGGCGAGCTGCCTCTTTGGATACTGAAGTTTCTCGCCTTCAGAAGTTGTCCGCCGATCTGGAGCAGCAACTGGCCGAGGCGCGAGCTCAGGAATAGCAGGTCGGCGATGAGTTCGCCAAACTTAAGGCTGAAAGGGACACCTTCTCCAACAGTCTGTCAAAGGTAGGGCTTTTGGTTGAAGACTTGAGGGGCAGAGTGGAGCGTGCTGGAAAGCTGGCTGTTGAGGAATTTAAATCCTCGTCAGATTTCTCCGAGGTTGTTAAAAGTGCCTCCTCGAAGTACTTTGGCGAAGGGTTTGACTTCTGTAAATGACAACTCCGTCACCACCATCCCGACCTGGCCATAGACTTGGAGGAGATGCGTCTCGACCTCGACCTGCTTGACGAGGAGGATGAAGGGGAAGGGGCCGAGGAGGAAACGGTTGAAAAAGGAGATGCGAACCCTCCGGGCGACGCAGATCCTCAAGTCGATGACAACCCTCCCCCTTTATCATAAATGTAAATGTAATTTGTAATTTGAATTGACATGAATATAAATGTTGACTTCCTCGGCAATTTTGAATGTTGATTTTTATACTTCAGTTTGTGTATGTTACATAATTCTTAATTAATGGCGAACTAGGATAGGAGAGGTCATTTTCTAGTGATCTGGAACCTTTTAATTTTGGCGAGCAAGATGCCTTCATTTGGCGATCTTGATTGGGCGACCAAGATGCTTCCCATCTTGCGATAAAGTGGCGATCTTGATTGGGCGACCAAGGTTCCTTCATCTTTTTATGAACTGGCGACCTTGATTAGGCGACCAAGATGCCTCCATCTTTAGATGAACTGGCGATCTCGATTAGGCGACCAAGATGCCTCCATCTTTTGATGAACTGGCGATCTTGATTTGGCGACCAAGATACCTCCATCGTCTTTTGATGAACTGGCGATCTTGATTAGGCGACCAAGATGCCTCCGTCATCTTTCGATGATCTGACGATCTTGATTAGGTGACCAAGATGCCTCCTTCATCTCTCGATGAACTGGCGATCTTGATTAGGCGACCAAGATGCCTCCGTCATCTTTCGATGATCTGGCGATCTTGATTAGGCGACCAAGATGCCTCCATCGTCTTTTGATGAACTGGCGATCTTGATTAGGCGACCAAGATGCCTCCGTCATCTTTCGATGATCTGACGATCTTGATTAGGCGACCAAGATGCCTCCATCTTTCGATGATCTGGCGATCTTGATTAGGCAACCAAGATGCCTCCGTCATCTCTCGATGAACTGGCGATCTTGATTAGGTGACCAAGATGCCTCCGTCATCTTTCAATGATCTGGCGATCTTGATTAGGCGATCAAGATACCTCCGTCATCTTTTGATGAACTAGTGATCTTGATTTTGCGACCAAGATGCCTCCGTCATCTTTCGATGATCTGGCGATCTTGATTTTGCGACCAAGATGCCTCCGTCATCTTTCGATGATCTGGCGATCTTGATTAGGCGACCAAGATGCCTCCATCTTTTGATGAACTGACGATCTTAATTAGGCGACCAAGATGCCTCCGTCATCTTTTGATGAACTGGCGATCTTGATTAGGCGACCTCCATCCTGCACTTTGTTATTGAAATAAACTGGAGAAGTTTTATTACTCGGAATAAAATCTAGGAGTTACAAGTATTTCGCCCAAGGGAGTTATTGGAAATATTTCTTCAAATGCTCAGCGTTCCAAGGATGGGGGAGTGCTTTTCCATTCATGTCTTCCAGCCAATAAGTTCCTGGTCTAGTTACCTTGACAACCTTGTAAGGGCCTTCCCATGTTGGTCCTAATTTCTCAGCATTTGGCTCTTTGGTTGATAGGGTAACTTTCCGCAGAACTAGGTCGTCAGGTAAGAATGATTTGTGTTTGACTCTCTGGTTGAAATATTTGGCGACCTGATGCTTATAAGCTGCTTATAAGCTGCCACGGCACTTACTGCTGTGGGTAAAATGGCGAGGTATATGAACAATTCTTCTCCCGTGGTCGGAACCACAAGCAGAGGAGGTGACCCTAAATACTTTTTGAGCTGTTGAAAAGCTTCCTCCGATTCTTCTGTCCATTGGAAATTTTGATTTTTCCTTAAGATTTTGAAAAATGGTAAACATCTGTCCGCTGATTTGAAAACAAATCTATTGAGGGCGGCAACCCGCCCAGTTAACTGCTGAACTTCACGGATATTTCTGGGCGAGCTCATCCCGAGCAGAGCTTGAATTTGGTCCGGATTGGCTTCAATTCCACGTTTGGTTACCAAGAACCCTAAGAATTTTCTAGATGATACGCCAAAAATGCATTTGAAAGGATTTAACATCATCCTGTGTTTCCTCAGAATGTTGAAAGCTTCTTCAAGGTAGGCGACGTGCTTTGCTGCTTCGAGGCTTTTCACGAGCATGTCGTCTATATATACTTCCATGGTCTTTCCAATCAGCTCTTTGAACATCTTGTTCACTAATCTTTGATAAGTAGCCCCAGCATTTTTGAGACCGAATGGCATGACCTTGTAGCAATACAATCCTCGTTTCGTGATAAAAGAAGTTTTTTCTACGTCGGGGGAAAACATCTTGATCTGGTGATATCTGGAGAAGGCATCCATGAAGCTAAAAAGCTCGTGTTTAGATGTGGCGTCGACTATTAAATCAATTTTTGGCAATGGAAAACTGTCTTTTGGACATGCTTTGTTGAGATCAGTATAGTCCACGCATACTCTCCACTTCCCTCCCTTTTTTGGGGCGACGACGACATTAGCTAACCATTTCGGGTAGTGGGCTTCCTTGATAACTTTAGCTCTGATGAGTTTGGCGACCTCCTCATCGATAACTCGAAGCTGCTCGAGGGCGAATTTTCTTCTCTTCTGGCGAACTGGAGGATTAGCCGGATTGATCTGTAATTTATGCATGGCGACCTGGGGATCTATCCCTGGGACGTCGCCTTGGGACCAGGCAAAAATATCGAAGTTTCTTTTTAAGAATTCCACTAAAGCACTACGCAGCTCTTTGGTAAGTTCTGTTCCGATCATAACATGGCGATCAGGATATTCCGGATGTATGGAAATTGAGGTAGTTTCTTCAAGGGGTTTAGTGTTTTCGGTTTCTCGGGGATCCATCAAGACAACCTGTTCCACCTCGTCCCTTTCCTCAAAGGTTCCATCTCGCCATCGTAGATCAGTAATTGCTATTGGATATTCTGTACTGGGGGGGTCTCGATCTTCATAGCCGAAATGAAACATTGTCTGACCACTTTCTAGTCGCCCCGCACTTCACCCACTCCTACAGAAGTGGGGAACTTCATTTTCAGGTGGTAGGTTGAAGTGATCGCCCTAATTCCGCCTAGAGTTAGGCGACCTAAAATGGCATTGTAGGGGGAAGGGCAATCAACCACGATGAAGTCTTACCAAATGGTAGTTTGGCGAGGTTCTGTCCCCAAAGTAACCGGCAACTTAACCCATCCCAGTGGATGAGTCAGATTTCCTCCAAATCCCACCAAGGGTGTCTGGAAGGGCTGCAATTTGTCGAGCCCTATCTTCATTTTTTTGAATGCGGAGATGAACAGAATGTCGGCCGAGCTACCATTATCGACCAAAATTCTTTGGACGGTAAAATTGGCGATGATGGCCGAAACGACTAGGGCGTCGTCATGAGGCAGGTGCAGGCCTTTCTGGTCATCATTGTTGAAGGTAATTGGTGGGTGGACATCGGCTATTGGCGAGGATAGGTTGTAAACTTCTGCGGACAGCATGTCTGCACTTCTGGCGTGCCTCTTTTTGGATGAATTCGAACTCGCTCCGGATCCAAACCCGCCGTGTATTACCTGAATGTCTCCAGCTGTAGGTCGATTGTCGCCATATCTTCTTTCCGGTGAATTGGGGGAAGGGCGATCTCCAACGTACTTTCTCAAATACCCTCTTTTGATGAGATCGGCTATTTGCTCCTTTAGATGAAAGCAGTCTTCGGTGTTATGGCCATGGTCTCGGTGAAATTCGCAGTATTTGTTTTTATTTCTCTTCCGGGGATCAGTCTTGATTTTCGAGGGCCACTTGACGAACTCCTCATGCTTGATTTCTGTGAGGACTTGGGCAATAGGAGCATTAAGTGGAGGTAACACCAGCTCCGTGCGGCGAGGTGGAGTACGAGGTCGCCGGTCACTGGTCCGCCTCGAGTCCCGATTAGGCTTCTTGCTCCTCCGTTTATCGTCCCTATAATCAGATCGCCTTGTTTCAGGCTCTTTCCTCTTATGGTCCTCCTTTCCTCTTCGCCTCCGTTTGGCTTCGGCCAATTCCTCTGCAGCGATGTACTTATCGGCTTTACTTTGATGGACGGACAATGTCTCCGGAACGTTTTTGGACAGAGAATCGAACAAGGGACCTGGGCGAAGCCCCTCCATCATTGCCATGACGACCACTTTGTCACTGGGATCTTCAACTTCTAATATGGCCTGGTTAAATCGTTTCACATAATCTTTCAAGTTCCCTGTTTCCTTCTGGTGGATGGTGAAAAGATGGGATGCATTCTTCTGCCTGACCCTGCAGCTTATGAAATTAGCGACGAAAAGTCTGCTAAGTTCAACAAATGAATCTATGGTTCCGGGAGTCAACTTTCGGAACCACGACCTCGTCGACCCCTTCAATGTAGCAGAAAAAGCTTTACACATGACTTCGTCCGAGTAACCCTGGAGATGCATCAGACTTTTGTAAGAATCCAGGTAATTCATAGGATCTGTTTTGCCTTCATAGATCCCGAGCTGAGTAGGCAGTTTGAATCTGGATGATACCTTGGTTCTCATTATCCTCTGGGTAAAAGGTGGTTCAGTTTGCCTGATCAAAGCGTCTACAATTATTGGGGCACCAGTTCCCATGTTGATGGCGTCCAGTCGAGCGTCCAGGTCCCTAATTTTCTGGGAAGTGGATTATCTTGTTTCTGATGGACCCGTCGAGGAGATCTACCTCGCCTACCTCCTTCGCTTTCTAGTCCTGGCGTCTTGCTGGATGATGATCCTAGTGATGGGCTTCTTGGGCTTCTCTCTCGTTGAGGATGAAGGCTAGGAGAGAGACGGCGTCTGTCTCTTCCGGTGCTATGGTGACTTTGGGATACATTTCCTGATAGATGAGAACGACGAGGAGCCGGAGGAGGTGGTGGTTGATTATTTGTGGTGAGGTGCTGTATAAGGAGGGCATTATTTTTGTTCATGATTCTCATCTGTTCAGCCATCCCTCGCATCTCATGATGAAGGCCCTCTAGATCTGGAGCTTGGCTAGTGTTGGCCATTGGACGAGCTCTATTATCCAAAGGGCTGCTAGTGCTGGGTCTGGATAATAGTCGGCTGCGCAGGTGCATAGGATCAAGAGAACTGTCGTTCCCACAGACGGCGCCAAACTGTTGTGGTAAAAATCTGGGAGAGCAACCAACAGTCAGAATTGCTCCTCGGCCTCGGCACTGGATCTCGGCTAAAGCTAGGCGACCTACACAGCAATGAATCAAAAGTAATCGGCCGGGGTGAGGCCGCTCAAAACTCCTCCGGCGTATGAATCAGACCAAGGCGATCAGGAGATAAATTAAGGCAGTATGGAGAGCACGACAATAAGTGTGTGTGGTGCCTGTGTTGAGCGTACCTATTTGGTTATGGGGGAGCGGCTTTTATATAGGCGGGATTGCTGAGTCGTGTCAGTGTATCATGGCGAGTTCCTCGGAAGGATAAGCATGGGAGGATCTCCCAATTAAATCTGGAGACTAATCAGGAGGCTGTCAACTGGTGATCAATCCGTGATTATAGGCGTCGTTGTGGAGTTGGAGTCTATTGGAGACAGTTCTCTTGTAGAGGTGGAACTCTTTATGGAGATGGACTTCAATCAGGTACAAGAGCGATGTTAACAGACCTCTAATGGAGATAGAGTCCTTTTGGAGAGTAAAGTCTTTGAGAAGACGTCTCTGCCTTGGGCGAGGTAGATCATCTCGCCCTATGGCAATACGGAGGGAATATGTAAATGGAATGGAGCTCAATTTATTAACAATATGAGGCGACCTGGAA
Organism: Actinidia arguta var. hypoleuca; assembly: GCA_030159115.1. Taxonomy (NCBI): domain Eukaryota; kingdom Viridiplantae; phylum Streptophyta; class Magnoliopsida; order Ericales; family Actinidiaceae; genus Actinidia; species Actinidia arguta. Next base: position 6,631,092 of record BRYE01000006.1, on the reverse strand, counting down.
GGTGAGTTTGGAGATGTTGGGCGACGTGCCTTGCTCGGAACGCCTTATGATTCAGGACTTGTTTGAATTATTCCACATCAAAAATTATTTTATTTTGCTCTTGAAATTGAAGGAGTTATTTTTTTTAATTTTAAATCATTTGGTCTATTTGTCATCAAAACATATTCAATGAATATGAGACAAGAATCTAAAATCTCTTAATTTCAAATTCATGAATCCAAACGGAGCCTAAGTGATAAAAGAGTTCATGTGGACTTGTAAAAAAAACACATGAACCAGCTTAATTGAATGAAAGATAGTAAATGATTGATTAATACAATTAAAAGTAAAAGTATGGGTGATAAAAGAGTCATTCTATGTCTGGTTTAAAAACTTAAATAACTTTAAAATATATTTGAATTTAGTTTGTTTATCAAGTAAATTAATCTCAAATGAGCAATTTTAATCGAGTTGATTATAAACTAAGCTTGAATAGGTTGAATTTTTTAAATATTATAAACTTACCGAGTCTAATAAATTATTAAAATTTGATTTGAAAACTTAACTACGTTTAAAAATATGTCAAAGATTGAGTAAGACTTTGGTCAAAATACAAGAGCATAAGTCGTGATTTACACAAAAACAATGGATTTATCAAACCTATATATATATATATATATATATATATATATATATATCCACTTGTACTCCAAAACCACAAACCTTCACTGAGAAAAAAGAATTAGAATAATGTAGTTTAAATTAAGCACCACTGACCTGTTTGGTCAACTTCATTCTCAAAAAAAAAACTGCCATTATGAGTAATTTATTTGAGATTAGATTTATTTTATTTTTTTAGGGATTTTATTGGCCGGCTTGTTTGTAGTTCTAACTTTTAGTTATTTTGGTTTTCGAGTTTCTTCATTTTTGTACTATTTTAATACTCATGCCGTCAAGAAAAATCAAAATAGTATAAAAATGTTAATCAAACAATTAAAAATGTTCATTAAAGACAAAAAATTTCAAAAACTAAAATAACCAAAAATCCTAAGCCAAACAGCAATGTTAATTTACCAATAACTAACATGTTTGATTCTTTATCAATTAGAATGATCTATTCATTTGGTGTAAAAATCAGGTAACCATGTCATTAAGCATGGAACATAATTTCATAATATATATAATTCCTATATATCATCTAAATAGTTTTACATTTACCTCGCTAATAAATTTTCAATCGCCATCTTGTTCTTCTTCTTTTCAATATCTAGCGTAATATTTACGGGGGATTATTAAGTTAATCATTTTTAGTGTTAAATATTTTTCTAATTTATGGAAATCAATTTTAATATTTACTATGTTGTGTCAAAGCAAAGACTATTTTGCCTCTGAATATTGAGATAACTTTTACCAGAGATCTAATTTCGTTTTAATTGATTACAAAAATCTAATTTTATTGAAAGATCATTATTAAATCGTATCTAATTCATGTTAATTTTACAATAAAGCTAATTTTTGTAGGTTGACTTTGCTATTAACAATGTCACGATGACTAAATAACATTGTTATTGTAAATAATTTAAACAAAATTTATGTAATATACTCACCCAAAATGAATCTCGCAACTCTTATTTAGCCCTAATTTGGTCTATATATATTTTTTGACATCTTTTAGTTTTTTGATTTTTTGATTTTTAATAATTTTTTAATTAAAATTTTATATTTTTTCAGTCCTTTAGACAAGAGAATTTTAAAAATATAAATTTTTTCATTTAATTTAAAAAAAAAACACAAATTTATATTATAAACTTGCCTAAAATCAATCTCGCACGGACAGTTTATTTATTTATTTTTTTCTTCCTTTCTTATTATCATTATTTTTTGTTTTGGTCAAACCTATTTTCCAACGTTTTTAGTAATGACGTGGCATATTATGAATGGGTAATTGGCTTGCTTAAAATGCGCCTACCACATGAGATTACGTATTGCTAAGACACGTGAAACGATTCCATATCCCAATACAGGAAGAATCGAAATCAGAACTGAAAATAGCAACCTCTTTTCCTTCTTGATTTCGGAAGTTTGAACTGTACCCATCGTCCCGCTCTCACACTCCCACGCTCCAACTATATTTAATATATACGCATTGGAAAGGTTGCTGCCACGCATCATTTAATATATTTTGTTTGAGTGACAAAATTACCCCTTGATTTTTTGTGTCATCGACTCATCGCACCCTCTCCACAATGCGCAATAATCGACTGGAAAAAATTGCCAACCAAATTATCATCTACCTCTTGTTCTCTTATCAAATCCTGTCATCAAACCACCTCCGGCAACTAATCCAAGCTAATTACAGAAATAATCCACGATCAAAAATTAAAATGGTTTTCAGAAACAAAACCAAATTGGAAATCAAACTATTTCTTTAAGAATCTGACAATTGACATTGAACATGGAATAAAGGACTCGAAGTCTTCACCTATAATAATAGGTGATATGGAATAATTCGAGCAAGTCCTAAATCATAAGATATTCCGAGCAAGGCATGTCGCCCAAAGGTTCCAAACTCACATTCCTAGTCGCCTCACGTTATTAATAAATTGAGCTCCATTCCGTTTACATATTCCCTCCAGATCGCCATAAGGCGAGGTGATCTATCTCGCCAGAGGCAGAGACGTTATCACAAGACTCCATCTCAATTAGAGGTCTGTTATTACAAGACTCATGTACCTGATTGGAGTCCTCCTCCATGAAGAGTTCCACCTCTACAAGAGAACTGTCTCCAACAGACTCCAACTTCACAACGTCTATAATTACGGATTGATCACCAGTTGGCAGCCTCCTGATTAATCTTCAGATTTAATTGGGATATCCTCCCATGCTTATCCTTCCGAGGAACTCGCCATGATATACTGACACGGCTCAGAACTCCCGTCTATATAAAGGCCGCTCCCCCATAACCAAAAAGGTACGCTCAACACATGCACCACACACTTTCATTGTCGTGCTCTCCATACTGCCTTAATTTATTTCCTGGTCGCCTTGGTCTGATTCATACGCCGGAGGAGTTTTGAGCGGCCTCACCCCGGTCGATCACTTTTGCTCATTGTTGTGCAGGTCGCCTAGCTTTAGCCGAGGTCCAGCGCCGAGGCCGAGGAGCAATTCTGACTGTTGGTTGCTCTCCCAGATTTTTACTTCTCAAATTTTTACCACAACAGTTTGGCGCCATCTGTGGGAACGATAGTTCTCTTTACCCTATGCACCTGCGCAGCCGATTGTTATCTAGACCAAGCGCCAGCAGCCCTTTAGAGAACAGATCCCATCCAATGGCTAACGCTAGCCAAGCTTCAGATCTAGAGGGCCTTCATCATGAGATACGTGGGATGGCCGAACAGATGAGAATCATGAACGAAAATAACGCCCTCCTCATACAACACCTCACCACGAATAATCGCCCACCACCTCGTCTGGCTCCTCGTCATTCCCATCTATCTGGGAATGTATCTCAAAGTCACCATAGTACCGGGCGAGACAGGCACCGTCATTCTCCTAGCCCTTGCCCTAGACGAGAAAGGAGCACAAGAAGCCCATCATTAGGATCATCATCCAGCAAGAAGCCAGGGCCAGAAAGTGAAGGGGTAAGGCGAGGTAGATCTCCTCGTCGGGTCCATCAGGAACCAGGACGCCAAGATATATCTACTTCCCAGAAGATTAGAGATCTGGATGCCCGCTTGGACGCCATCAACACGGGGACCAGTGCCCCGATAACCGTAGACGCTTTGATCAGACAAATCGAACCACTTTTCACCCAAAGAATAATGAGAGCCAAGGTATCATCCAGATTTAAACTGCCTACTCAGCTCGGGATCTATGAAGGCAAAACAAATCCTATGGATCACCTAGATTCTTATAAAAACTTGATGCATCTCCAAGGGTACTTGGACGAAGTCATGTGCAAAGCTTTTTCAGTTACACTAAAGGGGTCGGCGAGGTCATGGTTCCGGAAGTTAGCTCCCGAAACCATCGATTCATTTGGTGATTTGAGCAGACTTTTCGTTGCCAATTTCATAAGCTGTAGGGTCAGGCAAAAGAATGCGTCCCACCTTTTCACTATCCACCAGAAGGAAACAGTAAACCTGAAAGATTATGTAAAATGATTTAACCAAGCCATATTAGAAGTTGAAGATCCCAGTGACAAAGTGGTCATCATGGCAATGATGGAAGGGCTTCGCCCAGGTCCCTTATTCAATTCTCTGTCCAAAAATATTCCGGAGACATTATCCATTCTCCAAAGTAAAGTCGATAAGTACATCGCCGCGGAGGAATTGGCCGAAGCCAAACGAAGGCGAAGAGGAAAGGATGACCATAGGAGAAAAGAGCCTGATACAAGGCGATCTGATTATAGGGACGATGAACGGAGGAGCAAGAAGCCTAATCGGGACTCGAGGCGAACCAATGACAGGCGACCTCGTACTCCACCTCGCCGCACAGAGCTGGTGTTACCCCCGCTTAATGCTCCTATTGCCCAAGTTCTTACAGAAATCAAGCATGAAGAGTTCGTCAAGTGGCTCTCGAAAATCAAGATTGAACCCCGGAAGAGAAATAAAAATAAATATTGCGAGTTTCACCGAGACCATGGCCATAACACCGAAGACTGCTTTCATCTAAAGGAGCAAATAGCCGACCTCATCAAAAGAGGGTATCTGAGAAAGTATGTTGGTGATCGCCCTTCCCCCAATTCACCGGAAGAAGATACGGCGACAATCGACCTACTACTGGAGACATTCAGGTAATACATGGCGGGTTTGGATCGGGAGGTAGTTCGAATTCGTCCAGAAAAAGGCACGCCAGGAGTGCTGACAGGCTATCCGAAAAAGTTTACAACCTCTCCTCGCCAATGGCTGATGTCCACCTACCAATTACCTTCAACAATGATGACCTGAGAGGCCTGCACCTGCCTCATGATGATGCCTTGGTCGTTTCAGCCATCATTGTCAATTTTACCGTCCAAAGAATTTTGGTCGATAATGGTAGTTCGGCTGATATTCTGTTCATATCAACATTCGAAAAGATGAAAATAGGGCTCGACAAATTGCAGGCCTTCCTGACGCCTTTGGTAGGATTTGGAAAAAATCTGACTCATCCACTGGGATGGGTTAAATTGCCAGTTACTTTAGGAACAGAACCTTGCCAAACTACCTTTTGGCAAGACTTCATCGTGGTGGATTGTCCTTCCCCCTACAATGCCATTTTAGGTCGCTCAACTCTAGGTGGAACTAGAGTAATCACCTCAACCTACCACATGAAAATGAAGTTTCTCACTTCAGCAGGAGTGGACGAGGTGCAGGGCGACCAAAAAGTGGCCATACAATGTTTTATTTCGGCTATGAAGATCGAAATCTCTCCAGTACCGAATACCCAATAGCAATTACCGATCAACGATGGTGAGATGGAACCTCTGAGGGACGAAGTGGAACAAGTGGTCTTGATGGATCCCCAAGAAACCGAAAACACTAAACCCCTTGAAGAAACTACCCCAATCTCCATACATCCTGAATATCCCGATCGACACGTTATGATCGGAACGGAACTTACCGAAGAATTGCGCAGTGCTTTAGTGGAATTCTTAAAAAGAAACTTTGATTTTTTGCCTGGTCCCAAGGTGACGTCCCGGGTATTGATCTCTAGGTCGCCATGCATAAATTACACACCAACCCAGCAAATCCTCCAGTTCGCTAGAAAAGAAGGAAAATTGCCCCTGAGTGGCTCCTAGTTATCAACGAGGAGGTCACTAAACTCATTAAAGCTAAAGTTATCAAGGAAGCCCATTACCCGGAATGGTTAGCCAATGTCGTCGTCGCCCCAAAAAAGGGAGGAAGTGGAGAGTATGCGTTGACTATACTGATCTCAACAAGGCGTCCCCAAAAGACAATTTCCCTTTGCCAAAAATTGATTTAATTGTCGACGCCACATCTAAGCACGAGCTTCTTAGCTTCATGGATGCCTTCTCAGGATATCACCAAATCTAGATATTTCCCCCCGACGTAGAAAAAACTTCATTTATCACGGAACGAGGATTGTATTGCTACAAGGTCATGCCATTTGGTCTCAAAAATATTGGGGCTACATATCAAAGATTAGTGAACAAGATGTTCAAAGAGCTGATTGGGAAGACCATGGAAGTATATATAGACGACATGCTCGTCAAGAGCCTCGAAGCAGAAAAGCACATCGCCCACCTAGAAGAGCTTTCAACATTTTGAGGAAACACAGGATGGTATTAAATACTTCCAAATGCATTTTTGGCGTATCATCCGAAAAATTCTTAGGGTTCTTGGTAACCAAATGAGGGATTGAAGCTAACCCGGACCAAATCCAAGCTATGCTCGGGATGAGCTCGCCCAGAAATATCCGTGAAGTTCAGCGGTTAACTGGGCGAGTTGCCGCCCTCAACCGGTTTGTTTCCAAATCAGCGGACAGATATTTATCGTTTTTCAAAATCCTAAGGAAAAACACAAATTTTCAGTGGACAAAAGAATCGGAGGAAGCGTTTCAGCAGCTCAATAAGTATTTAGGATCAGCTCCTCTACTTGTGGTTCCGACCACGGGCAAAGAATTGTTCGTGTACCTCTCCATTTCACCTACAGCAGTAAGTGTCGTGCTCATCCGAGAAGTGGACCGTGTCCAGAAACTGATATATTATGTTAGTAAGGTCCTGATGGGTGCTAAGAACAGATACATAATGATTGAAAAGCTCGCCTACGCCCTCCTAATCGCCGCTAGAAAACTTCGCCATTATTTTCAAGCCCATCCCATCATCGTGCTGACTAATCAACCGTTAAAGCAAATTCTCCAGCGACCAGATACCTCAGGGAGACTCCTGAAATGGTCCATTGAGTTGAGTAAATTCCATATTGACTACAAACCGATAACGACGATAAAAGCCCAAGCTTTAGTCAACTTTGTGGCTGAATCCACTCACGAGACCGATCAAGAAGTCCTCTCGGAGGCTGAGATGCCAAACTTAGCAAAGGGCCTCGGCAGCTCGGAAAGCAGCCTCGACGGCTTGGGGGAAGTGTTTGACAAATGAAAATTATTTGTAGATGGGTCTTCCAATCAACACGGATGAGGTGCAGGGCTTGTTCTCCAAACCCCGGCAGGAGAACAGATGGAATACGCTATACAGATTGGGTTTAAAGTCACCAACAACGAAGCTGAGTACAAAGCACTCCTCGCCGGATTACGAGTCGCCACAAAATTGGGTGTCCAATCAATTGAAGCCTACAGTGATTCTCAACTAGTGGCCAACCAAGTTCAAGGAGATTACCTCGCCAGGGACGTACGGATGGTAGCTTATTTGGATGAAGTCAAATGCTTAACCCAGAAGATCAAAAAGTTCACTATTCAACTGATCCCCAGAGAAAAAAATAGAAAAGCAGATGCCCTAGCCAATCTTGCTTCAACTTTTGATTTCATATCAGACAGAAGTATACCCCTGGAATTTCTGTCCAAACCAAGTATTGAGGTCGCCAAACCCATCTGTACAACAGAAACAGACCCAACATGGATAGATGAGATCGTCACCTACCTTCAGAACAGAACACTACCAGCAGATAAACTCCAATCTCGCCAAACCCGCCATAGATCTGTAAGGTTCTGCCTACTTCATAGAATTTTATATAAACGATCATTCTCTGGTCCTCTCTTAAGATGTCTCTGACCTGACGAAGCCAATTACGTGATGGGGGAAATCCACGAGGGCATCTACGGAAATCATTCAGGGCGAGGTCACTGGTACGAAAGGCGATTCGCCAAGGCTACTTCTAGCCCCAGATGGGACAAGATGCAGCAAAATACACCAGGGAATGCGATAAATGCCAGAGGTTCGCTCCATCCAACCACCTTCCTCATATAATTACTAGCCCATGGCCATTCGCCCAATGGGGGATCGACATACTAGGGCCTTTGCCTTAAGCTCCATTACAGAGGAAATTCTTAATCGTTGCTATTGATTACTTTACGAAATGGGTGGAAGCAGAACCGTTATCTAGAATCACTGAAAAGAATACGTAGAATTTTGTTTGGAAGGGTATCATCTGCCGATTTGGAATTTCCAAAGTTCTCATCTCAGATAATGCCAGGCAATTCGACAATGATGGATTCAGGAAATTCTGCTCGGACCTCGCCATATCACATCATTTCTCCTTGCCTGATCACCCTCAAGCCAATGGCCAAGTAGAGGTCACTAACAGAACCATCCTGAGAAATTTAAAAACGAGATTGGAGAAATCCAAAGGAGAGTGGGTAGAAGACTTGTCGAGCATATTATGGGCATATCACACGACTAAAAGGATTCCTACTAGTGAAACGCCTTATTTCATGGTTTACGGAACTGAATCAGTCATACCTGTTGAAATCGGAATGTCGAGTTTTAGGTCTTCAAACTTTGACAAGGATAGCAATGAAGGCGAGCTAAGACTCAACCTCGACCTCCTTGATGAAAAGCGAGAACAAGCGGGCATACGCCAAGCAGCTTACAAGCATCAGGTTGCCAAATATTTCAATCAGAGAGTCAAACACAGGTCATTCTTACCTGGCGACCTAGTTCTGCGAAAAGTTACCCTAACAACCAAAGAGCCAAATGTTGGGAAACTAGGACCAACATGGGAAGACCCTTATAAGGTTATCAAGGTATCTAGACCAGGGCCTTATTGGCTAGAAGATATGAACGGGAAAGCACTCCTCCATCCTTGGAACGCTGAGTATTTGAAGAAATATTTCCAATGATAGACAGCTCGCCTGGGCGATATACTTGTAACGATTCTTAGATTTTATTCCAAGTAATAAAACTTCTCCAGTTTATTTCAATCATCGCCAATTGCAGGGTGGAGGTCGCCTATTCAAGATTGCCAGTTCATCAAAAGATGACGGAGGCATCTTGGTCGCTTATTCAAGATCGTCAGTTCATCGAAAGATGACGAAGGCATCTTGGTCGCCTATTCAAGATTGCCAGTTCATCGAAAGATGATGGAGGCATCTTGATCGCTTATTCAAGATCGCCAGTTCATCGAAAGATGACGGAGGCATCTTGATCGCCTATTCAAGATCGCTAGTTCATCGAAAGATGACGGAGGCATCTTGGTCACATATTCAAGATCGCCAGTTCATCAAAAGATGACGGAGACATCTTGGTCGCCTATTCAAGATCGCCAGTTCATCAAAAGATGACAGGCATCTTGCTCGCTTATTCAAGATAGCCAGTTTATTAAAAATGACATAGGCATCTTGCTCGCCAATTTAAAGTTGTAATATCATTGGAAAATGATCTCGAACTCCTAAATTAGGTCGCCAATATTCAAGTAAAAGTACACGAGCTAAAGTATTTCACATTGCCAAAATTGTCATAAAGTAATATTCATTCAAAATTGCAAAAGAAGAAATCGTGACATTTATATTCAAATATAAATCCAAATTATATTTTACATTTATGATAAAGGGGGAGGGTTACCATCGCCTTGAGGATCTGCGTCGCCCGGAGGATTCGCATCTCCTTTTTCAACTGTTTCTTCCTCGTCTCCTTCCCCTTCTTCCTCATCCTTTTTGGCAAGCAGGTCGAGATCGAGACGCATCTCCTCCAAGTCTATGGCCAGGTCGAGATGGTGGTGGCAGAGCTGCCGTTCATAGAAATCAAACCCTTCGCCAAAATACTTCGAGGATGCACTTTCAACAGCCTCGGAGAAATCCGACGAGGATTTAAATTCTTCAACAGCCAGCTTTCCAGCACGATCCACTCTTCCCCTCAAATCCTCGATCAGAAGCCCTGCCTTTCCCAAACTGTCGGAGAACGTGTCCTTTTCTTCCTTAAGTTTGGCGAACTCGTGCAAACTTGTTGCTCCCGAGCTTGCGCCTCGGCCAGTTGCTGCTCCAGATCGGCGGATAACTTCTGAAGACGGGAAACTTCAGTATTCAAAGAGGCAGCTCGCCCTTGTTGAAGGGATGCCTCCTCAATGATCTCCCTACTTTTCACTGCCAGAGAAGATCCAAACACAAGCGCCTGCTACAAAAAAATCTAATCAGATCAAACCGAGCATATTTAACAAGGATAAAAAAAATAGAAGTTAGTATCAAAAAAATACCTGGCCGAGAGCTTGGAAAAATTTTGAGGCAGTCTGGTCCAGAGAGAGCTGCCCCACCTTTTCTTGATCCGTAGGAGGGATTACCCCTCGAAGGATCTTCTCGGCCATGGAAGGGCTCCCCAAAATAGAGGCCCTCGGACCAAGAGCTGTACCCAACGAGGGTGAGCTCCCCTCCCCGGGTCTAGAAGAAGGGGCTCCGAGATGGCTTGCTGGACCAAACTTCTTTTTGGGGTCAGGAATGGGGGCTTGCCCTTTGCCCTTGGAATCATCCCCGGACTTCGCCTTCTTACTCGGCGAGGTGGGTGGTTCTTCCATCGGGGGCTTCTCGCCAATGACCACCCCCTTTGCAAGAGCAGGAGCAGATTTTTTAGAAGAACTCTCGCCACGGGCTCTCTCCACCCGCTCGCCGAGCTTCTTTAGGCTGATCCTCTTCGACATAGCTGCAAAAAGAAAAAGAAGATATATATCAGACGTAAAAAAATAATCAACAAGGATAGTAAGGGTTTATACCATCCGATTTAAGCTCGGGGGATAGCTCGGAATCCGATCAGGATTTCGATGTCGAGTCCGAGCTCGATCCGAAAGTTGAACAAAATTCTAAAACGGGGTCTCGAATTTTTTCCCCCGACCATCTTAATAAAGTTAGGTCGGGAATGTGAGAAACAACCCTCCTCAGTTCCTTCCTAACAGTCCCTAGATATTCTATTGAGTCCTCTCGGAGGTGGCCGTCTTGAAGGAGTTCACCACGGGAAGAGCGGGACTCACCCGCTTCACCTGACGTTGATGTCGCTCACGGATGCTCGCCCTCTGTTCCTGATGACGTAGGACCAGGCAAGCTGAAAACCCGACGAAAGGCCTTGGTTTTTAGAAACATGGGGACCATGTAGCGCCCACGTTCTGCCACCGATTGTGAAATTTGGTCATAAAATTTCTGCTCGTACGCCAGCAACGTGGGCATCTCGTTGCAGCGTTTATCTGAAAGAGACCCATGTTAATACCAACCTTATTAATCAATAAACCAAAATTGACAAAATAAAAATCGACCTGGAGTTCTCCATGACCTCGGAACCCATGGTACTCCCTCCCGAGGTTCTTCATCAAAAAGCTCCCAACTATCCCCGGAGGCGAAGAAGAATCTGCTTTTCCACCCCTTCACATTGCTGGGGTACCCTCCGAGGATAGTTCTCTTGTACCTCGCCTTGAAATAGAGCCACCCTTGGTCCAGCTTAGGATTATTATTGAGAGAAAAAATGTTCCTAAACTCAGAAAGAGTTATCGAATACTTGTGAACTCGCCACAACGACACGGCGCCGACAATACTGCGCCACACGTTGGGGACAAGCTAAGCAGGACAAATTTTATAAAACAGCAAAATTAACCTAATTATTAAAGGAATAGGAAAATAGAGGCCCGCAGAAAAGGCAGCCTCGTAGAAGGCTATCTCGCCAGGGCGGGTAGAAAGAATGGTTTCATTCTCCTCGGGAAGTCTGAGCTGCACGCCCTGAGGAAAGGAATAAGTCTCCCTAAGCAAATCCAGCTCCTCGGGAGTCATAGTGTTATGTTCTTTCATCACAGAAGGGTGGACATCACCTAAAGGGGCGACCTCAGCAATGGATGGGTCTTCCATTGGCGATCTGGGAGATTGTCTAACTTCGTCAGTAATATATGATGAACCTTCTCCTAAATGGTCGGATATTCACGAGGGTAGAGAATCCAAATTCGATGGACTCACCTTAGACTTATGGGACATAAAACTAAGAACAAAAGAAGACGAAGCCTGATTTACTTACTGTGTTAGGAAACGTAGGCGACCACAAGCAGAGGCGAGGAAAAACTCGAAGCAGGAAGGGCGACCACAAACGAAAACTAGGAGAGCGAGTGATGTTGGCTTGGCAGAAAAGGATAAAAATGAATGGGTGGGGTCCCTTATATGTAGAAAAAAATGACGGATGAGATCCATCTGCTTCAATGGGCCAGATCAGGCTGCCTTTTGAAATCAGGCTGCCTTTTGAAATTCCTTTTGAAATTCGAGCCCAGCACCATCAATCCCGCCAAAACTCATCATTATGGCGCCGCCCTTTTCGCTCAAACTTCCCTGCAAAACTTAATGCCCGTCCACGTGTCGAACCAAGAGGAGGGGTGCATTTAATGCGCGCCCACGCGGGTCCATGACTTTTGAGCTTTTACTCAAAGGTCCCGACTGTCTCGGCACTTTTAAGTAGGAGGCTACTAATGTGGAATAATTCGAGCAAGTCCTGAATCATAAGATATTCCGAGCAAGGCATGTCGCCCAAAGGTTCCAAACTCACTTTTCTAGTCGCCTCACGTTATTAATAAATTGAGCTCCATTCCGTTTACATATTCCCTCCAGATCGCCATAAGGCGAGGTGATCTATCTCGCCCGAGGCAGAGACGTTATCACAAGACTCCATCTCAATTAGAGGTCTGTTATCACAAGACTCCTGTACCTGATTGGAGTCCTCTTCCATGAAGAGTTCCACTTCTACAAGAGAACTGTCTCTAATAGACTCCAACTTCACAACGTCTATAATTACGGATTGATCACCAATTGGCAGCCTCCTGATTAATCTCCAGATTTAATTGGGATATCCTCCCATGCTTATCCTTCTGAGGAACTCGCCATGATATACTGACATGGCTCAGAACTCCCGTCTATATAAAGGCCGCTCCCCCATAACTAAAAAGGTACGCTCAACACAGGCACCCCACACTTTCATTGTCGTGTTCTCCATACTACCTTAATTTATTTCCTGGTCGCCTTGGTCTGATTCATATGCCGGAGGGATTTTGAGCGGCTTCACCTCGGCCGATCACTTTTGCTCATTGTTGTGCAGGTCGCCTAGCTTTAGCCGAGGTCCAGCGCCGAGGTCGAGGAGCAATTCTGACTGTTGGTTGCTCTCCCAGATTTTTACCTCCCAGATTTTTACCACAACAATAGGGAATTTGAGAACATAGATTCAAAGTTTATTTAAGGCATTCTTCTTCTTCTTATTCTTCTTATTCTTCTTCTTCTCTCTCTCTCTCTCTCTCTCTCTCTCTCTGCATTCAAAATTAGGTCAGTTTCTCTCCCTATAACCCAAATCACTCGCTACACCACAGTTCTCTGCATTCTTCAGTGACCCGTTGTTATCTGGGTACCCAGCGTTTAGAAAGAGAATTTGGAGAGAAAAGTCTGGTTTGTTTTGAGGGTAAAATTGTCAATTAAACTAGAATGTGCGTGGCACCATAAGTACTATTTGTGGCATTAGCACCTTCCATCTATCTATGTATCTACCTATACATACACATTACACATCTCTCTCTAGATTACTCTGTGGCCTGTGCTTTCTCTGTACAATTTGCATGATTATTCGCGAAGAAACCTTAACTCTGCTCTCTCCAGGCCGCCATTGATTGGTCTCGAAGCTCCAAAATGCAGAGTAAGCTCAGCTCTCATGCGTTTTACGTATCGATATCACACTGTCTCTCTCTCATCTTTAATCTTCACGATTTGTGAAATTATCTTCTTTCCAGATCTGAAAAACTTTGCAGACATGTATTGATTCTTACACTACATGATATATACATGTATATGTAGTTGATTTTTTTTTTTGGCGATTCTTGGTTCTTTTCCAGTACGGTTTGTGTTTGTTGGTTGGTACTTCGTGTTGAGAAAGTCCAATTGGTAGAAGATCTGGGCTAATTGTGGCAAATATTGTTGTTCTTATCTCTCTTTTTGGAT
>BRYE01000006.1:6602232-6607232 GCA_030159115.1 Actinidia arguta var. hypoleuca | reverse complement strand
CCAAATCTGAGAAATCAGAAACTTCAGGGGCTGACACTGTAATTTACCCGAAAGCAGATAGGGCTGACGTCAGTGATGACGTCACAGATAGGGCTGACGTCAGTGATGACGTCAAAGATAGGCTGACGTCGCAGGCGTTCAGGGATGACGTCACTAGGGCTGACGTCACAGGCAAGGCGCGTGTAGTGGACGCGCCGAGAGTAGATCTGACGCGCAGGGGCGCGTGGCAGCGCGTGATAATGACGTCACGTTAAGAGGCGCGTGGATGAGGCGCGTGTGTGGGCGTGGTGTACTGGCTGAGAGTGGATCGAACGCGCCGTCTTCAGGTAGCGCGTGGGAGCGCGTGCGGTGGTTGTTGACGGTTGTCTTGGCTGGGGTAAGTTCAGAATTCGACGAGGAACACAATGGTGTGTTCAGATTTCTGATTTAGGTAGATTTTTCGTGGTCAGAAATAGAGCAGAACAAAAAATCAGATCGAAAACCTTGGTTCTGAGATGAAGAAAAACAGAGACAGATAATCAGAGACTAAAAAATCAGATAGAGAGAACCATGGCTCTGATACCATGTTAGATTAGTGATGAGATATATATATATACATATGTATATATGTATATATATATAAAAGTGGAGAGAAAGAGAGAGATGAGAAGTGAGAGAGAGAGATTTGTATTATGTGAAGAAGTGGTTGGAAAGTTACATATGGAGAGATATAAATAGGCAAACTATTAAAGATAGAAAGACTAATCTACCCTTAGTATATATATATACAATAGACATACATCAACAGGTAAAATGGCAAGTGTTGCCAGTCTATAACTGCTTTTGCCTGCATGAGTTAATTTACCTGAATGTTAATGCTTATATTTTCCATCCTTTGGTGGGAGAAAAAAAAGAGCATGTGTATTTGCCTGCTATAAGTTTTAATTCAGAGCCGATGAATTTCATGAGTATTATCTTAGCGGAAGTAAAATATCATGACAATGTCTTGCAGGATTCAGTTATTGCTGCTTCAAGATTATGAAGACTCGTCAATATTTATATTTACAGCTCTAGAATCTTGCTAGAGGAATATGCAGGTGAGGAACTTTTTAGATTTCTCTATCAGCATGACAATTGTAAAGAATTGTAAGCAAGATCTCCTCAATTCGATAATGCCCTTGATATCAATGCAAGATTTGCATAATTTCTTTATGATGTATGAACCTTATATTAGAAGTATGGCCTTCTGACACATCTAGTAGTTGGACAAACAGAGTAGCACAAGTCTTTGTTCTTTGAACTATAAAATACCCAGTCCAAGGTTGGTGATAAGGAGAAGGTGCACCATAACAAAGTGTGATTCCAGACATGATTATGACGTGCGGATCATAATGTTTAATGACTTATAATTGAACTTTAGTTTGAGTTCTTCTGTATAATCTATATAGCCTCCAAAATGTTTATAACGCACAAACACTTTTTTTTTGTCGGAATCTTCCTTACTTTCTTCAGTCCTCTTGCCATGAAGAACAACCAAGTGTCTCCACTAAAAGTCTACGACCAAGATGTGTAGACGTGATGTGTTCAATAGTCTTTGCATTCCAAAAGCTTTTTTTTAATTTGTCTTCTTTCACATTCTTCTTTCAATAAACTGTTGGATTGGTTAAATTCTTATGTGTAGAGCTATATCTATACTATTTATTAAGGGAGAAAGCATTTTGGTATGAGACAGTTTTTGAAGCTCTGTATACTTTTTTTTTTGACAAAACTGCCCTTACAAATACACAATTGGATTGGTTAGAGGGTAAAACTGGCAATTACACTTGTAGGTATGCAAAAATGCACACACATTGTGTTTGTGCCACCCTTCTAGTATATATTGTTGCACCATCATACTGTGCGAGCTTAAGTTATTTGATCAAACTTGTGGGGTGCATGCTCAGTACATGTTTCTGCAAGCAAACATTTCAAAAAACCATTATGCCCAATTTGGGTTATGTTTTTTTTGATTTTTTGATTTCCTTGGTTTTCGAGTTTGTTTTTTGTCTTTAGTGATCTTTTTTCACCCTTTGATCAAAATTTTATACTTTCCAATTTCTCTTGACGAGAGGAGTCCGAAAATATAATTTTTTTCATCTAATTTTGGAAAAAGTTCACTAAAGATGAAAAAAATAATTTTTATCCCAAAAAATTATCTAAAATATTTTTTTAGTCTTTAGTAAACTTTTTTTCAAATTAGATGAAAAATTTTACATTTTCGGACTTCTTTCATGAAAAAGAATAGGAAAAATATAAATTTTGATCAAACGGATAAAAAAGTTCACTAAAGACAAAAAAACTCAAAAAACAAGGAATCCAAAAACCCGATAACCCAAACTGAACCTTTGTAAACACGCATACACACAAGGCTGCCCCAGTATCTCCCCTTTTTGGAATTAATTGGATTTTGAGTTTTATATTTGATATTTTGTGTCTATGCTAGGATAGCCACTAGACATTAGTCTCTGCAGTTTTTTTTCATAAGTGAATGTTCTCGTTATTTTAAATTGTTTGGCCATGAGGAGGGTCACATTGATGGATGTTTCCATAGAATTAAAGTGATAAAGGTGATGTAAAGGATTGCTTTCGAAGTATTGTATTATAGAGCATTCACATATAGTGAGGGGATATTTCTCTAAAAGTTCTGTGTATCGCCTCATTCTATTAATTGGTAAGGAGGATTAAATGGAAGAGATTTTGAAGTTATGAGTAAATTTAAGACAAAGTGGAGTAATATCAAATAAGCGAGGACAAGAAGATAAAAAATTATCTATTGTTGTTTTACAATGAAGCCAAATGTTGCATTTGTTTGGAGTCGTATGGACCAAGTTAAGAATACCATGATGGCAAGGGAATGGTAAGAGTGTAACGATCTGCCTACTGATCCAATAACTTTAATGGACTAACCACATGGTCCCAAAATATATGCTTAAAGTTACTTGGTAGTAGGTTAGTGTTTCATATATACGATATACAATTCCTATATATACTCGATGTGTGATGTGCCAATATCCCCACCTTTTATGTGCAACGTCCTCGTTGCGTCCTATGGCCCAGTAACTTTTCCTGGTTGTTAATGTGGGTTAGTAGCCTACTAGGAAGTACGGACACTCCGATTAGGGTGCCGTATGTGTGTCGGACACACCGCGGACACGAATACGCCATGGACACGCCAAAATACGTGTCCGACATGCCAAGTGGCATGTCCTGCTTTTTAAATAATTTTTTAAGTAATGGACACGTCTGGGACACGGCAGGGGTTAAAATGTAATTATAAAAATTGGGAGGGGGTGTTTTTTTTTGTGTGTGAAAGTAGGATGCTTGCTAATTCATGTTTTTAGGCATTAATGAATCAATCTATTGATATATCTAATAATAATCTTCTTTAACTTGTGTCTTTCTCTATGCTTGATGGATGATGAATTGATGACCTATTGTCTATTTTTGTTGGTACTTTGATGTTATATTTATATACAAGAAAAATAAAAATATATAAAATAATAATAATTTTTTGCCGTGTCCCCGCCGTATCTGTGTCCTCCATTTTTTAAAATTGCTGTGTCCCATGTCCGTGCCCGTATCTGTGTCCGTGTCCGTATCCGTGCTTCTTAGGTAGCCCATAAGCAGATATAGAGCACACTACCCTAGGGCCTCTACCTCTCTAACTGCACTACCATGGAGCCCACCATGGGACCAGATTTGGCTCTGATACCAATTGTAACAATCCCACCTACTGACCCAATAACTTTAATGGCCTAACCACATGGCCCCAAAACATATACTTGAAGTTACTTGATAGTAGGTTCGTGTTTCATATATACCATATATAATTCCTATATATGCTTGATGTGGGATGTGACAAAGAGTGAACTTATTAAGCCTATAAAACTCCATGTTTTATTTTTTTTATTTTTATTTTTATTGTTATGGAAAACCTCATGCCTTATCATTTGGGGGAGGGGGAGGCCCCCAGGTTCCTACCCGGGATGATGTGCTTGGTCTTTCAAGGCCGCTACCACAGATCTGGCCGCAAGTTCTAATTTAATCCAAGTTAATCAGACGAGAGATATCATTGTCTGAAGAAAAGCACCAACATGATAAAAGATTTGTGTAGCCTGCATGGAAGTTTTCAATGAATAGATTTTTTTTTCATACACATTGAGATTCAAAATTGTTAATTATTTATTACTTCCTCTTTAGCTATTCAACAGCTGAATTTCTTTTCAGGTTCGTCATTTTTATCTTTTTCTGAGCGTCAAAGAGGTCTGATTGAACAATTTTCAGCTTACAGCCATGCGTAGCTGTTCTATAAGGCAAGCAAATATGAATAATGAGAATAGAACAGCTACTTTTCAAGAGCCCACTATCCGAATTACACAAGCGCGGGCTAAGGGATTAGCCACATCAGGAGGATTACCGCCATTAAGGCCTTCAATAAGACTGGACCAGAAGCCAATCCCTCAACAAAATTCCAAAAGATTAGCATCAGATCAGAACAAATCCACCATTATTGTAACTGCTCGTCTCCACCATAAGAAAAGGGCAGTTCTTAAGGATGTCACTAACATTCTCTGTGATAATTCACATGCAGCAAAAGTTCAGGTTCCACTTTTTGTTTTTCTAATGCTCTAATTCATTCTCCACTAGTTGGTTAGCATAATTTTGTCCATAGAAAAATAGAAATTGATATTGAGAAATTTTTGCGATGTTATCATTGTCCAAACGTGCAAAATGGAATTTCTCATTTGTATTACTCAATGTATGAACTTATTCAATGTTGATAATTTTGGTTGTCAGTCTAGCAAGAAGGCTAATAAAGGTACTGGGAAGAATTCTGCAAAGGTCGCACCGGCTATTTTCTTGGAAAGTTCTCGGGTTCAAGAGGGTGCAGAAGCAAAAATAGCTGAAGAAATATCCATACTAGAGACTGCTGAGTCACAAAAATATGTTTTACCAGTTAACTTAAAAGATGTAACAAATGG
>BRYE01000006.1:6574732-6582232 GCA_030159115.1 Actinidia arguta var. hypoleuca | reverse complement strand
CCTGCGCAGCCGTTGGTTACCCATACCAAATGTCAGCATCCCTTTAGATAATAGAGCTTGTCTTATGGCCAACACTAGCCAAGCTCCGGATCTAGAAGGCCTTCGCTGTGAGATACATGGTATGGCCGAATAGATGAGAATCATGAACGAGAATAACACCCTCTTAATACAATACCTCGCTGCAAATAACCCGCCACCTCCTCGCCGCTCTCATCTCTCGGGTAACAATGAATCCCAAAGCCACCATAGTACAAGACGGGATAGGCGTCGTCGTTCTTCTAGTCCCCGCCCTCAACGAGAAAGGAGCTCCTCTTCATTAGAATCATGATCATCCAGCAAAACTCCAAAGCTAGAGGGTGAGGAAGGTCTCCTTATCGGACCGATCAAGTACCTAGGCACCAAGATAATTCCACATCCCAGAAGATCAGGGATTTGAACGCTCGCCTTGATGCCATCAACACGGGGACCAGCGCTCTAGTAACTGAGATGCTTTGATCAGACAGACTGAGCCACCTTTCACCCAAAGAATAATGAGAGTCAGAGTGTCGTCCAGATTCAAACTACCTACTCGACTCGGAGTCTACAATGGAAAAATGGACCCTATGGTTCATTTGGATTCATACAAGAATTTGATGTCGCTCCAAGGATATTCCAACGAAATCATGTGCAAAAATTTTTCCGCTACACTAAAAGGGTCGACGAGGTTGTGATTCCAAAAAGTATCTCCTGGAACCATTGACTCCTTTGGTGATCTGAGTAGGCTATTTGTCGCCAACTTCATGAGCTGCAGACTCAGGCAAAAAAATGATTCCCACCTCTTCACCATTCACTAGAAGGAAATGGAGAACTTGAAAGATTATGTGAAACGGTTTAACCAAGCCATGTTAGAAGTTGAGGATCCCAGTGACAAGGTAGTGGTAATGGCCATGATGGAAGGACTTCGCCTTGGTCCACTATTCGACTCCCTGTCCAAAAATATCCTAGAAACTTTATTTGTTCTTCAAAGTAAAGCTAATAAATACATCGCCGCAGAAGAATTAGCAGAGGCTAAATGAAGGCGAAGAGGAAAAGATGATCATAAGAGAAAATAGCCTGATACAAGGCGATTTGATTATAGGGACGAAGCAAGGAACAAGAAGCCTGATCGAGATTCGAGACAAACCAACGAAAGGTGACCCCGTACTCTACCTCGCCGCTCAGAATTGGTATTACCCCCTCAATGCTTCAATCGCCCAAGTACTTATAGAAATTAAGCATGAAAAATTCATTAAATGGCCTTCAAAAATCAAAACTAATCCTCAGAAAACGAATAAGAACAAGTATTGTGAGTTCCACCGAGACTACGGCCATAACACAGAAGATTGTTTTCATCTAAAAGAACAAATAGTCGACCTTATCAAAAAGGGATATCTGAGGAAGTATGTTGCTAATCGCCCACCACCAAACTCGCCAGAAAGGAGATATGGCGACAACAGACCAACCGCTGGTGATATACAAGTGATCCATGGCAAATTTGGATCTGGAGGATGTTTAAGTTCGTCCAGGAAAAGGCATGCCAGAAGCACCAGTGGGCGGGCTAAAAAAATATGTAACCTTTCCTCGCCAATGATTGATATTCACCCGCCTATCACCTTCAACATTGGTGATCTGAAGGGTCTATACCTACCTCATGACGACGTCTTAGTTGTTTCAGCCATCATTGCCAATTTCAACGTTCAAAGAATCTTTGTTGATAATGATAGTTCGGCTAATATCCTGTTCATCTCGACATTCAAAAAATGAAGATATGACTCAATAAGCTGCACTCCTTCCTTACTCCTCTGGTAGGCTTCGGAGGAAATTTGACACATCCGCTCGGATAGATTAAGTTACCAGTAACCTTGGGGACAAAGCCTCACCAAACTACTATTTCGCAAGACTTCATCGTGGTAAATTTGTCCTTCACCCTACAACGCGATTTTAGGTCGCCCAACTTTAGGAGGAACCAATGCGATCACCTCAACCTACCACCTAAACATGAGCTTTCCCACTTCAACAGGGATGGGCGAGGTGAGAGGCGACTAGAGAGTGGCCAGGAAATGTTTTATTTTGGCTATGAAGGTTGAAACCTCCCCAGCACCGAATGTCCAATAGCAATTACAGATCGACGATGGCAAGACGAGGTAGAACAGGTTATCCTGCTAGACCCCCGAGAAATTGAAAACACCAAACCCCTTGAAGAAACTACTTCGATCTCCATACACCCAGAATATCTTGATCGCCACGTTATGATCAGAACCAAACTTACCAATGAACTACGTTGCGCTTTAGTAGAATTCTTGAAGAGAAACTTTGACGTCTTCGCCTGGTCAAAGGGCAATGTCCCGGGTATTGATCCTTAAGTCGCCATGCATAAATTATTCATCAACCCCGAACATCCTTTAGTTCGCCAAAAAAGAAGAAAATTTACCACTGAGCGACTAAGAGTTATTGAAAAAGAAGTGGCCAAGCTCATCAAAGCCAATGTTATTAAAGAAACCCATTACCCAGAATGGCTAGCCAACGTTGTCGTCACCCCTAAGAATGGGGAAAATGGAGAGTATGCATTGATTTCACTGATCTCAACAAGGCGTGCCCAAAAGACAGTTTTTCTTTGCCAAAAATTGACTTGATAGTTGACGCCACGTCTAAGCATGAGCTCCTTAGCTTCATAGATGCCTTCTCGGGTTATCACCAGATCAAAATGTTCTCCCTCGACATGGGAAAGATTTCCTTTATCACGGAACGAGGATTATACTGCTATAAGGTCATGCCGTTTGGATTGAAAAATACTAGAGCAACATACCAGAGATTAGTAAACAAGATATTTAAGGAACTGATTGGGAATACCACGGAAGTATATATAAATGATATGCTTGTCAAAAGTATCAAAGCGGCCGATCATATCGCCCACCTTGAAGAAGCATTCGACATCCTGAGAAAACACCAGATGATGCTAAATCCTTCCAAGTCCATCTTTGGTGTATCATTTGGAAAGTTCCTAGAATTTTTGATAACCAAACGAGGGATTGAAGCAAACTCGGATCAAATTCAGGCTCTACTCGAAATGAGCTCGCCTAGGAACATCCATGAAGTTTAGCAGTTAACTGGGTGAATTGTCGCCCTTAATAGATTTGTTTCCAAATCGGCTAATAGATGCCTGCCATTCTTCAAAATCCTGAGGAAGAATCAAGATTTTCAATGGACAGAAGAATCGGAAGGAGCATTCCAACAACTCAAGGAGTATTTGGGATTGCCACCCTTGCTTGTGGTTCCCACCACGGGTAAATAACTCTGTGTACCTGTCCATCTCGCCAACCGCTGTAAGTGCCGTACTTATCTGAGAAGAGAACCGAGTTCAAAAACTGGTGTATTATGTTAGTAAGGTCTTGATGGGTGTTGAGAACAAATATTTCAAGATAGAAAAGCTCGCCCATGCCCTTTTGATCATCACTAGAAAGTTTCGCCATTATTTTCAAGCTCATCCCATTACCATGCTAACTAATCAACCTTTAAAGCAAATTCTCCAATGACCAGACACCTCGGGAAGGCTTTTGAAATGGTCAATCTAGCTGAGTGAATTTTATATCAATTATAAACCAAGAATGGCGATAAAAGCCCAAGCCTTAGCTGATTTTGTGACTGAATCCACTCATGAAGCTACTCTAGAACCAGATATGGCTTCCCCGGAGGAAGGAGTTCCAACACTGCAGAGCTCGGACGAGAATCTCAGCAGATGGATTTTATTTGTAGATGGATCTTCCAATCAGCATGGCTGTGGTGTAGGATTTGTCCTCCGAACCCTATCAGGCGAGTAAATGGAGTATTTTATATGAATTGGGTTCAAAGCCACCAATAATGAAGCTGAATACGAAGCTCTCCTCGCCAAAGAGTCGCCATAGGATTGGGAGTAGATTCCATGGACGCCTTTAGTGATTCGCAACTGGTGGTGAACCAAGTCCAAGGAGACTACCTCACTAGGGATACGCGGATGGTGGCTTACTTACACAAAGTCAAAAGCATGTCACAAAAAATTAAAAGTTTTACCATTCGCCAGATCCCTAGAGAAGAGAATAGAAAAGCTGACGCCCTAGCCAATCTTGCCTTCACGTTTGAATTCATATCAGACAGAAGTATACCTCTATAATTCCTGCCCAATCCAAGTATATTGAGATCGGCAAACCTATTTGCCCAGCAAAAATAGACCCAACATGGATGGATGAAATCATCGCCTATCTCTAGCATGGCACACTATCAACTAATAAACTCCAAGCTCGTCGGATTCAATTCAAATCTGCAAGGTTCTGCATTCTTCATGGAATTTTATATAAATAATCTTATTCAGGTCATCTTTTAAGATGCCTCCGACCTGATGAAACCGATTATGTGATGAGGGAGATTCATGAGGGGATTTGTGAAAATCATTCAGGGACAAGGTCACTAGTAAGAAAAGTAATTCGACAAGGCTACTTCTGGCCTCGGATGAAACATGATACGGCGACATACACCAAAAAGTATGACAAATGCCAAAGGTTTGCATCGGTGAGCCACCTCCCTTATATTGAGATGGTGCCAATGACTAGCCCATGGCCATTTGCCCAATGGAGAATTGACATACTTGGACTTTTGCCTCAAGTTCTGTTACAGAGAAAGTTTTTGATCGCCGCCATTGATTATTTCACTAAGTGGATAGAGGCAGAGCCATTTGCCAAGATCACTGAGAAAAATACAAGGAATTTTGTATGGAAAAGTATTGTCTGCCGATTCGAGATTCCCAGGGTTCTCATCTCGAAAAATGCCGAGCAATTCGACAATGATGGGTTTAGACATTTTTGCTCGAATCTCGCCATATCTTATCATTTCTCCTCGCCAGGTCATCCCCAAGTCAATGGCCAGGTTGAAGTTACCAATAGGACCATCCTAAGGAATCTAAAGACAAGACTAGAGAAGTCCAAAAGCGAATGGGTAGAAGACCTGCCAAGCATACTTTGGGCATACCATACAACGAGCAGGATTTTTACGGGTGAGACACCTTACTCCGTGGTCTATGGGACAGAATCGATAATACTTGCCAAGATTGGAATACCAAGCTTTAGGATCTCAAATTTTGATAAAGAGAACAATGAAATTGAGCTGAGGCTCAACCTTTATCTCATTGATGAAAAAATAGAGAAAGCAAGAATACGCCAAGCAACTTACAAGCACCAGGTCACCAAATATTATAACCAGAGAGTCAAATATAGATCCTTCCTGCTTGGCTATCTAGTTCTAAGAAAGGTCGCCCTATCTACTAATGAGCCAAACACAGGAAATCTAGGCCCAACATGGGAAGGCCCTTATAAGGTCGTCAAGATATCCAGACCAGGGACTTATTGGCTTGAAGACATGAACGGAAAAACACTCCCTCATCCTTGGAACGCCAAGCATCTAAAAAAAATATTACCAATAATACATCACTTTTTGTAGGTCGCCATAAAAATTGATTGCCAATATGGATATCGTTAAAATCAAGATTGCCAGTTCGTTACAAAATGACGGAGGCATCTTGATTGCCAATGTGAATGTCGCCAAAATTAAGATCGCCAATTCGTTACAAAATGACAGAGGCATCTTGATCGCCAATATGGATATCATTAAAATCAAGATCGTCAGTTCGTTAAAAACGACGGAGGCATCTTGATAGCCAATGTGGATATCACCAAACTCAAGATCGCCAGTTCATTACAAAATGACGGAGGCATCTTGATAGCCAATGTGAATGTTGCCAAAATCAAGATCGCCAGTTCGTTACAAAATGACAGAGGCATCTTGATCGCCAATATGGATATCGTCTAAATAAAGATCGCCAGTTCGTTACATCTTGATCGCCATTGCAAACATCACCATGATAGAGGTCGCCATTAAGGGTGCCTTTTTTATTACAAATTTATTTGATCTCCAGTTGCCTACTTGGCTAATCATTTCGCCGTTTCAATTATTAAATTTATTCATGCAAAGTGCTAAGCAATTAACGTCAGTACGAACAAAAATTACACAAGTAAATGCTCATTCATTTAAAATGGGTCACACGTCGCCATTACAAAAATAAATAAATTTAGAAGGTAGGGGGATTTGTATTGCCTTTATCCTTCTCGCCAGTCTCCTCGTTCACCCCCTCACCGTCTTTGTCCTCATCCTCCTAGAAGAGTAGGTCATGATCGAGACCCATGCCTTCCAAATTGATGGCGAGTTCGGGATGATGGCGACAAAATTGCTGCTTGTAGAAATCAAATCCTTCGCCAAAGTACTCTAAGGCAGCATCTTCAACTGCCCTTAAGAAATCCGATGAAGATTTAAACTCTTTCACAACAAATTTTTTAGCTCGGGTCACGGCTTCCCTTAACTCCACCACCCAAATCCCAGACTTCTCAACTTTGTCGGCAAGGGTATCTCTTTCATCTTTTAATTTAGCAAACTCGTCACCGACCTGTTGCTCCCGAGCTTGGGCCTCAGCTAATTGCTGCTCTAGATCTCCAAACAATATTTGGAAGAGAGAAACTTCATATTCCAAAGAGGCAGCTCGCCCTTGTTGGAGAGATACCTCTTCCACAGTTTCTCTGCTCTGAACTGCCAAGGAGGATCCGAGCGCGAGAACTTGCTACAAACAAATCTTTTTAGATCAACCTGAACAAATACATATCTTAACAAGAAAAAAATGAGTACAGAGTCGAGGTAGTACCTGGTCGAGGACGTGGAAAAATTTGGTGGCCGTCTGGTCCAAGGACAGTTGTCCCACTTTTTTTTGATCCGAAGGAGGAATCACTCCTCAGAGAATCTTCTCGGCTATGGGGGCTCCCAAGAATGAAAGCCCCAGGACCGAGGATAATCCCAAGGATGGCGAGCTACCCTCCGCGGGCTTTGAAGAAGTGGTGGCCCTTGGACGTTCATTAGGCCTGGTTGGCTTTTTTCTGGGCTCGAATGCGACGGCGAGCTCTTTCTCTTTGGGGTTATCTCCAGGTTTGGCCTTCTTACTTGGTGAGCTGGAGGGATCGTCCCTTGAATTTTTTTTTCCAATTACCACTCCCTTAACGGGAATGGACTTTTTTGTCGAGCTTTCGCTCTTGGCCTTCTCCACTTTCTTGCCAAGCTTTTTAAGGCTTATCCTCCTCGACATAGCTGCAAGTAAGGCACAAATATCAGATACAAAACTATGAACAATAAGAATAGACAAGAATACATACTATCCGATTTAAGCTCAGGAGGTAGCCCAAAATCCGACCAGGATTCCGATGTCGGATCAGAGTTTGATCCTGAGATAGTCGGTGAAAATTCTAAAAAGGGATTTCAAACTTTTTCCCCCGACCATCTTAGCAATGTCAGATCGGGGATATGAGGTAGAATCCTCTTCAGTTCCTTCCTAAGGGTCCCTAGGTATTCTACTGAGTCATCTCAAGAATGACTGTCTTGCTGGATGTGTTCACCACGGGAAGGGCGGGACTCACC
>BRYE01000006.1:6549732-6562232 GCA_030159115.1 Actinidia arguta var. hypoleuca | reverse complement strand
AGAGCTCAGTTGACTACAAGAGTCTCGTGAGGTAGGGGATCAACGTGGTTTTTAAAGAACCAACCTACAAGCTTCTCGCCTGAATCCGAGATAAGTCTTATTTTAGAAAATACAAACCCATGGGACGAGATCCTAAGAGGTGCAACCAACGGTGGATGTGTTCTTTATACAAAAAAAGAGGACACAAAACAAAGAACTATGGGGTCTTGAAGGTTTTCCTGGACCAGCTAGTTCGAGACGAATGTTTGAAAGAGTTTGTGGATGAGGAGAAAACACGGGCAGAGAAGGCCGAGGTAAGACCTAACTCAAGGTTCGATCGAGGTGATGATGAGATAGATAAAATCACAAAGGAGGAAGAGGATCTTTTCTTAGGCACTATTCACATGATAGAGGCCCCAAAGCACATAGCTCTTGAGAATAGAATCCGGGAAGAGATCCGAATGATTAGACAAATGAACGAGGTACTCTCGGTCCAACCAATTGGCTAAGAAGTCAAGGCAAACGATGTTCGAGCCAAGGAGCATCACATTTACCAAAGTTGACCTTGAGAGGGTGCAACATCCCCATTTTAACCCCATGGTCATCCAGACCAGAATGAACGGCTATGACGTGAAGAGGATCTTGGTGGATATAGAAAGCTCAGTTGAGGTAATGTATTACGATTTTTTAAACAACTTAAGCTTTCTCAATCAGACCTAAAGCTAGCTCGAGCTCCACTAGTAGGATTCGTGACCTTTGGGAACCGTGACCCTTAAAGTATGAGCCGGTTCCCAAGAGCTAGTGATAGAGTTCATTGTTGTGGACATACCTTCCCTATATAATGCAATTGTTGACCGAGATTGGTAGCACAAGATGAAGGGGTGACCTCCACACTACACTAGGTCATCAAGTTTGTCATCCCTCGAGGTGAAAAAACACTTTATGGAGATCAAGTAGTGGCCAAATAGTGCTACCTCGCTATGGTCTCCACTAAGGTAGCCATACAAGAGGTGCAACTAATCGAGGAGGAGCACAAAATCTTGGACGACATTGGGAGGGCCCCTGAGATTAAGGTTTTGGAAGGCCTAATATACTATGAATTGGATGAGCCAAGCTCAGACCTTTTCTTTCTCACTGGTGCAAATCTGGAGGAATAAGAGAGAATCAAACTCATCTAATTCCTTAAAGCTAATATCGAGGTCTTCGCATGGACGCCTTATGAGATGCTTGAGATAGAACCCAACTTCATCAGACACAAGCTGAACGTCTTGCCCGGCGCTCGATCAATGAAACAATGAGGTAGAAGATCCGCAACTGAGCACGTGGATGTAGTGATTGAAGAAGTGGAAAAACTAAAGGAGGCAAGTGGCAAAACTGAAGTTCTTTACCCGAGCTGGTTGTCCAACACAGTCGTGAAGAAGAAAAAGACTGGAAAATGAAGAGTGTGCATGGACTTCACAAGCCTCAACTGAGCTTATCCTAAAGACTGTTTCCATTTGCTGAAAATTAATTAATTGGTTCTTGGATGCATATCGAGGTTCTCACCAAATAGCCATGCATTAGCTTGATCAGGAGAAGACTGAATTCATCACCCCCTGATGCATATTCTACTACAAGATTATGCCCTTTGGTCTGAAAAATACTAGGGTCATATATCAGAAGATGATTACAAAAATATTTGAGCTGATCCTGGGTAAAACCATGGACGCTTACATCGATGATATGGTAGTCAAGAGCAAAGAAGAGCCAAACCATATCAGCGACTTAACCGAATTGTTCACAATACTAAAAAGACACAAGTTGAGATTGAACGAGACAAAGTGTGCCTTCGGGGTGAACTCAAAAGTATTTTTGAGACACTTGGTGACGAGATAAGGGATAGAGGCAAATCTAGAGCAAATAATAGAAATCAACAACCTCGTTAGCCCAAGGACTGCGAAGGAGGTTCAAAAACTAACCGTGATGGCAGAGGCACTGAACAAATTCATCAATAAGTCCTCAGACAAATGTCGTCCAATTTTCAAACTCCTTCACAAAAACACAATTTTTTATGGAATAAGGAGTGTGAACTCGCACTCTAATAATTCAAGAAATACGTAACTGAATCGCCGCTTCTTTCCATGCTGGATGAGGGAGAGTTTCTGTACATTTACCTCGCTGTCTATGAACATGCCGCTAGCTCGGTACTCTTAAGAAATGTAGATGGAGAGTAATGCCTGATCTACTTTGTTATCAAGACATTTATGGATTTTCAAATAAGGTACTTGCCACTGGAGAAGCTCATTCTAGCATTGGTGTTAACCTCGCGAAAACTCATGCATTGCTTTCAAGCTCATCCCATCACTGTGTATACAGTGTTTTCATTAAAAAAATATTTTATCAAAGGCAGATTTGTCTGCTCGATTGTCCAAATGGGATATTGAGCTTGGACAATCAGATATAAAATTTTTGCCTAGGGTAGCAATAAAAGGATAGGTCTTGGTCAACTTCGTGGCAGAGTTCTCACCCTGAGTTGTGAGTTCAGAGTAAGCTTGCCTTACTTTTGCACACAGAGAATGAGAGAGCTCAGTGGCAGGATCTTCTAAAACTCAATTAGTCCCCGAGGTTCCAGAAGTTGTTCGAGAACCACCCTAGGACGCAGAAATGATGGTCGCTGGTGAAACGACTAAGGTTCCCGAGGTTATTGCAGAGCCACCTCAGATTGATCCCACCTTAGCTTGAAGAATGTTTGTTGACGGAGCGAGAAACAACCTGGGCACATGAACAAGAGTAGTTTTAAAAAGCCTAGAGGGAGCAATTTTTGAACACTGTCACAAACTGAAATGTTTTCGAGTTCCATATATTTAGTGACTCAAAACTGGTAGTCAACCAATTCACGAGTAATTTGAAGCTCGGAGAGCCAAGATGGCTAAGTATTTGGAAGTAGCAAAGAACCTCCTTACCGAATTTAGAGCAGTAAGGATTGAGTAAGTAGGGAGGGACCTAAATTCACACACAGATGTACTGCTAAGATTGGCATCAGTTTTTGAAGGAGAAATAGGCCAGACCATCACGGCCGATTTGATCTTGGCCCTAGTCACGAAGTACCTCAGGAGTTCATCCTAGTTAACACTGAGTTGGATTGATCCACTAGTAATTTTTTTGCAACATGACAAGCTACCAAAAGACAAGAGGGAGGCACACAAACTCTGGGTAAAGGCAACACGATTCTGGATCTCCCCCTCCGGGGACTTGTACAAAAGATCATATCTAGGGCTCTACCTGCTGTGCGTCCATCTTAGCCTAGTTGAATATGTTCTTTTTGAGATCCATGAAGACATGTGCAAACTACATTCAGGGGGGAGGATCACTGGCCCACTAAGCCTTGACTTAGGGATATTGGTGGTCATATATGCAAAAAGACGCTCAGGTGTATGTCTGGAAGTGTACCAAGTGCCAGCTATTTTTTGCCATGATTCATTAGCCAATGAGGGACTTGACCCTTATCACCAGTCCATGACCCTTTGCTTAGTGTCGGATGGATATTGTGGGGGGGTCCTACCTTGACCTCTGGGGAATAAGAAGTTTCTGCTAGCAGCAGCGGACTACTTCACAAAATAGGTAGAAGCCGAATCACTGGCCCAAATTAGGGATATGGACCTGATCAGATTCATCTAAATTTTTTTTTTTGTCCAGGTTTGGCATTCCCAGGGCATTCGTGTCAGACAACAGCACCTAGTTTATGGGCAAAAAAGTTAAAGACCTATTAGAGCAACTTAAGATCGAATTTTATAACTCAATGTCGAGCTACCTTCAGTACAATGGGTAAGTCAAGGCCACCAACAAGACAATCATGAACAGAATCAAGAAGAAGCTTGAAAAAGCCTAGGGCAAATGGGTCGAGAAATTGCCAAATATTTGTGGCTCTATTGAACCACACCATGGAAAACAATGAACAAAACGCCTTATTCCTTAGCTTTCGGATTCAAAACTGTAATCCCGCTGGAGGTCGGTTTGCCCACAATACAAACTAAGACATACGATGTGATTCACAATAAAAAAGTCTTAGCTCGTGACCTTAACTTGCCGATGAAGAAAGAGAAAATACGCTGATACAAATGGCTGACTATTAGAAGTAGTTAGCCAAGATTTACAAATAGAAGGTCCAGCATAGAGAAGTTTTAGTTAGAGATCTCATTTTGAGAAAGGTTGTTGGGAACACCAAGGACCCAATAGACGGAAAACTCGACCTAAATTGAGAAATACCTTACAAGATAACCAAGCTCGCTGGGAAGGGTGCCTACCACCTCAAAGATCATGAAGGTAAGGAAGTTAAGAGACCTTGAAATTCCAACAACTTGAGAAAGTACTACCACTAAAATATAACTTTTCTAACCAAGCTAAAATCTATATCAAATATTCATGTAAAACTAGTGTCATATAAAGATCTCATTTTTTGGAGAAGTACAAGGCAGAGCTAGAGAAAAGCTACAATAATTAGGGAAGAGTTAGCCAAGCTCTAAGTGAGTTCGGAGCTCTGTCCCCACGAGTTTAGTGTAGGTATACTTAAAAAAAATTTAGAAAAGAGTTAGCCGAGCTTTACGTGAGTTCCGAGCTATGTCCCTACGAGTTTAGCATAGGTATACTTAAAAAAAAATTAGGAAAGAGTTAACCGAGATTTATGTGAGTTCTGAGCTCTGTCTCTTGAAAATTTTGCCAAAGTATACTTAGCCAAAAATTTTATAAATGGAAGAGTTAGTCGAGCTTCGAGTTCATTCCACCAAGTTTGCCCTAGATACACTTAGAAAAATTTAATAGAAGAGTTAGCCGAGCTCCATGCAAGTTCCGAGCTCTATCTTCTGAATTTTTTGCCAAAGTTTACTTAGCAAAAAATTTTGTATGTGGAAGAGTTAGCTGAGCTCCAAGCGAGCTTCGAGCTCTATACCTAAATATACTTAGAAAAATTTAAGGAAAGAGTTAGCCGAACTCGACACGATTTCTGAGCTCTATCTCTTGAAATTTTTGAAAAGTATAATTAGTTAAAATTTTTGGGAAGGGTTAGTCAAACTCTTAGAGAGTTCCGAATTCTGTCCCACAAGTTTGCCCAAGTGTAAGCGATGGTTTGAAGAAAAGTTAGCCAAGCTTTGATCGAGATTCGAGCTCTGTTCTACGAATCGAACAATACATAAGAATATAAATTCTAAGATGAAGATTGGAATGCAAACGAGGTGCAAATGGGAAGATTTTATTCAAGTACAAGATCGTTCGATTACAAGACTAGAATTCATTATAGAGAATCATTCAAGTATAAGATTGTTCAATTACAAGACCAAAATTCATTAAAGAAAAATTTTTAAGTACAAGATCGTTCGATTGCAAGACTATGCAAGTACAAAACCTACTCTAGGTGAACATCCGAGCTTCAACAATCCTAGAAGACAACCGAGCTGTGCAGGAGGATCTTCGTGGATAATTGCCTAGAGAATGGATATGAATGTCAAAATTGCCTAAACTAGGTGTCCAGAAGTGATGATAAAGATTATATCTATGATCTCACTCTGGACAACAGAATTCAAGCTTCATAGCAGCAGGTCCTGGCTAGGTTGAGGTCTGTAATATTCGACACCAGTAAGGACGCAGCATACTACTGATCAGCCCAAAAATGATGACCAAGATTATATCTACGGCAAGGTGGCAACACATACCGAGATCTGCGCTACTAAAACTACTGTCTATTTTCCAAGGAATAATTACCAAACCCACCCACTACTTTGAAGTCATCTCAGCAGTAAGAGACCCCGGGGGCAAAACTCTAAAGCCATTTACCCTAATCCTAGGAGAGAGAAGCAAACTTAGAAATAATGAAAATTTGGGATGCAAAATCACGTGCAGGGTCTGCTCAATTTATAGAGGCGAGGGGATGGCAAACGGACCATCATTAATGAAGAAGGTGAACAGATCGCCATCAATAAGGAAGGCCAAACAGACGGCCATTGATTCAAGAAGTTAGACCGCCATAAAAGAAAGAAGGCAGCGGAAGTGACAAAGCGTACATTTGGAGCCTGACATTTCGCGGGTTGAACGTTGTCAACCAGCTAACAAGAGACAAGCAACTTGCAACTCTTACATTCGCTGCGTGTCCCATCAGTTGTGCACAAAATTGCAATTAGCAATGAGGGAAGGGTTAACTAAGCTCCACGTGAGTTCTGAACTCTATAACATGAGATTTTTCAGAGTGTACTCAGCTAAGGTGAAGGAAGGGTTAGTTGAGCTCGACGCGAGCTTCAAAATTCGTCCCCTAAACCTTGCAAGAATACACTTAGCCAGAGTTAGGGAAGGGTTAGCTGAGCTCCACGTGAGTTCTGAACTCTATCCCATGAGATTTTCCAAAGTGTACTCAGCCAAAGTGAGGGAAGGGTTAGCCAAACTCGACGCGAGCTCCGAAATTTGTCCCTAAAGCCTTGTAAGAGTACACTTAGCTAGAGCTAGGGAAAGGTTAACCGAGCTCCACATGAGTTCCAAACTCTATCTCATGAGGTTTTCTAGAGTGTACTCAGTTAAGATGAAAGAATGGTTAGCCGAGCTCGATGCGAGCTCTAAACTTTGCCACAAAAGCTTTGAAGAAGTACACTTAGCTAGAGTTAGGGAAGGGTTAATCGAGCTCCACATGAGTTCTAAATCTCTACCCCACGAGTTTTTTTAGAGTGTACTCAGCCAAGGTAAGGGAAAGGTGAGCTGAGCTCAACGTGAGCTCTGAGCTCTGTCACCAAAGCCTTGCAAGAGTACACTTAAGGAAGAGTTAGCTAAGCTCTTCATAAGCTCTGAGCTCTATTCCAAAAACTTTGTTGAAGTATATTTAGCTAGAGATTTTTATAGAAGGGTTAGCTGAACTCTACACAAGTTTTGAACTCTGCCCCTCGAAGTTTGCTTGGACAATAAAAAAAGACAAAAACGCGCAGAAGCACAAGTCTCATACAAACGAGCCAAAAAAATAAGAATGAAACTCTACTGAGAAATCTGATAAGAAAAAGGTCTTTACAAGTCTGTACAAAACAAAAATAGAAAAACATATCAAAGCTCGAGAGGAGGATCCTGGGATGCATCTTCACCAGCTTCCTTGGCGGTCGTCTTCCCAGCCTCTTTCGTGAGTTGGGCAGCCTCATTGACTGGAGCCACGACAGCATCAACAACTTCCTCATCTTCCTCTAGCTAGTTTATGTACTTCTCCTCGTCGAAGCCAAGTAGGATCATGGGTGAATAGGGCACTGAAGACTTGAGAAGCTCGGGTGCAAGAGTAGCCTTGGCCCATGTTGGGTGGTCCTCGGAGATGCCGAGCTCAGTTAGACAAGTAAGCCACCCTTCCATGAAGGACTCGGGGCGGATCTCAATGACTTGCCTGCTATAGTTGTCACTAGCTTGGCTAATCCCCTTATTGAAGACCCGCTCGTAGACAGGGCCACAAGCTACTACCTAAATCTTGACAAGATCTCGCAATGCCTTGTTTAACTTAGCCCCAGCGGCAGCAGCCTCACTTTGAGCCTGGGTCGTAGCTACATAGCTGGCATCTCAAGCCTATTCAGCAGCATCCAAAATCTTAGGGACAATTATAAGGGGATAAAATATACAATGATAGAGTCTGGCCTTGCTAGGGCAGAGGCCTCCACTGAGCTATCACTATGGAGCAATCTGGAGGTTCTCTATATTAGAGCTCGGTGTAGACAACATCAAAAATAGGCCTTGTCCGAGCTAAGGCTACCCTTACTCCTGAGTTGTCGTTGCTTAGTAAGCTCGGTAGGGTGACCAAGCTTAAGCCTGGATAAGAGAAAATGATCAGTAGTAATCCTGAGGGATGTTAAAGGACAGAAGGTGACGTGCACATCGAAGTTCCTTCTGACAACCCCCACGCGTGGATGAAGACGTCCACAAAATGATGAGAAACTACTAGCCAAGCCCTAGAAGCATGGCTGGATCAACTGCCTACTCACTAATATAATGGTCGGTCCAAGCTGTAGTCTGTCCAGTGACAGGACAATTAGCGCGTCACGGCACGCGCTGAGCTATACTATATAAAGTCAACCTTTCTTTTATGAAAAGGTACGCATTATTTGGCTAAAAAATGCATACTCTCTCTCTCTCTCTCTCTCTCTCTCTTTTCATACTCTGGTCATCTAACTTGACTGTCGGAGAGTTATTTCTCAGAAATAGATTCGATGGCCAATTTCCTTATTTTGGTGTTGCAGTTAGGACATTGTTAGACAACGAGTTGAAGCTATCAACGTAGCCGCGGGTGTCTATCCTTGATTTCCTCCCATCCTACAAATATATAACCCTAAAGGGAAAAAACATGCAATGACATAATTTGGCCTTGATAGAGCAAAGACCTCCGTCGAGCTATCGATATAAAGTAAGCTTGGTAGTCCTCTACGCTTGAGCTCGAGGTAGATACTACCGAAGATAGGCACTTTTTGAGCTAAGGCTATCATTACTCCTGAGTTATTGCTACTTAGTAAGCTCGGTAGAGTAACCGAGCCAGAGCTTGGACAAGGGGCAATGGCCGATAGTAATCCCGAGGGATGTCAGGGAACAAAAGGTAATTTGATCGTCGAAGTTTCTTTTGACAACCCTTATGCACGGATGAAGACTTCATCAACTTGATTATAGGCTATCAGCTAGGCCCTAGAAGCATGGCTGAGTCAGCCGCTTACTCACTGACGTAGCAGTCGGTGCGTATGAGCACGAGTCGAGCTATAGTTTGTTCAGTGACAAGATAGCTAGCATGTCAAGACACGTGCCAAGCTATGCCATATAAAGTCAACCTTTCTTTCTCTTAAAGGTACGTAATTTTGGTGGGGAAACATATACTCTTTTTATATAGATACATTCTCCAGTCATCTAAATTGATCATTAGAGAGCCGTTTTTCAAAAATAGCTTCGGCGGCCGTTCTCACTATTTTTGTGTTGCAGCTAGGCCTTGGCCAATTGGTGAATGAACGCAACCCCCTACACCACCGTAAGACCACTACAGGGGTCTATCCTCAATTTTTTTCTCTTATTCTGTAAACTCATGCCACATAATTGGTGTCGTTTGTGAAAAATTGATTATAGCCATTTGCAAGGTCAGTTCTGATGGCATCGCAAAGTAACAACTGTCCAGGAAGTCAAGAAACCCATATGGAGCACCCCCATGCCCCTAGAACTCCTAGGGACAAAGGGGCCAAACTACTGGTTGATGCCCAAAGGGCAACCAAGGTCGCCTCTAGGCATAAACCAAGTAAGTTGCTCCCTGAGGGAGAAGACAATAGGGACATAACCATCAAATGTTTGCAAATCGAGTTGGATGAAATGGCATAAATCTTGGTTAATAATAGACTGATGAAGCTGACCCAAATAGCGAAGGGAGGACCCTTAGAGGGAAAGTCTAGAGGCTTAAACGATCCACCTTAGGGAGTTTGTTGGTAAAAGCGACGTGAGTCATACAAGGACTTAGAGAGCCAGGACGATAGCAAATTCGTGGCATTGAGCAGCGAAAAGTGTGGCCTCGTCGAGTCCACTCTAGCATGGACATTAGAAAAACACTCAATGCCAAGCAAAATTGAGAAGGTGATTTTCAAGATAAACTCAACAAACAAAATGTAGAGGCATCAGGTAAAAACATCATCCCAACAGGGTTAGTGGCTAGCACGACTAGGCCTGTGTCAAGGGAACCAATCCTGAGGTACCAGAAACCATTTTCCTGAGGCATCGAGGAAGTGGATCCACTAGAAAAATTCACTTCGCCAAGGTTTACATTGTACGATGGGAAGTCGAATCCAAAATCCAACATCAATCATGTTAGACAGATGATGGCTCTTTGGAATCACTTGGATGCACTAATGTGCTGGGTGTTTCCATCGAGCCTAGGGGATCTTGGGTTGACATGGTTTGACTGACTGTCGACATGATCAATAGAAAGCTTTCACCAGTTCACCAAGTCATTCACAACTCGGTTCATCATAAACACGAAAGC
Organism: Actinidia arguta var. hypoleuca; assembly: GCA_030159115.1. Classification (NCBI taxonomy): domain Eukaryota; kingdom Viridiplantae; phylum Streptophyta; class Magnoliopsida; order Ericales; family Actinidiaceae; genus Actinidia; species Actinidia arguta. The sequence continues at coordinate 6,552,268 of BRYE01000006.1, read as the reverse complement.
GCCAAAGGGCATTGGCTCTCTCCTAATGCTAAGGAAGGCCAAGAACAAATCACTCTACAACTACAATAAGCGTTACTGGGAGACCTATAATGAGATCAAACAATGTTTGGAGAAGTTAGCAATAGCCATCTACAAACTCGGGCTAACTCCTGGCGAAAGAATTTGGGAAGACTTGACTCTCAGCCCTCCAGCTGATCTTTGGGACCCTATGTCCCAGTCGAAATGTTCGCTCGGCTAGAGGATGATGTCCGTCAAATAGAACAAAATACAGGTACGACTCCCCAGGAGAAGGGCAGTACAAGAGGCAAAAGAAAAGCTTGGCTAATCACGAGAATCAGACAAGGCAGAGGATCAATGTGGTTTTCAAGAAACCGATCTACGAGCTCCTTGCATGAATCTGAGATAAGCCGTACTTCAAAAAGTCCGACCTTTTGGGAAGGGACCCAAAAAAGCACAACCAATGATAGAAATGTTCTTATCACGAGGAGAAAGAACATATAATTAAGAATTATCAAGCTCTAAAGATTTTCCTTGATCAGCTTGTTCGGGATGGGCATTTGAAAAAGTTCGTAGACCAGGAAAAGACCAGAGCAGAGGATGTTGAGGCCAAACTGAACTCCATCTTTGATTGGAGCAATGAAGAAACTAACGACACCCAAGAAAAAGACCTTCCCTTGGGGATTATTCACTAGGATCTGGAAGACATTGGGAGATAGGCTAAGGCTAAGGTCATGGAAGAATTGATATGCTATAGATCGGATGAGTCGAGCTCAGATCATTTCTTTCTCGTTGGTGCGAACTTAGAGGAACAAAAGAAAATCGAGCTCATTCAGTTCTTTACAGCAAATATTGAGGTCCTCGCATGGACACTTTGCAAGGTAGTCAAGATCGTCGACAAGGGCGGCTACTACCTTAAAGACCCTGAGGACAAACAAGCTCTAAGACCTTGGAATTCCAACGACCTGACAAAATATTACCAGTAAAGTGTACATTTTCTAACCGAGCTCGTATTTATATCAAATGCACTTTTTACTTAAATATTCTGTTTTCCATTATTATCAAAATTAAATATTTTTCTTAATTTTAAAAAAATCACTCATTTTTTAAAACTTTTGATGTATTCTTTTCCAAATATGATCTATGTTGGGAAAAAAACTTCCCATGTCCTTAAGCATGAGCTTAAAATGTATCAAAAAAAAATATGGGCAAGGCCGTAGAACCACCAAGCATTTGGCTTGAGCATTACAAGGCAAGGCCAAAGAAAAGCATTATGCACTATGAGCATGCCAAAAATTGTAGATTCTGGCTAAGGCATGATTAACTTGTCTGAACGAGTTGTACTAAGTATGAAAAAGAACCCTTCCTTATGACCTGGTCAAGCAGCTACAATATTAGAAAAAAGTTAGCCGAACACCATGCGAATTCCTACTATGTCCTTTAGTTTTGCTTAAGTAAACCTATCAAAAATTTCAAGGAAGAGTGAACTAAACTCCATACGAGTTTCTAACTCTGTCTTATAAATATTGTCCAAATATACTTAGCAAGAACTTTCGAAAACTGTTAGCCAAATTATACACGAATTCCATGATCTATCCTTCGAGGATTGCCTAAGTACGTTCAACAAGAATTTCAAAGAAAAGTTAGCCTAACTCTATGTGAGTTCTAAACTTTGTCCTGTGAATATTGCCCAGGTATACTTGGACATTTTTTTTGGAAAGAGTTAGCCGAACTCTATGCGAGTTTCGAGCTCCGTTTCACGAGATATGCCTAAGGACACTTAGGAAGAATTTCAAAGAAGAGTTAGCCAATAAACAAAAAATGAAGCATGCAAAGCCACAAATCTCAAATAAATGAGTTATATAAAGGATTTTTACTCATTACGAGGTGATTAAAAGTTTGTTCAGTACAAGAAAGAAGAAAAATTACAAGATATGTGACAAATTACAAGAAAAAAGAAAAATTACAAGATATGTGACAAATTGGGAGAAGCCTCTTCAGCTATTGCACCTTCCCTGTGGCTACTAATGTGCCTTCCCTTGTTGCCGCCATGGTAACCTGTACTGCTACTACTGTTTGAATGAGCTTAGTGGTCACCTCAGGGCCTCCTCCGAGACCTCATTTGCCCCTCCTCCAGTAGCTCCTTTTCATTAAAACCAGGCAGCACGAGGGGAGAATAAGCTTGAGGGTGGTCCATCGGCTTCACTACGGGGGGAGCCATGCCCTAAGTAGGGTGTTCAAGGGAAACACTGAGCTTCTTCAAGCAAGACAACCAACCCTCCTAGAAGATGCCAGGGTGAAGTTTTGCAAACTGCTTATCATAGTTGTTGCTAGCTCGATCGATCCCCTAGTTGTACACACGCTCGAAGAAAGGACCATACTCGACTTTCACCTCACTTAGGGTTCTTAATCTTACCATGTTAGTTTCACACGAGCTCATGTCAGAAACATTGGCCACCCTGAAAGAATGGGCTATCTCAACTTCTCCCACGGGCTGAGGTGGAGGCGAGAGCATTAGAGTGCTCATTATTCGAGCTCA
>BRYE01000006.1:6542232-6544732 GCA_030159115.1 Actinidia arguta var. hypoleuca | reverse complement strand
AAAATAAATGAATACAAATGATCATTATACTTCAAGTCTTTCTCCTGACCCATCTCGCACTACCTGAACTTTCTCATTCGCCTGGAAAATCATTTTAAACAGGGAAGTATACAATACAACTGGAATATGCTCAACAATCAATTATTCCATCAAAGATCTCATACCCAGTCTTTCTTGGTACGCGATTGGTGGCCAGCCTCGCCCACCTCACCTAGCATTTCTGAATTTACCTGGTGTTAGGGTTATTTGCAGGTTCACCCAGTTCGTACTATTCAATACCATGGAATTTTAGCCAATACACATCATGATGTCAATAATGTCATGAATTTTAATAAATCTCATGGATTTCAATAGATAATACACTTGCTCAATGGAGTACAAAATTAGATATTTTAAGAAATGACTTTGGAGTTTTAGAAAGCATATTGTATACCGTCTACTTACCTCAAATTGAATTAGGACCATTAGATATGTAGATCTGGCTCCCATGATCATCATACTAAAAATTCACCTCGATCCGACATCATTTCACCGTTGATCTACGTCCCTATCTTTCATTATCAAAGACTAACCACACCATATAATTTCTCATTTATCTCATTTCTTTCTTTCTCAAAGTCTATGTTATCATTTATATAGATTGTCTTTAAAAGAAAGATAGAAGAAGAGAGGCATTTGATGGTGTGTCACTCGACACATGTCAAATTATTTCATCAAATTACACTTCAACCCCTCCAACTTAAATATTCTCTTTAATTTATCTCAAAAGTTATTAATCTTTCAATTCCAACAATTCTTATTTTTGTTATAAAGTAAAAATAATTAAGGGTCGGAGTATTACAAGCAAGCTTAACTTTGCAACCACAGTTGTTTTTCAAGGATTTTCAATAAAGGTTTAGACTTAACTTTGTTTAAAACAATTGTAATCATCAAAATTAAAATCTTTATTTCAGCATCTCTATTGTGCTTTGTCTAGTAGATTTATCTCATATGATCTCATCACTAAGCCAGACGGGGCTTGAGTGGCCTTACCCTAGCCAATAACGTTTGTCTCCCTATTCAGGTGATCAAGGTTGTCACCTTGAGCAATTCTGACTTTTGGTTGCTCGCCTCCAGATTACCACCTTAATAGAACCCTTGAACAAATGAGCTTTGTTCAATGTGATATTTTTGAGCAATTTGACTCTTTGATCAATTTTATGATGCAGCAAAAATTTGTTCAGTCACCAAACCTTTGGCAATGGTTCTCGCAGGTAAATCGTCAAACTCAAAAGTGATTGAGACAAAAAGACACAGAGTGTTGTTGGAGGTGGTGGGGAGAGAGATGGTAGCCAAGGCCGGTCCTTGGCTTTATGGTGCCCAAAGTGAATTTTGACAATGATGCCTTATTTATATAAATATATTAAAAAATGCAAGTGCCTAATTAATTTTTTAGTAAAATGAGAATATACTCAAGTAAATTTTATCTAATGCTAAAATAAAAATTACAAAAAAAAGAAACTAAAAAATATAAGAAAAACCTTAGTCTTCATAGTAGATATATAAGAGGAAAAAAATATTTCATGAATAGAAAGAAGTACTTATCAGATTAGTGGATTACAAGAATATGGATGAAATAAATTCACCATTCAACCTTCTAAAAATAAAAAAGGAAACAAAAATCAACAAAAAGTAATAAAAAATTAATCAGAGAAAATACTCATGTAAAAAAATAGATCTTCATCTTGCTAACCTGACTGTCGTCCATTATTTGTTAGAAATTTAGATTATAGATGAAATAGGGAGAAGGAGGACAAGAGAAAAGATCTAAGTTAGAGTTCTTAAAAGTCAAAAGTGAATTATATGGAAAAAAGAGATAGAGAGAAAGAGTCCGAAAGGAAGTTAAGACTGAGAAGTGAAGAGACTAGGGTTTTCAAAAATCAAAAAACAATTTTCTTCTTGTAAGACCAGCAGATCAAACAAAAGAAGACAAAATCTTATTCTAATTTTTATGTAGTGCCTTTTTATAACTTGGTTCCAAAGCTTTGGCTTTGGTTGCTTTGGACTTGGGCTGATACTAATGGCAGCCGGATATTAGTTTTATAGGTGGAGGATGGAGGCGACATAGAACCAAAGAAATGGCGATGGTGGATCTAGGGAGAGGGAGAGGGAGAAGGAGAGGGAGAGAGATGGTGACGGGGTGATGGTTGGGTGGGGCAAGGGCGGAGAAGGTCCTGTTGCGGTGAAAATGGTGGATGAGTGGAGTTTGGCAAAAGAATGGAAAAGTTGAAGATGGCGACTTAGGAATTAAGGAGTTCTGAGATGAAATTAAAAAACTTAAAATATGGCGCTAGGCGTATTGAGAACGTGGGGTATCCTGAGATCGTTTTGGTTTGCATTTAGAAGCTCCCTTACACATAAACTGTTGATTTTTTTTTTTTTTTACAAAATTATCCTTCCTACCAATATGAAAACCGAATCTCTTATACATAAACCAGATAACTAAGATCATCTTCGACAG
>BRYE01000006.1:6482232-6489732 GCA_030159115.1 Actinidia arguta var. hypoleuca | reverse complement strand
TAATAGGCCAATAACAAGTGATATCCAGACAATCCATGAGAGTGTGGGATCAGGGGATGTTCTAGCGCATCTCCAAAAAGATATGCTAGAGAGGCAAATGGGCGAGCAGAAGAGGTTGTTTACAACCTCTCCACACTTATGATTGAAGCTTTCTAGCCCATCACTTTTACCAACGAAGATTTGAGGGTTTTACACCTTCCCTGTGATGATGCATTGGTCATGTCAGCCATAATCGCCAGTTTCAACGTTCAGAGGATCCTAGTTGACAATGGGAGTTCTTCTGACATTATGTTCATCTCAACATTCGACAAGATGAGAATAGGGCGAGATAGACTCCACCCATTTCACACTCTTCTAGTCAGATTTGGAGGGGGCTCAATAAACCCCCTCGAGTGGATCAAGTTGTCTATGACCTTGGGGGTGGAACCCCATTAGACTATAGTTTGGCAGAATTTCATTATCGTGAATTGTTCTTCAATATACAAAACAAGTTTAGGTCGCCCAAACTTGAGAAAAATTAGGGCCATTACTTCCACCTATCACCTGATGATGATGCTCCCCACTTGAATATGGATAGGCAAGATGAAGGGCGATTAGAAAGTTGCAAGGCAATGCTTCATGACAGCGATGAAGTCCAACTCACTAAAACCCAGCGCCAAATAGAAACTATAGATAAATGATGCAGAGATGGAACCACTGAGGAACAAAGTATAAGATACGCCCCTTATTGATCTCAAAGAGTCTAAAACATCAAGACCCTGAAGGAAGTGGCCCCGATCTTTATATACCCTAACCATCCAGATCGCCATGTCATGATTGGGACTGAATTGACTGAGGACCTGTGAAATGCCCTGGTGGAATTTTTGAAAAAGAATTATGATGTGTTTGTAGGGTCGCAAGGCGATGTCCCTGGGATAAATCCTCAGATTTCCATGCATAAGCTATTCACCGACCCTAATCATCCTCTAGTTTGCCAAAAAAAAGGAAGTTCGCTCCTAAACGTTTAAAGGTCATAGAGGAAGAGGTGTCTAAGCTCATCAAGGTCAATGTCATCAGAGAATTCCATTACCCAGATCGGTTGACCAACGATGTCGTCGCCCCTAAAAAAGGGAGAAATTAGAGAGTATGTGTTGATTTTACCGATCTAAACAAGGCTTGCCCTAAAAATAGTTTTCCTCTACCAAAGATTAATCTAATTGTAGATGCAACCTCCAAGCACAAACTCCTTAGTTTCATGGACACCTTTTCGGGATATCATCATATCAAAATGCATCATTTCGACATGGAAAAAACTTCTTTTTATCACGGAAAGATGATTATACTATAACAAGGTCATGCCTTTTGAATTGAAAAATGCAGGGGGCGACGTACTAGAGATTGGTCAACAAGATGTTCAAGGAAATGATTGAGAAAACTACATAGACGACATGCTGGTCAAAAGCCTTAGAGTAGCTGATCACATCCCCCACCGAGGAATTGTGGCAAACCTATTCCAGATTCAAGCCCTGCTCACGATGAGCTTTTCCAGGAACATCTATGAGGTGCAGCAATTGACTAGACAAATAGACGCTCTTAACAGGTTTGTCTCAAAATCAGTAGATAAATGTTTTCCGTTCTTCAAGATTATGTGGAAGAACAAAGCCTTTGAGTGGATAGGCGAATCCGAGATGGCATTCCAACAACTTAAGGAGTATCTTGGGTAGCCCCTTTTGCTCACGGTTCCCAGCATGGGCGATGAGCTCATCTTATATCTATCTGTGTTGCCCACTACGGTAAGTGCAGTGCTAATAAGGGAAGAAGACAAAGTTTAAAAGCTAGTGTACTATGTTAGCAAAGTCCTTATGGGAGCTGAAACTAGGTACCTAAAAATCAAGAAGCTCGCTTATGCTCTAATGATCACCACAAGGAAGCTCAGCCAGTATTTCCAGGCACATCCTATTGTTGTGCTCAAGGATCATTCCTTGAAGCAAATTCTTCAGCGACCTAATGCCTCTATGCAATTACTTAAGTGGTCCATTGAATTGAGCGAATTTCATATCAAATACCGACCAAGGATGGCGATCAAGGCCCAGGTACTGACTGATTTCATAGTCGAATTTACGTATGACGTTGCTCCAACCCCCGAGATGGAGATATCAGAAGAACAGAACCAAGATGATGACCTCGCTAGGTGGAAGCTATTCGTATATGGGTCATCCAACCAGCATAGCTGTGGTACAGGACTTATTCTCCAAACTTCTTTAGAAGAGCAAATGGAGTACGCTATTCGTATTGGGTTTAATGCCACAAACAATATGAAGCTGAATATGAAGCTCTCCTCATCGGATTAAGAGTCGCAACAGAACTGGGAGTAGAGTCTTTGGACGCCTATAATGATTCTCAACTCGTCGTAAATCAGGTCTAAGGAGATTACCTCACCAAGGATATCCGAATGATGGCCTATCTAGATGAGGTGAAGGCTATGTCAGTAAAGATCACATATTTCAAGATTCATCAAATTCCCATAGAAGAGAATAAGAAGGATGATGCCTTGGCTAACCTAGCCTTAGCCTTCGATTTCATCTCGGATAGAAGTATCCCTTTGGAGTTCTTGCCAAATTCAAGTATTGACGTCGCCAAAACCATTTGTAGAGCAGCAATAGATCCGACGCAGATGGACAACATCATTGCATATCTTAAAAATGGGAAGCTGCTACCAGATAAGCTCTAAGCACGACGAATCCATTATCGATCAGCCAGATTTTGCCTCCTCCACGGGACTTTTTACAAGAGGTCTTTCTCAAGACTACTCCTGAGATGTCTCCAACCTAAGGAAGCAAATTATGTGCTTAAGGAAATTCATGAAAGCATCTGCAGAAACTATTATGGGGCTAGGTCATTGGTTAGAAAGACTGTTTGTCAAGGATATTTTTTACCTCAGATGGAACGAGATGCGATGACATTCACTAGGTGCGACAAATGTCAAAGGTTTGCCCTAGTTAGTCATCTCTCCCCTACCGAGATGGTGCCCATGACCAATCCATGGCCACTCGCCAAATGGGGGATAGACATACTTGGACCTCTACCTCAAGCTCTTTTACAAAGAAAATTCTTGATTGTCGCCATTGACTACTTCACAAAATGGATATAAGCAAAACCTCTAACCAAAATCACTAAAAAGAACACCAAGAATTTTATTTGGAAAAACATCATTTATCGATTTGGGATCCCAAAGGTCATCATCTCGGACAACGCAAAATAATTTGACAACAATGGATTCAAGTTATTTTGTTCGGACCTTGCCATCTCCAACCATTTCTCTTCACCTGGTCATCCTCAAGCAAACGATCAAGTGGAAGTCACCAACAGAATAATCTTGAGGAATCTAAAGGCGATGTTGGAGAAATCCAAAAGTAAATGGGCAGAAGATCTTTCAAGAATACTCTGGGCCTATTACACGACGAGCAAAATCCCTACGAGCGAGATGCCATACTCACTTGTACATGGGACAAAATCAATCATTATAGTGGAGATAGGGATGCCGAGTTTAAGGACATTGAATTTCAACAAGGAGAACAATGAAGCAGAGCTAAGGATTAATCTTGATCTCCTTGATGAAAAGAGAGAGAGAGCCAAGGTGCGCTAAGCTACCTACAAACATCAGGTCTCTAAGTACTATAACAAGAGGGTTAGGCATAGGTCATTCTTGCCTGGCGACCTGGTCTTTAAGAAAAATCACTTTGTCCACGAAGGAACTTAACACTGGGAAGCTCAGCCCTACGTGGGAAGGTCCCTACAAAGTTGTCAAGGTGTCCAAGCCAGGAACTTTTTTGGCTAGAGGACATGAAAGGAAAACACTTCCTCATCCCTAGAACACTGAACATTTGAAGAAGTATTACAATTAGTTCTTTTGATCACCATTTGATTAAGGTCACCTAAAGCAATATGATTGTTGCCAAAGTCTTGTTTTGTTAAAGACATTATTATGATAGCCAGTCTCATGTAACTATGGTTATCTTAATAAAATCATCACGTTCTCCGATTCAATTTTGCTATTTCGCCAATAGAGTGTATGTCGCCAAACTGGGTTATATCACTAATTTCTCCAAAATGGGATATTACCAGTTTCTCCATTTTTGCCATTTAATCAGATTAATCTCAATCTAATCGCCTATTTATTTATCTTTTCGTCGCCATATTCGTTCAACAAAAAAAAGGAAGGTGTTGGAAACTTTAATCTGATTAACCAAGGCATCAAGCTCGCCAAAGTGATCTGATCGCCATAACTTATTATGTTCGCCTAACAGTTTTACTCGTTGATTACGTTTTATTCGCCAAGTTTATCTCGCCATTTTCATTAGTCGTAATATCGCCAATAAAAACAGATGCTCTGTTATCGAAGAAATATAAAAATTTCTAGAAGACAGTGATATAAACAAAAATTTATATCTTATTGGTCTCGCCCTTACATTGACAAGAACAAAAAATGTACAAGTTACCTACGAAGGAAGAGGGCCGGTATCCTAATCGCCCTTCTCCTCCTCTTTCTTTTTCTCTTCTTCCTCCTTTTTAGCTAGCTTGAGATCGATTTAGACGTCCTGGATGTCAAGCTCGGGATGAAGACAGCCGATCTACTTCTTGCACAGGTCGAAGCCCTCGCTGAAGTACTAGGAAGCTGCCTGTTCCACAGCCTCCTGGAAGTCATTTGAAGCTTTGTAGTCTTCAATAGCTAACTTCTTGGTGAAGACCTCATTCTCCTTAAGTTCGGGCACCTCCTTCTCCAACCCTCCCAGGATGGTGGCATGGTCATCTTTCATTTTCTACTTCTCGGTCTCAATCTCGGCTACCCGGTCTTCTAGCACCTTGCCCACGTTCTGGGCATGAACCATCTCGTCTCAAATGGATTCGGCATTGGCTTGCTCAAGCATTGCTGTATTCTGCATTTCCTTACTGTGGCTGACCAGAGAAGATCTGATCACCGCCGCCTGAAAAAAAAATTGAAACTTATTAGAACAACAAAAATGTAGAAGCATGAGACCGATGTAAAAGACTTGTGGTTACCTGACCAACGCAATGAAAGAACCTCGTGATCGGCCGATCGAGGTCTAACATGTTCAAATCCTTTTAAACGGCAAGCAAGACAAGCCCTTGGAGGAGCTTCTTCGCCACCCTAGGATTCCCTAGGATGGAGGCATTGGGCTCCAATTCTACCCCGGGGTTAGCTGAGGTCCCCTCCCTAGGGATTGTAGCACACACGGCAACATTGCTCGTTGTTCGGTTTGACGTCACCCTAGACTTGGTTGTGCCCTTCTTCTTGTCCTCGGGCGATGGCATGAACCCTTTCTTCTTGCCATCAGTAACTTGTTTGCCTTTCTTTGTGGGCAAGATGTTGGGCATCTCATCTCGTGGACATTTCTCGCCTATGGTGATGCCCTTCGCCGCAGGAATAGCATTCTTGGATTTGCCTCCCTTCACCATCTGGGGGAGCTTCTTCAGGTTAACCTTCTTCGACATAGCTACAAAAGAAAATAGGAGTCAATTAATAAGATGAAGTACTTAGAGAAGAAAGAAGGTAGTATCATCCGATCTGAGCTCGAGGAGCAACTGTGGATCTGACCAGGCCTCCGAGCTAGAGCTCAGACCTGAGTTCGAGCTACCTGATCCCGAACTAAGGAAGGGTAGTTGGATTTTTCCCCCAATAGGCTTAATAGTGTTAGGTCGGGAAGGCGAGGTAAAACTTTCCTCATTCCCTTCCTAATGGTCCCTATGTATTCCACTGAGTCATCTCAGGATTGGTCACCTTGGGGAGGGTCATCTCGGGAACGGTAAGACTTACCCTCGTCGCCTACAACGTGAGCTGCTTTACCTGTTGATTTATCCTTTACATTATCTTTGCCACTAGACACCATTTTTCTGGAGTCGAGGGCAAAGCTTTTACGAAAGGACTTAGAACTAAGGATTTGCTTAATCGAATAGTGTTTTCCTTCCTCTAGTGAATTCAAGATCTGATTGAACCTTTGTTATTCGTCCTCGGTCAAGACAGGCAGCTTGTTGCAACGCTTACTTTAAAATGAAGAACACTTGTTAATCGGGGAAGAGGAACGACAATTGATAATTGAAGGTCGACTTATTAAAAGAAGACTGACCTGGGGTGCTCCATAAACTCGGGACCCATGGAACCCCAGTATCCCGAGATAGCCCTTGGGGGAACTCCTAGTTATCCCCTGAGATGAAGAATAACTTCTTCTTCACCCCTTGACATTACTAGGGTACCCCTCGAGCAGGGTCTTCTTTGGCCTTGCCTTGAAGTAGAGCCATCCTAAGTCTGGCTTCAGATTGTTTTAGAGACCAAATAGGTTCCTAAACTCTTTGAGGGGAAGGGCGAACTTATTAAATTGCCACAACATTACCGCGCAGACGACACTTCGCCACGCATTAGGGGTGAGCTGGGTGGGGCAGATGTTGTGGTATGCCAATATTCTCCTAATGGTAGGATGGATGGAAAGACGAAGACCGACTTAGAAGGTGGCCTCGTAAAAGGCCACTTCGCTCGGGCGAGTAGACGTAATAGTCTCATCTACCTCAGGAAGCCTGATTTAAAGCCTAGTAAGAAAGGAACATGACTCTTTAAGGCTATCTAGCTTGCCCTGGGTCATGGCGTTTGTCTCCCTCTCAAATAGAGACCAAGTATCTACTGAAAGACTTCTCCTAGGACTAGGAAAGTCCTCGCCTGGGGAGGAAGGAAGTTGGGTAATATCGACCAACATATAGGATTTTGATCCTAAATGTTCAGATATCCAAGATGGTAAGGAATTCTCTAAGTCTCCTACGTCAGCATTACCGGACATAAACTAAAGGCTTAAAGTTAAAAGCGGATGGTTGATACTTACTGAACGACTTAGGTGAGGGCAAGTTGACGAGGGCAAGGTGCACGTCAGAGCAAGAGCAGCACTTCGTTATCACTAGCAATAGAAAAGTATGAAGTATGAGGGAGACCCTTATTTATAGGGAGAGCCAAGGGCTGAGATTTACTTGCTTCAACGGTCAGGGTCGCGCGATGCTTCAAATTCTGAGATCATAAACGCCGTTTGCAAGCGAAGAGTCATTCTGCCATCAATGCGCCTCCACGTGTCGACCTACGAGGACACGTCATCATTACGTGCTTACGTCATCCATCTACACTCCATGAATTATTACTCAATGATGTCAAGTGTTTCACCTCAGCATCTCGAGTAGGGAGAAATTGATGAGGGGCAAAATATCCACCTACTGATGGTTTGAGGATAAAATCTTCACCTACTAATCTGAGGTGAGCACGTCGCCTATGAGGATCATGTTGCCAATATTTATCCTGGTCACCGATTGGTTCACCAAGCCTTCTTGAACGTGCTCATGTCCCCTCAAACCTTAGTTCACTCAAGGCCGAGGTGCCTCGCCCAACTCCAAGAAGATGGGATGAACACCAGACTCCATCTCCACTAGATCTCATACCTTTGCAGTGCTATCTCCATTTGGCATCCT
>BRYE01000006.1:6444732-6449732 GCA_030159115.1 Actinidia arguta var. hypoleuca | reverse complement strand
CTATACTTGAATTTCAAAGTATTTTAATTTCAAGTAGATAGTTGGATCCTGGGAGACATACGCCGATCAACTCGTAGCACCGAGGCGAGGGCGAATTTTGTCTTAAGAAGATTGTGTCAAACACAAGCCTCGATCACTTATTGTTTTTGATTTATCGCTCAGCAACGGTACATTCATAGTTTACTGTTTATAAAATTCTGATAAATAGAAAAGTAAAATCATCTGTGATATTGAAAAATTGAGTACAAGGTTTTATCAGCCTATTTCATTTGTTAACAGATTGTTATTTATTTACATACTTAACAGATTCTTTTCCTACAGACTTAAGAGAAAAAAAATTTAATCTGATTTGTATGTTTAGATAATTCAATCTGTTTGCTGGATAAAACTGTATTGAAAAATTATTTTCTTACATAACCTATTTTCGTTATATTTATTGAGTTCTGGTTCTGTTATAGAAATGGATATCAACCCTCCTTCTGTACGTTTGAATTTTAAACGAATAAATCCCTTAAAGTGTTGCCTTCCTTCTGAAGAATTGAATCTATTCGAAAAACCACTTAGTTTTTTATTTAAACATTTTCCCATTCATCCATTCTGGAATATCTGAATATCTCAGCAATCTAAAATTCTTATCTTAGTCTGCACTTTGTTTTTGCATAAACTCTTCCTGAGAGAGTTAATTTGATACATAAATTTTGGTCGCTAGATTTGAATTTCAAAGTACTTTAATTTCAAGTAGATCGTTGGATCCTGGGAGACATATGCCTACCTACTCGTAGCACCGGAGTGAGGGCGAATTTTTTCTTAAGGTGATTGTGTCAAATACAAGCCTTGATCACTCATTATTTTTGATTTATAGTTCAGCAACGGTACGTTCATAGTTTACTATTTATGAAATTCCGATAAATAGGGAAGTAAAATCCCCTGTGACATTAAAAAATTAACTATAAGATTCTACCGACCTATTTTACTTGTTAATGTTATTTATTTACATACTTAAAAGCCACTTATTTTTCTATTTAAACTTTTCCCCTTCATCCATTCTGGAATATCCGAATATCTCAACAATCGAAAATTCTTATCTTCCTCTGCACTTTACTTTTGCATAAATTCTTTTTGAGAGAGAAAATTTGACAAATAAATTTGGGTCGCTAGACTTGAATTTCAAAGTGCTTTAATTTCAAGTAGATTGTTAGATCCTGGAAGACATACGCCGATCAACTCATAGCACAGGGGCGAGGGTGAATTTCGTCTTACGAAGATTTTGTCAAACACAAGCCTCGATCACTCATTATTTTTTATTTATAGTTCAGCAACGGTACGTTCATAGTTTACTGTTTATGAAATTCTGATAAATAGAAAAGTAAAATCATCTGTGATGTTGAAAAATCAACTACAAGATTTTACAAGTCTATTTCATTTGTTAACAAATTGTTATTTATTTACATACTTAACAGATTCTTTTCCTACAAACTTAAGAAAAAAAATTTTTAATCTGATTTGTATGTTTAGATAATTCAATCTATTTTCTGAATAAAACTGTATTGAAAAATTATTTTCTTACATAATCTATTTTTCTTATATTTATTGAGTTCTGGTTCTATTATAGAAATGGATACCAACCCTCCTTCTGTATGTTTGAATTTCAACGAATAATTCCCTTAAAATGTTGCCTTCCTTCTGAAGAATTGTATCTATCCGAAAAGCCACTTAGTTTTCTATTTAAACATTTCTCCTTCACCTATTCTGGAATATCCGAATATCTCAGCAATCTAAAATTCTTATCTTACTTTGCACTTTGCTTTTGCATAAACTCTTCCTGAGATAGAAAATTTGATACGTAAATGTTGGTCACTAGACTTCAATTTCAAAGTATTTTAATTTCAAGTAGATCGTTGGATCCTAGGAGATATACACCGATCAACTCGTAGCACCGAAGCGAGGACGAATTTTTTCTTAAGGAGATTGTGTCAAACACAAGCCTTGATCCCTCATTATTTTTGATTTATAGTTCAGTAACGGTACATTCATAGTTTATTGTTTATGAAATTCCAATAAATAGAAAAGTAAAATCATTTGTGATGTTGAAAAATCAACTACAAGGCTCTACCAGCCTATTTTATTTGTTAATAGATTGTTATTTATTTTCATACTTAATAGATTCTTTTCCTACAAACTTAAGAAAAAAAAATTTTAATTTTTTTTGTATGTTTAGATAATTCAATCTTTTTTCTGGATAAAACTATATTGAAAAATTATTTTCTTACATAATTTATTTTCATTACATTTACTAAGTTCTGTTTCTGTTATAGAAATAGATACCAACCCTCCTTCTGTACGTTTGAATTTTAAACGAATAAATCTCTTTAAGGGTTGCCTTCCTTCTGAAGAATTGCATCTCTTCGAAAAATCACTTATTTTTCTATTTAAACATTTTCCATTCAATCATTCTGAAATATCTGAATATCTCAGCAATCTAAAATTCTTATCTTAGTCTGCACTTTGCTTTTGCATAAACTCTTCTTGAGAGAGAAAATTTGATACATAAATTTGGTTTGCTATACTTGAATTTCTAAGTGCTTTTAATTTCAAGTAGATCGTTGGATCCTTGAAGACATATGCCGATCAACTCGTAGCACCAGAGCGAGGGCGAATTTTGTCTTAAGGAGATTGTGTCAAACACAAGGCTTGATCACTCATTGTTTTTGATTTATAGTTTAGCAACGTTACGTTCATAGTTTACTGTCTAAGAAATTGTCATAAATAGGAAAGTAAAATCCCCTGCGATGTTAAAAAATCAACTACAAGATTTTACCAGTCTATTTCATTTGTTAATAGATTGCTATTTATTTTCATACTTAACAGATTCTTTTCCTACAAACTTAAAAAAAAAAAATTAATCTGTTTTGTATGTTTCGATAATTCAATCTTTTTTCTGGATAAAACTGTATTGAAAAATTATTTTCTTACATAATCTATGTTCGTTACGTTTATTGAGTTCTGTTTCTGTTATAGAAATGGATACCAACCCTCCTTCTATACGTTTGAATTTTAAACGAATAAATTTCTTTAAGGGTTGCCTTCCTTCTGAAGAATTGCATCTCTTCGAAAAGCCACTTATTTTTGTATTTAAACATTTCCCATTCATCCATTCTGAAATATCTGAATATCTCAGCAATCTAAAATTCTTTTCTTAGTCTGCACTTTGCTTTTGCATAAACTCTTCCTGAGAGAGAAAATTTGATACATAAATTTGGTTCGCTATACTTGAATTTCAAAGTGTTTTAATTTCAAGTAGATAGTTGAATCCTACGAGACATACGCCAATCAACTCGTAGCACCAAGGCGAGGGCGAATTTTGTCTTAAGGAGATTGTGTCAAACACAAGCCTCGATCATTTATTATTTTTGATTTATCGTTCAGTAACGGTACGTTCATAGTTTACTATTTATGAAATTCTCATAAATAGAAAAGTAAAATCCTCTATGACGTTGAAAAATGAATTACAAGATTTTTACCAGCCTATTTGATTTGTTAACAGATTGTTATTTATTTATATACTTAACAGATTCTTTTACTACAAACTTAAGACAATTTTTTTAATCTGTTTTGTATGTTTAGATAATTCAATCTGTTTTCCGGATAAAACTGTATTGAAAAATTATTTTCTTACATAACCTATATTTGTTACATTTATTGAGTTCTGTTTCTGTTAGAGAAATGGATACGTTTGAATTTTAAATGAATAAATCCCTTAAAGGGTTGCCTTCCTTTTGAAGAGTAGCAGATCTTCGAAAAGCCACTTATTTTCCTACTTAAATCTTTCCCCTTCATCCATTTTGGAATATCCTAATATCTCAGCAATTTAAAATTCTTATCTTCCTTTACACTTTGCTTTCGCATAAATTCTTCTTGAGAGACAAAATTTGATACATAAATTTGGTTCGCTAGACTTGAATTTCAAAGTGCTTTAATTTCAAGCAGATCATTGGATCCTGGGAGACATACGCCGATCAACTCATAGCACCGGAGCGAGGTTGAATTTTGTCTTAAGGAGATTGTGTTAAACACAAGCCTTGATCACTCATTGTTTTTGATTTATAGTTCAGCAACGGTACATTCATAGTTTACTGTTTATGAAATTCAAATAAATAGGAAAGTAAAATCCCTTGTGACGTTGAAAAATCAACTACAAGATTTTACCAGCCTATTTCATTTGTTAACAGGTTGTTATTTATTTACATACTTAACAGATTCTTTTCTTACAAAAACTCCATTTGCGGTTTGAAAATCAATACAACTTTGAAAATTTGACATCCTAATTCTCATTTGCGGTTCAAAAAGTATATTCTTGCTATCCGATGAACGGAGAATTTTCTCCGACTATTTTGCTTCCTCATGTAGAGAATCTATGATGCTTAGGCCTACTTTAGTACAATCCCAGATCTTTTGATGCCCTTCACGGGGTGATCTTGGGGACCTTAAGGGGTTGGTTAGATTTGGAAATACCCTAAAGTCCAATGGAGAAGTAGGGCTTCTAACTGAATCATACTCTGAAGCCTTAGGACTAAGCCCCACAAACAGACCAGGCACATTGAAAAAAGAATTGGTTTTTTGTTTTTGCCCTAAAACATCAGAATAGAAACAAGACTCAGTAATAGAATCAAATATTAGGTGACCCATATGTTGATCTTTGTGATGAGATCTGATCCTCTTTCTCAGCATTGTATCAGATCCTTAAACCCACGTAAGAACACCAAAAGCCCCTTATCTGCAACCAAATTAACAGTGTCGCCTAAAGATTTTCATTATGTAATCTCAATAATGTAAGTCAAAGAACTATGCAAGAACATCAGACCTATAATCAGCTACAATGCACGAAGAAACAATAACATGTACATCAACAAGAGATTGCTACTAAATAAAACTACTCATTAAATCAAAAAATAATTTCTTTCAGTGGCAATGTTAAAGAAACCGACTAAGAAAAAATATCA
>BRYE01000006.1:6419732-6432232 GCA_030159115.1 Actinidia arguta var. hypoleuca | reverse complement strand
CAAATTTAGGATAACTTTTTTAACAATTTTATAGCTGCTTTAGTTTTTAAGTTTTTTTGTCTTTAATATATTTTATTTTTAAATTAGAATGAAGATTTTGCATTTTCAAATTCCTCTAATAAAGAGTAATTGAAAACGTATAAATTTCAATTAAAAAGTTAAAAAAAAATCACTAAAATCGAAAAAAATTAAATACATTGAAAAAATTTCAAAACAATCTGGGCGGTAATTATAGAGATAGAATTAGTTATAATATATTTAAAAATAATGGGATAAAGAGCAAAGTAAAAAATAATAATTATTCTTAATCAGTAAATAAAAAAAAGATAATTCAGAAGGACAAAAATAGCTAACATTACCCTCCCATATAATTAACTAATTCCCCATATAAAAGGACCCCTTGTCCCTTATTATAGGACACAAACAACAAACTAGGTTAGGAGGAGGAACATGCATGGATTAAATCACCAAATCTATTTTAGGCCTATGTGTTATTATGTAAACTTAAAAAAAAAGAAAATGGAAATTGACACCACCAAATTTGTTAAAAAATAAATATATTGGGAAAAAGAGAAGTATAAAAATTAATTTCTAAAAAATAAAAACATAAAGAGTCATAATTTTTACAAAATAAAATAATTTAAGTATTTATTTAAAAGTAGCATAATAAGAACAAAAAGAAACAGAGTACTGGCACTGTTTGACCTAGCTAAAAAATATTAATTTTTTAAATTTTAACTAAAAATATGAAAAGTGAGATAAAAAAAATTATTTTTGTTTATTTATGATGGCTAAAAACTAAATATTTTTTTAGCTTTTAACCATGAATTAGTAAAAAAGTAATAATAACTGTTGAATTTATTAAAAAATCTAAATCAAACATATCTGAAGAACTATGCTAAGATATCATATATCAACCAAAAAAATAGGTCAAATTAGTAAAAATAAAATAAAAATTAAGCTGAAATACAACTAAATCTAGGACAAACAAAGAAGAAAAATAAAGTCAAACGAGTCAAAAAAAAACGAGCTTTGTAAAACTAAAATTTAAGACAAATGAGGCGTTTGTGAATAAGCTATTGTAATTTGTAAGGGAACAAATTATACAATAGCATGATTCGGCCTTGCTAGGGTAGGCCCTCCGACGAACTATTGCTATAAAGTAAGCTCGGTGCGGACATTATTAAGTACTGGTCTTACTAGAGCAGAGGCCTCCATCAGTTGTCGCTACAGGAGTAAGTTCGGAGATCCTCTGCGCCGGAGCTTGGAGCAATCACTACCAAAAATAAATGTCGTCTGAGCTAAAGCCATCGTTATTTTCGAGATGTCGTTGTTTAGCAAGCTCGGAACAATAACCGCACCGGAAGCTTGGACGAGAGGCAATGACCGATAGAGATCCCAAGGGATGTTAGGGGACAGAAGGTGACTTGTACATCAGAATTTCTTCTGACAGCACCCACACCCAGATCGAGATGTCGGCAGTTGATTATGAGCTACCAACCACGCCTAAGAGTATGGCTAGATTAGCCGCATACTCACTGATACAGCAATCGGTGTGTACAAGCACGCACCGGGATGTAATCTGTCGAGTGATAAGGAAGCTAGCGCGTCGAGCCACGCGCTGAGCTAGGGTATAAAAGAGAACATTATTGTTCTCACAAAGGTATGTGCAACTTTGCTATCAAAACATACATACACTTTTTCTCTCTAGATTCCAGACATCTAATTTAACCGTCGGAGAGTCATTTTTTAAAAACAGCTCCGGCTGCTATTCTTACTGTTTTGGTGACTGCAACTAGAGCATTGTTAGTTGGACGAACGACAGGATGTAACTACTTACGCAACCACAGAACCGCCGTAAATATCTATCATCAATTTACTTCCTCTTTTATCTTAGAAACAAATAACCCCACAGCTATGAATGCATAAATCACCACCCAAACATAAAATATAGTGTAATTTGATTTTTGTATGGGTGTACAGATTATATATGTGTGTGTGTAGGTGTATAATTACTTTTATAAAATGGTGGTATATATTTCTGAAAAGAGGGAATCCTTTCCGTTCATGCTTTTCTCCTTATGATAAAAAAGGATGATGATTCATCACTAAACGACAAAGTTCACGCACCTTCTGGGCCCTCACTCTAGACTCGCACTTTATGGTGAAACTGACTGTTGGAGACTTAACGTTCACGGTTCCTAACCATGGTTAGTTTTGTCTTAGGGTGTGTTTGGGACTTGTGAAACAAAGAGAAAATAAATGCGAGAGAAATAATATAGAGGAAGTTAGCGATTATCTTTTGTTTGATTTTATAAAGAAAATAAATGAAATTAAAGAAGGGGAAATTATGAAGTTTGTGTTCTTCTCAAATATACAGCAGCTTTCTCTTCCATCATTGAAGAAAGGAAATCGTTATTTTCGCCTCCTTTCCCTTTCTTTCCTCAATTCCAAATACAGCCTTATTTAACGTCCACGAGCACATGGCCTTTAAATTACCACCATTAAATTTTTATTTTTTTCCTTCTCATTCGAGATAGATTAGGCCTTTTTTAAAAGTTGCATTATAAGAAATAAAAAATAGAGTACATTTGAGGAATAATTTAGGCATTTTTAAAAAATTATTACATAATAAAAATAAATAATAAAATACATTTAATAAGAAGTGAAGTGCATAAATCATTAACAATTTTTATGTTTTTCAATGCAATCCCGATATGCATGTATGACAAAGTTCAAACAACTCTATGGAGTCTGGACTGAATAGAGAGAGACTTTTTTACAAGTCCTTGGTCACAAGGGTTTTGGTGTGTAGAAAGAGAGAGCAATTTAGGAGATTGTTTCTCCAAAATTATAAAATCGAATTTCACATAAGTTAGACGTTTTAAATATTTGGATTATTGATTGTTTGTTTGATCGTTAACTTTATAGTCTCAAGATTAATCGAAGTGCACGCAACCTTACTAAGGCACCCAATTATAAAGAGAAAAAAAGTCTTTAGCCTTTTAAAATGAGGTCTCCCGGATCTCACCCTACTTTTATCCAAAGCACATGCTATTTCTCCCTTTTGTATTAAAAGAAGTTCAACACTAATTATAATAAGTATTAAAAAATTAAAGGTCAGAAGAGGCTTGTGGAGTTTGAAAAGATTACTTGTGCTAGAGAGAAGTGACATATTTTTAATGGAAAAATGTCATAAAAATATTTTTTTTTTATAAATAACTATGAAGTACGTAGTAAAATTTTGAAATTTGAAGTGAGATCCATAAAAATTAAATGGTAGGAATATGTGCATATTTGACAAAGATTAAAAAATAACTTATGGATTGTGCAATAAGTTTTTGGAGGAGCAACTCTTAAGATGCCTCTGAAAATTAGCTTAAACCTACCTCCAAAAGCAATCAAAAAAAAAATTATTAAACAGTTTTTTGAAGTTTTGTCAAATATTTATTACAACTTTATTTTTTAAATTTGAACAAAACTTTTACATTTATCACAGACCTCTCGCCACGAGGAATCGGAGAAGTAAAAATTATAAATAAATCAAAACAAACAAAACAAAATCAAGTTTTTGTCTCAATCAATTGAGGTCGGTTGCATGAATCATTTTACATCATCGAACTCTATTAAGAACTAAATGTTCACCGAGATTTAAACTATCATTTTTTATTACTGCATCCAATGTTAATTTTAACTTCAGTCTACCCATTTCTATACCTATAATCATATCACTTCTTTTACTACCGTATTAGTAGGCATACGACATATATGTACAAACTATCTAAGTCTATTATCTCTTAACTTATTCTCAATTGGTACAACCCTTACCGTGTCACGAATGCTAGCATTTCTAATTATATTCTTCTTAATTTTACTACACATCCACCTCAACATTCTCATCTCACCTACGTATACTTATTTGAGTTTTTTTTTTAACCCCTATTGCAGAAATAACATAGTTGAAAAAATATTTAGAAAAATAACACAGTTGGCGACTCGTGAGTCGTTAACGACAATGGCGATTCAGTGTCACCAATGACATTAGCGACTTGGGTACCAAATTGCCAGGGTTGCTTTTTTTAGCCATTCAACTCCCTGCTATAAATAATCAAACAATTCACAAATTGACTTAACACGTTTAATAATTAAATACTGAATACAAAATAATTAAAAAAATCAATACAGAAATCATCAAATACATAATTAAACGTAATGAAAGATCACATAACATTTTGTTAAATTTAAACTAAAAATATAATTCTAACAGCATCTACTACACGCCCCATCTCGTGGAACGGCTAGAGACGCTCGTGGAGGGGTCTCCACCAATTCACATACGTTGTCTATTTTGACACATTTTTCTGTTATGACCATTTTGTCTAGCATCCATCTCATTATGAAGATGAGTTGATCTATTCCTACCCTTTTTTATCCACCATATTGTTGGACATTCATATCCCATTGGTCCTGTATATTCGCGCCACCGTGATGTATCAGGTATGGGTCAAAAATAAGGAGTAGATGCAGCTTTGAACAACTCGTTGGAAAAGAAATAATCTACAAATTGCACGCAGTTAATATTTTGCAATGTGCAATAAATAATAAGGCGTGAACATGGACGATGATACAATTGTCATTTACCACAACTACAATTTACCTTTTCAATGTCAACTGCTTCCTGCACTTCTCTTCGAATACCAGTTATTGGGGGTGTCTTAACCTGAAACAAGTCCTTTCTCATATCAAATAAAGTTACAAAATGTGATCTAAAAGTTCCTGCAGTAGCACTTAACTCAGTTAGGACAACTGGTGGCCACATCACATCACGTTCTAAAAATTCTTTAACATTGGCTCTTCGCTCAACAAAAAACTTATTTGCCCTAAAAAATATCATTTGCACAATAGCCGTAATAGGTAATCCACAATACTTTTTAAAATGTTATTATAAATCTCTGACAAATTGGTGGTCATGTTGCCATAATGACAACCACCAAAATTATATGAGAGTGCCCATTTCTCTTCAGGTTCAACTTCTAGCTATTTTTTAATCTCATCATCCAACTCAATCAGATTTTCATACAATTTGTCAAACTCCTATTTTGAAGGTTCATCACACATCTTATTTAGTATATTTTTTAAGACAATATTTTTGAACCTCATGTTGAAGTTGCTAACAAAGTGTTGTGAATAGTAACGATGATACCCAACTGGTTCTAAAAATTTGCGTGCCGTGAAATTCTTAATAGCCGCTTGTCTATCTGATATAATACACAACTCAGTACCACCGCCTATTACGTATCAATGAAGCAAATTTAAAAATTATCTCCAATTACTGTTAGTCTATTCTTCGATAATAGCATAACACAATGGATAAAATCCATTATTCGAGTCATAAGCTACTACAATTAAATACTTTGCTTATACTTACCATATATGTGAGTGCCGTCAATACTAATCATAGGATGACATTATTAAAATCCATCAATTGAAGCACCAAATGCCCAAAATACTCTCTCAAATATTGTTTTATCGCCATCAATCATTTTATGGTCCCACTATACAACCGTACCCAAATTTGAATCTCTGATAGCAATAACAATCTAGGCAGCATTTGAAAGGACTCCTCATGTGTACCAAACAATCGTTCTAATATTTTTTGCTTGGCTACCAACGCCTTCCAATATGAAACTTTATGATGAAAATCCTTATCTATAATAGATTGAATACTTGCAACACTAATGTTTATATCTTATTTCACGATTGTCAATATGACCTCACCAATGAGATCTAAGTCAATTTGACGATGGTGTTGCAAAACCAATGGTTTTCGACATGAATATTTATATTTCATTTTTGATATTACCCAACAATCATACTTTTGGTGATACCCTCCACACAAATACCATCGACATGCTGGTTCCTGAAAGCATTGCAATTGCACCAAAATTTTAGTTGAACGCTGGACCTTGTATTGCAATTTATTCTTGATATGCCACCATTTAACTACAATAATAAATTGAGACAAATCATCATTCGATATGACAGAAAGCCTACGACTGCAATCCTAGTTATTGCGTGTGGCTTGTATCTCTCTACTAACATTCTCAAATTCAAGAGTATGAGGGGTCATGAATTGAATTATTGGCTCATTTTCCTCAACTCTATTAATATTACGGTCATCTTTCTCATCACTTACTTTGATTTCTCCACAGCAATATAGTGCAAATGTCATACCCTATCGAGATTCTCTATTTATAATTTCTTGTACTAATATTAGTTTTCTTGCATTACCACCTAAACCAAAAGGACCATTTATCCATTCAATACTAGTTTGGTTTCCTCGTCTAGGTCTACTATTTAAGTACAACTGTAATATCCCGAACCCATAAATTCCTTTATTCATGTCTTAATGTACAAAATTTAATTCTATTAGGACCAAATTATAAGTATTTTATGGTCAAAGTGGTCAAAAGTGACCAACATAGATGAAATGACCAATTAGGAGGAAGGTTGTAACAAGAAAAGGATGGAGGTGGGCACATGGGATTGAATCCCATGTGTTTCTTTCAAAACACCAAGCCAAACACACACACACACACAAATTCAGAGAGAGAGAGAGAGAGAGAGAAGAAGAAGAAGAAAGAAAGGAAGAAGAAGAAAGGAAGAGAAGGAGAAACTTGGATAGAGAGTCTCAAATCCAAGCCTAAGGAAGCCATTGAAAGCTCTACCAAGCTTGAGGAGGTGAGAAAAATCTATTTTTATGTATATGTATAAGTTGAAGAAATTAGGTTATGCCTTAGATGTTTTTAGTAAGCCCAATGTTGAGTTTAGAGGACTCCCTTAAGTCCCAATTGAAACATATTGAAGCTCAATTCAAAGAAATTAAATGCTAGAAATAAAAATCCCAAATTTCTAAATGTTAGGGTTTTTGAAACTTTAACCTTAGATCTACCATGCTAGGGTTAGTTTTGAGGTTTGAGTTTGAGTTATTGTTGTCTCTTGAGTGTGTAGTTGAGCCATAAAAATTTTGGTGAAGTTTTGAGTTAAGATTGGATAGGTTTTTGACAAGTTTTGTGTCAATTCTGCTGCTGCGCGCGACTGGCGTTGGAACGCCACGTTGGAAAGTCCAGAGTTAGGATTTTCATTTTTGCCCAGGCGTTGGAACGCCACGTTGGAACGCCTGACGTTGGAACGCCACGTTGGAACGTCCAGAGTTAGGATTTTCATTTTTGCCCAGGCGTTGGAACGCCACGTTGGAACGCCTGGCATTGGAACGCCACGTTGGAACGTCCAGAGTTAGGATTTTCATTTTTGCCTAGGCGTTGGAACGCCACGTTCGAACGCCTGACGTTCGAACGCCACGTTCGAACGCCTGACCATTTTCAGCCCAGACACTGTTTTATAAAACGGGCATAACTTTCTCTAGAAAATTCGGATTGAGACACCGTTTGAAGCGTTGGAAAATAGACTCGTAGACCTTTATAAGAATATAAAGTTACAATTTAATTCCATCTATGTTATGAGATATTGAAGTTTAAAGTCGACCTAAGCTTTTACCAACAACACAATTTTCTTTAGAAATTAGTCCTTATTCAATTGAGCATAACTTCTTTATTTGGGATGCGTTTCAAACTCATGACCTACCAAATTGAAGGTCATTAAGTCTATTTTCAAATGATATTGACCTAGGATGTATATTTATTGTCTTGAGATAAATGGGATACGATGAAGGAACTATAGACAAGTGTTGCCTTTGGCCATTAATAGTCAACCTAGGATCCTTAAACCTATTCCTAGGAGAGTCGCCCTAGGGCGTAGGTTATCCTTGAGCAGGGATACCTTTAGTCAAGTCGAGAATTGTTATATTAATTTTAAACCTTCTCGATCATAGTATTGACATTTTGTATCGTATGTCATATATGTGTAGGAACGCCAAGTGTAGCACTTAGCCAAGGAAACCAAGGTGAGTAACACGATGCCATGGACAAAACCTATGTATCTTCAAAAGTGTTTTCAATACATTATGTTATATGTAACCATTTTTCCATACTTTCAATGCATCAATGATTATGTTCTAAATATGAATGCCATGCCTTTCAAAGTATTCACTGTTACTATGCTATGTATTGAAATCCATGGATGCATGATTTACAAGAAAAACTAAGTATGTTCAAGATAAGCAAGTATAGTGACACTCGGGGTCCCCCGTGGTGGGACTTTAATCTAGCCTAAGGTCCTAAGGTAGATGGGGGACATTAAATAAGTTCCATCTACACAGTGAGATATCTCTGGCCAAAAGAGCCACCCGACCTATATGGTCATCCAGTTCAGCCGAGTTGTTATAGTTTCAGTATATGATATGTATGAGTACAAAAGCAAGTATGCCAAGATTCTGTGAGCTTCCAGTTTATGAAAGTTTATATTTTCAGAAAAGATATGTATGCTCACATGTTTAAGCTAAATGATATAAGTATGTTATGAAATAATCCATGGTATTTTATGTTCATGCATCTGTTGTTATTCACTAAGCTTTTAGCTTACGTTTTCGAAAACCTTTTCAGGAGACCAGTCCGAGGAGCAGTAAGAAGAAGATAGCAAGTAGACTTTAGTTTTGTGGCCAATGGCCTTATATTGTTTTGTAAGGGCTAGACCCTATATTATGTAATGATGTATGTAGAAAGTTTAAAGTTCAGGCACAACTCTGTATACAGTGTGCACACTCTACGTTATTATTTTTAGTATTATGACGCTTCCGAAAAGAAAAGAAAAGAAAAATTATACCAATTTGAATGAGTATGCACAGGTTAAAGATAAGTAGGCCTTGGCGGCAAGCCGTCGGCCGGTGACGTACCGTCGATCCGCATAGACCGGGTTACGGGGCGTTACAACAACTCTACCATTTGTGACCCATTAGCGATGGCGAACCCAAACATTGAACTCACAGTTTTATCACTACTAATGGGTACACCGGCATAACGCCCACCATTTTGTATCTTCCAAGTAATTTCTACGTCACATACCGACGAATTTCACTCAATTCGCTCATATAACATTCTAAATAGCTCGGTAAGAGACACATGTATTATAAACATATTTAGGACCTCATTATTTCCCCCATTGTAAGTGAATTCATGGTCGGTATTTAATGGTACCACCATAATAACATAGTATTCCAAAACTACCAGATATTTTATCAAACAACACAACAAAATTCAATTCTAAATTCATATATTTTATAGCTAATTTATGGAATTTAAATAAAATTCAAAAAAAATCCAAATTCAACATAAAAATTCGAAATTAATCAAATTAAAATTTATCAAAAATTATCACAAATCATATAAAATTTATAGAGAAAAAAGTTAAAATATACCTATAAGAGTTTATTGTGGGTGGTGGCGGTGGTGGGCAAAAATTACAAGATTTCCATATGGAGGGAGAGAGACACACACACACAGTAGTCTTGCTTGTGGTGGAGAGAGAGGTGGTGGTGGTGGTCGGCGAGAGAGGGGTGGTTGTAATGGAGGAGGGGAAGAGAAAGGAAGGAGAAGGGTCTGCCTGCTGGGGCTGGATCTTAAACCGACCCAAGTCGTTAGTGTCACTGGCTACTTGCGAATTGCCATTGTCATTAGAGACTCGCGAGTCGTCAGTGACACTGGCGACTCTCCCGATTGTGTTATTTTCTTAAATATTTTTGTCTCATAATGCATTGGAGGAGGGGAAAAGAAAGGAAAGAGAAGGGTCTGCTTGTTGGGGCTAGGGCTGGGTCTTAAATCGACCCAAATCGCTAGTGTCACTCGTGACTCGCCATTGTCGTTAGAGACTCGTGAGTCGCTAGTGACACTGATGATTCTCTCAACTGTGTTATTTTCTAACATTTTGTCTCTTAATGCATTGCCGTTCTTGTAGTCGTTCTATAAATTTTTGTTTTAACTTAATATGTACTCTTCGATCGTATAATATTTCAAAAGTTGCTCTAACTTAAACTAATAAACTTGTATCTCATGTATTATAGACTTAAATAAGACGGTAAAAAAAAGTTAATTAAAAACAAAAAAACCTTAAAAAATGAAAGCAAACTTTAATTTGATTAAAGATCTGACGTAGGATATGAGATGCTCTCTATGAATGGAGTTTGCTTTGAGAGAGTATTTTCGACATTGTGACTTGAAACAAACCCATTCGTCAAAGGATGATTCAATTTGAACCGAAGATTTTTTTCTTCCGCCCCATTTTATAATTCCGGTAAAAAAAATTTTAATTTTTTTTATAATTTTTTGATAAAAATAACAAAATACTTTTAAAATTATTATTAAAATTGTCCACTATAGTTAGTTTTTTAATAAAAATAACAAAATTACCCTTAAAATTAAATATTCTAATTTTTTTTCTTAATACATCAATTAAAATGAATAAACATTTTTTCTTTTTTCTCAAAACACTATTTATTTATAAAATATTTTATTTTATTTTATTTTATTTTATTTTATTTTATTATTAATAAGTAATTTTTTTCCAAAATAATAATATAAATTATTTATCTTTTAAGTACTTCTCATCAGAATGACGCAGCCGGAGGTCATCCTTCTCTCCCTTCTCTCCCTTCAGGTACCTGTCTTTGTTTTGTCGTTTGTGAGTGACGCAGCTTCTTCATGATTTTTGCAGAATTGCCATGTGTCCACTGCAGTTGTGAATCCCCGCGCAAATCTAACGGCTGTGAGCCGAAGATTCCTCGTTCGCTGTTGGACCGGTTTATTTACCTTCTTTGTATTCCTCTTATGCTATTGGTTGATTTCATAATTAATTTTGTAAAATATCTTTTTTAATAATTGGTTTCATAAAATACTTTATTAATATTTGTATTTACTTTTTTGGCACTCCTATTCTACATGAATTTAAAATTTTTAAAAAATAATCGAATTTTTAAAAACCATTAAACGTAAAGAAAAATCAAATTTTCGACTAAAAAATGAGTTTGCTTTTGTCTTGAACAAATTTTTCTTTTCATAACTTGATTTAGATTTTATTTTTAGGCTATTCTTGTCAAAAAAAAATTGAAAAGGTAAAAGGCTTTTATCACAGACTAAAAAATTTTTTAACAAAATATTTAACTAAAATAATGATACCAAACGAGGCCAAACCTTTTAGCCAGCTATTTTAGAATTTAGCCCAGCTTGAGCTATTGGTTTTTATCAAGTTTGTACATATTTGTTAACATTGTTAAGTTTTTTCAAATTAAATTTGAATAGTTTACTCTTTTGATAAGTTTATAATGTTTAAAAATTCAAGCTACTCAAGTTCGACTCATGATCAGTTCAATTAAAGTTCATTTGAGATCGATTTATTTGACGAACAAACCAAACTCAAACGTATTTTTAAAACTCATTAAATTTTTAAACTAAGTTTGAGCAATCTAAGATTTAGTTCGTTCAATTGTTTATCAACCCTAAGCATATGTACCTACTATTAGTGAGTACAAAACTTATTCTTAAAATGGATTGATTTTATTTTATTTATTTATTTTTTTTCCCTTGTTTTTCTAGAAGTTATCGTAACTATAAAATAACATTTACCAACAATTATGGTTGTACATGAAGGGATATTTTTGAAAAGAAAAAAAAACGTGAGACAGCCTCACTTTTGGGTTCACACTAAATTGGGGTGTTCTTTTTATAATAGCACTAGTGGTGAGTACCAATGCGATGTGTGTGCGGAATTATTTTTTTTGCTTTTTTCTATCAGTTATTGTAACCATGAAACGGCGGTTACCAACAGTTATTAAAAACATAAAAGAGTATTTTTGAGAGAAAAAAAGTGTGAGTCAGCCTCGCTTTGGGGCATAATTATCTTTTTTGCTTTTTTTAACAGTTATTATAATCATGAAACGGCCGTTACCAACAGTTATTGAAAACATAAAAGGGTATTTTTGAGAGAAAAAAAGTGTGAGTCAGCCTCGCTTTTGGGCATAATTAATTTTTTTGCTTTTTTTTAACAGTAATTATAACCATGAAACGGTGGTTACCAAAAATTATTAAAAAATGAAAGGGTATTTTTGAAAAAGAAAAAAGTGTGGGCCAATCTCACTTTTGGATTCGCATCAAATGGGGATGTTATTTTTATAATAATACTAGCAGTGAATGTCTACGCATTGCATGTGCAGAACTAGTTCTTGAAATTGATTGATTTTTTTTTTATTATTATTATTTTTTCAGAAAATACCAGCAGTTATGTAGAGAAAAGGGGTGGTTATCAATAGTTATGTTAAGAGAAGGATATTTTTTATTAAAACAAAGTATGAACCGACTTCATACTAAACTGGAGTGTTCTCTTTAAAATAGTATAAATTATATATTTTTTAGAGTTAAGAAATTATTCCATAGCAATAAAAATCCAATCAACTCAAAACTAAATTTTGTCAATAGTTTTGGCAGAGGTCTTGAACAATCAAAGCAACCAAAGCTTGAGTTTTGTACAATAATTATCGCCTGTATCTAATTTCC
>BRYE01000006.1:6407232-6409732 GCA_030159115.1 Actinidia arguta var. hypoleuca | reverse complement strand
ATTCACGTGGAGTACCATTATTTTCACGTGGACTGGGCCTACTTTGATGCCCACTGTGGCTTGGGCCCACATGGGCCGGTGCCAGTGGCTAGAAAGTTCTGCCGCTCTTTCAATTTCCCCGTCCGTGTTTTTTGGGATGTTTCAAAAAATTTTATCTATTTTTGAAAACTTAACTTTTTATTTAAATATTATAAATTTTTCTTTTCGTCCGTCCACACACTTTTGAATTGATTTGGTACGTCCGGTCCAACTTCTCATTTTTAGATAATTTTAAATGTTTGAAGGGTAATAATTATGAAAAGTTAGAATTTGAAAGAGAGACGGGTTCATCTTTGATTTTTTAAAATAAGATGATCATATAGTTATTGACGATTATTTTAAATTAAACGTCTTGAATCATATCAATGAGCCCTTGATAGACCCAAATTATACCAACAACACTTCACTTCTAGTGCATTATTCGATGTCCTTAAAACTTTGATGGACCCAAATTGAACGGGTAAAAATAAAACCATGTTTGTGTCTCACACGCTTCTGAATGTTATCAATCTAGACATGCACCTCTATTTTATTTTTTCGGTCAGACTTCCACTTCACACTTTCTTTTTTGTCGCGTAAAATAATACAAGGGGGTAATGGGTGATGAATTATGCACTTCATATGCCTAAAGTATCCCTTTGGGGAGGATAAAGAAGTAAAATATACTAGTGGTTGGAGGACAATTCTGATAATTATCAAAAATATTTGAAAGTATACAGGGGTGGGAGGCTATCTAAGTTAACTCACGTGGTTACGTGGGAGTATCTTTGACTTCTTAAAAAGTTAGAATATCCAAAATTAACAAATTAATTGGGAAGCAAAGAGTATTTGTTTGTGAGAAAATAAAAGGATAAAAAAGAAAGAGAAGAGAAATCTATGGTTTCTTGTGTTTTTTTTTGAACAATCAGAACAGATTATATAGAGAAATACACGTAGAATGGTGCAAGTTGTGCAGCCATGGATGGAGGATGTGTCGGTGTAATTCATCCTAAAACACAAAAGTCAGAATGCATTTGATAAAAAAATATCAGGCTTCTTTGCCGTCCAATTTTGAATTGTACGGTGCAGTATAAGTATTTAAATTTTTGTTTTTTTGTCTATTTTAATTATCTAAATCGATCATATTATAAATTTCGTTGAAAGCTTTAATATTGTATAAATAACATTGATTGGATAAAGATCAATGGTAGAACAATAATAATTTATATCAAAATAAATGAGTATAATTATGTGTGTCACACCTATTCACTAAGTTATAAAACAGTATCAAGCGTATATCAATTTGTATCCGAGTAACATAATTTTTTACTGTATTAATATTCACAACGGAATTTACAATATGAACAGTTTGAATCAAGATGGACCCAAAATAAAACTCAAAATACTTAGACTGCACAG
This sequence comes from Actinidia arguta var. hypoleuca, assembly GCA_030159115.1. Taxonomy (NCBI): domain Eukaryota; kingdom Viridiplantae; phylum Streptophyta; class Magnoliopsida; order Ericales; family Actinidiaceae; genus Actinidia; species Actinidia arguta. The sequence goes on along the minus strand of BRYE01000006.1, from coordinate 6,408,295 downwards.
TGCAGTCCAAACATTGGAACAAAAATATATTATAGTAATTAGGGATAATTACGTAAAAATAATTTAGAGTCTAACCATGGGAATATATTAAACTATACAGTTTTAATTGTAATAAACGAGTTTTGTAATTTTAATTCAGTAATAATTTAAACTATTCATTAAGTTTCGTTTGTCTAGGGTTAATGAAATCAACTACTTCCTTTCCAAAATGCACGAAAATGACTTCATATAGTGCTACTCTATTTTAAAGTCCTAATCGAATAAATTAACAAGATAAATTTTGAGAGTTTTGATTTTGTATTTATTTAAAGAAATTAAATTTTTATACCATTTTGGTCCTTTAAAAGAAAAAAAAAATATCCGATGTAATTTCAGTGTAATTTGAATGAGAACTAATTAATTTCATTAAATATAAGTGAATAAAAATTAATAAATAATTTAAATTCTTATCAAATTAAAATTATAAAATTTAATTTATTTTTATGATCAAACTAGTCTATAGAAAAGTGGAGAGTTGTGAACAAGTGGTAGTTTGACAGCAGGAATGACATATTTTGACCGTACAATGCTTTTGGGATCTTTTAAGGAGAAGGGGAATGACGAAGTGACGTGATTTTTCTATCTCTGTCTCTCTCCAACAACAGGAGAGAAGTCAGTCCAATAAAATAATTGCGTGTATAGGCCGGCGTCGGCGGGTTGGCTCGCCCAACTCAGCCTAATTTTTTAAGGATTTGAGATTATTATTTTAGTCTGTTGAGTTGGACAAAGTTTATATTTTATATTTATTTATATATTGAGTTAGACTTAAAAATTTAATTAATAGTTCAATCTGACCCGGCCCAAATAATTAATATATTAATTATTTTATAATATTACTTACGTAAAACTTGTGGAGAATATAAAGAAAAATTTGTATTATAGAATATTCTTAGCCTATAACATATTTTGTGGATAAGATTAGACTGTTAGTTATGTAAAACTCACTTTAACCATATTCTGGTACAAAAATTAAATTATCTACTAATAGTCCATTGAGATTGTTAATTTTCTAAAAAATAGAGAA
>BRYE01000006.1:6377232-6379732 GCA_030159115.1 Actinidia arguta var. hypoleuca | reverse complement strand
TGACAAATATGAATGAATCAAAAAGCTAAACAGTTAGCCATGTAGCAAAATACAAAGAAATAAGGAATAAAACACTGTACACAAAAACCCTAAAATGCTGATTTGGCTGGAAACACACCAAGTACAAAGCACATTGCTGGACTTAGGATTCTTTTGTTTTGTTCTCTCATGCCCATTATGGCGGTTCAATCATTGTATATGAATTTACATAGGCTTGAACAATTTCTATATAATAATTATTATGAAGGATAATATATACTACCCCATCTACCCAACTAAATCTGCACACAATGATAACCCTTGGAAAATTACAACATCTTTTTGACTAAAATCCCCGAATTTATCATACATATTTAAGACTTTCACAACATATCCCCAATCAGTTAGATGGAGGCATGAAACGAGTTTCAGAAACCTATTAACGCTTACATTTAACTATAAACACAATTTTACAAACTGTTGGAATGTCCCACATCACCCAGCTATGGCCCCTCTGTGCGATCTATAAGGCTCATTTTTCCCTTTCCTTAATATCTGAGGTTTAATAAGTTGGATGAGCTGGACTTAACTAGTTGTATCATATCAAGGTTGGACTTCTCTTCCTGCGTGCCGAGTGTCCGGCTGCCCTGGTCCAAGAGGTGTGTTGGAATGTCCCACATCGCCCAGTTATGGCCCGTATCATAGCAAGGTTGGGCTTCTCTTCCTGCATGCCAAGTGTCCAATTGCCCTGGTCCAGGAGGTGTATTGGAATGTCCTACATCGCCTAATTATGGCATCTCTATGCGATTTATATAGCTCATGTTCCGCTCTTCTTAACACCTGGGTTTTAAGGAGTTTGATGGGTTGGGCCTGACTAGTTGCTTGCCACTAATATGATGTTTATTTTGTTTTGCAATTTCTAAGCATAAGAATATGTCGGTGAAGCATATTCCACAGAGAGCTTAAATTGCAAGATTGGATTTTGTTACAAGTGCAGAAATTGTAAAAATATATTTTTGTGATTTTTGAAAGATTGTGAAATAAAATGTAAACTAGTCTTCTAGATGTTCTAATTTCTTATCTTTTCATGTACTCAACCAAATCTCAAAACAAGATGATATTTGTTGGAAGATTTTGCAGTGAAAATATGTTTTATGTCTAAAGACGTGTTATGAAATTGGTAATGGGTTCATATACTATTTCAAACAATTAAAATACAATGGATTTATGCATTACTTGTACCAAGTAATCTTGTTCACAAATAATCAAAGATATGTGTAATTCTAAGTTTTGATCTTGAAAATACTATTAATCAATCTTAAATAACTATTGAAATCATTTTAAAAGAGAAAAGAAACTAATTCAAATTAAGGTTTGGAAGGGAACATAGTCTTTGAACCAAGCCAATAGATTTAGCCATTCATGAGTGTAAAGGGTTCAATCTTATATGCAAAATAAACTAAGTAAAACATGAGAACTTAAACCAAAAAATGAAAAAGGAATTTATACAAGACTATGATAGAATGGAAAACTAATTAACATAAATAAAATTTTACGCTTTAATGTAAAACTTACAACCATAAAAAAAATAAGTAGCTTCAAGGAATTCCAAGTCTTGAAATTGGAACAAGATATCTCTTCCTTCCTCTCCACTCTCTCTCCAACTATCTACTAAAACTACTCCGAAACTAAAAAATGGAAGTGTAAAAATTCCCCCTCTAGAGAGAAAAAAAAAACTCTAGTTTAAGAAGTACAAACTTTTAAAGACCAAGATCTACTTCTCTCTGTTGCCCAACCACTCTTCTACCAGTCCCAACCACTCTCTTACTTTCTTACATGACACAATTACTCTCTCTAAAACTAACAAGTTACTTCTTACATTGACTTGAAAGGAGTGGGTTTGAAATGACCAAATAGCAGGGAAGAAGCCTGCTTCACAGCTGACTTTTAGTACTGTCGTCCTGTTCAACTGGTTAAGACAATTCCTCAACCGGTTGAACTTGCTGGTTGGGTGTTTTTGCGTTGATGAACCTGTTGAGCCTATTGAGTTGGACCGGTTAAGCTTTTATGATTTGGTCTCTGATCATCTTTAATCGATTGAGCCTGTTGGCTAGACCGGTTGAACGTTATCCTCTGAGTCTTCTGGTGGACTTTGACCGGTTGAGGGTTTTTCTCAACCGGTTGAGGATTACCCAATTTTGCTTCTGCTCTGCCTCAACTCTTTCGCTCCAACTCTCTTCTCGCATCATACTCTCGTCAGATCTTCTTTATGCTTATTTTGTCCTACAAAATCCATTTAAAACACTTTCGCCAAACAACAGATAATTTGTACATATAATATGAGCAAGAATGCTAAAATGTAGGAGAATTCAACCAATAAATTAAAATAAAATGTGTGAATCACTAGTGGTATTGGAACAAGGTTGGGCTTCTCTTTCTGTGTGCCGAGTGTCTGGTTGTTATGGTCCAAGGGGTGTGTTGGAATGTCCCACATCACTCAGTTATGGCTCCTCTGTGCGAT
>BRYE01000006.1:6337232-6354732 GCA_030159115.1 Actinidia arguta var. hypoleuca | reverse complement strand
CCTAGGCTAGTATCTAACCAATCAACTTATCGGACTTTCACTGAAGGCTAATGACATACCCAAACGTCAGTCAACTTATCGGACTTTCACCAAAGGCTAAAGACTTACCCAAACGTAGCGCGATTGCCATTTAGGACTTTCATTCAGTCAATTTCTCGGACTTTCATCGAAGGCTAATGACATACCCAAACGTCATGCAGTTGCCATCTAGGACTTTCATTCAGTCAGTTTCTCAGACTTTCATTGAAGGCTAACGACATATCCAAACATCGCGCGGTTGCCATCTAGGACTTTCATTTTGGGCTTACTCTAAGCCATCTTATTCCGGGTACACAATATAACAATTCTGATATATCCTAGCGTGTCATTCTCAAATCCAATGTTCATAAAAGTCTCATCTTTTGCTAAAAAATTTAATGTAAACAACATATATATACAAGTGTTAAAATAGTCAATAATAAGCTATTATTGAAGTCATTCTCATGTCTTTGTTATAAACAATACTCATAATCATTAACATAAATCTCAACCCAAAATTTTAAGTATACACAAAATCACATTTTTCAAATCTCACACATGCAATTGTTACATTTATTAAAAATTTAGTGCAATAATTTAATATACAAAATATCTTCATATTCAAGGTAAACCATTTTTAAAAAAGAATTATTTAATTTTTTTTTACTGTTCATAGATGTCGACACCTAAAAAATTGGTGTCGACACCTTGCGTCAATAGCCAAATGCCAAGTTTCATATTCAAAGGTGTCGACACTTAAAAATTTGGTGTCGACACCAGGCGTCAGTAGCCAAATTATCAATTTCACTATTCAAAGGTGTCGACACCTAAAAATTTGGTGTCGACACCGAGCATTAGTAGCCCAAAATATCACGTTTACTTTTCAAATGTGTTGACACCTAAAAATTGGGTGTCAACACCGGGCCTCAATAGCCCAAAATGCCACGTTTACTATTCAAAGGTGTCGACACCTGAAAAATTGGTGTCAACACCTGGCCTATGAACTCTAACCTTTTTCTATTTAAACCAAATCTATCATTTAGGGTTCAACATCTTAAATAATGCATCCATAGACTTTATATAAGCCATTAACAAAAAACCCAACAAAAAACCCCAACAACTAAACCTCTTTTACAATCTTCATTATAAATCAAGTTTTCTATTTTAAGTTCAATACTCAACATAATACCTCAAATGGCTACATTTAAGCCATTACACACAAATCTAAAAATTAAACCTCAAAAAAAAAAAACCTTTTTACCTCAAATCCAAGCAATGAAAAGCTCCACAACAATGGTGATATCCAAAATTCCGAATTCCTCCAATCCCAAATCTTCTTGGCTCAAAACGAAGCCCCCCATTGAGTAGATGATTTCTCTTCAAAGAATCACCACTCGAATCACACCTCACTCACCTATATTTAAGCTCAAATACTCACAACCTTAGATAGAGAAGAAGAAGAAGAAAGAGACAACAAAAAAATACTTAACATAAAATGTTGGGAGAATTATTTATGTTAGGTCAAAAGATGAGAAAATACCTAAATGTCCTCCTTGGGCCTTGGGCTTTGTTTGGCCCAATCAACAAACTCAAATCAAAATTAATCTTGGGTCCAATCCATTTGGCACACTCTATCACACATCCACTTTCAAGTCCCAATCAAAATATGCTTAGGCCCAATTACATCTAAGCCCAACTAATTCACAAGTGACCCAATTTAACTAAATGAGTCCAATTATACTAAAATCCAAATTTATCTATCTATCTATCTATCTATCTATCTATCTATCTATCTATCTATATATATAATTTGAACCCTTACATTTTCTCTCATATAATCTCTTAATATATAATGGTATTTACCATCTATATGGTAAAATTCATTTATCATCATAAACTAAAATTTACTTCATTGGTAATAGGAGAAGTTCTAGAAGTCCTCCTATTCATATTCTGCTCTTGTTGATAAACTCCAAGTGGAATTTGATTAGGTGATATCCTAACTCCTTCAATGTTTATATTTTCAAGAATATTTCCTCTAATTCTTCCTTTGGTTCACTAGATGCCACTGAAGTAAAAGATCTAGTTACAGATAGTCTAGCACTAGAGGAAAGAAAAAATACAGGTATATGTTTATTTTTTCTAAAATTGAAGTAAATAACTCCATTATCATATTCAACTATTTGATCAATAGTCCTCTTAATAATAGTTTTTGGTGGAATAACTCTAGCAGTTTTCCATCTTTCTAGAAAATTAATTTCATTCCAAGATATTAATTTTTGGCCTACAGTATTTTCTTTGTCAAACATATTTAACTCAATCAAAATTGTAAAACCTGATGAATTACTAATATTTTTAATATTAAGGACTAAGGTTTTCATAACCTTATAATATATACAATATAAAATAGCTACTGTTTCTGATCCTGGAAGAAAATTATATCCAGTTATTAAAATTTTTAAATTACATGCCTGTCCTATATGTCTATCTGTTAAGGACAAAGTCAAATTTGGATAAACATTAAAATAAACTGGTCTTAGACATAAACTAGTTTCAACAGCTCCCATTATGGATTGTTGTCAGTCTTAACATCTAGAATCATTTAATGTAGCCTGAATACTGGTATTCATACCTAATAAGGTAAGTGGTTTAAAGACTACCTACACCAGTCCAATATACATGTATTTATATTTACCTCGATATTAATATCATGAGAATTTAACAGGCTTATACTCTCATTATCTTGACTTTTATTTAAAGTATGTTCAACTGTTTTAACAGCCATACTGCTTATAAAGCTAAACATATTCTTCTTATATATAATGGAGGGTGAGACAGTATGTATAATCCACTTATTAAGTTGTTCATGAATATCATTATATTCAATTAAATTTATATTTTTGATATTATTAGATGAATTTATCATCTGAAGAAGATGCAATAGCAGATACAATAGATGAATAGACCATATTTGATTTTAATTCTGTTAGCATATCAAGTTGTCTTTTGAGTTGTTTTTTTTCAAATTATATTAAGATAATCTTGTAGGTTTACAAAATATATAGTATTTATTTATCCTTTTTAAATGGACTTCATATCTTTACAGATTAATTACGGAATTATCGGTCAACGATTCACAGGCCTTCGATGACCATAATCGCCTATCGCCCATCTGGCATTCACGGCATAGGTCCAGCCCAACGCGACAAGTTGATTCATCCATGGTTAATAAGTAAAAATATTTATTCATAAATAATTAGATAGATTGATACTTATACAGAGTAATTCATTACAAGGGATTATCTACATATGATGAAACTCATACATACCATGAATTATATTAAATCTAATATTATTTAATATTACATATTTAGTAATTAAATATTATTCATAAATAAAAATAACAATAAAACGTAAAATTATACAATTCATAAACTCAGAATGTACCTGATAGAAGCTAACAGAATATCTTAGCCGCCGATCATTGCTTTGATCTTACGATAGCTCTGATATCAAGTTATCAAAGTGCGCGCGGAAGTATTAAAACAAAAACTTTTATTTATTAAGAGAGAAAAAAGGGGAAAAATTATAAGAGAGAGAGAAACTAACTTATTTTGCCTTAAAAAAAATGGAAGACAGTCCCTTAAATAGGCGAGGAATGATATCCTCTTACAACATGGCAGACAGAATACTATCTACTTTCTAAAAAGAAAAAACTTTATACTATTTTCTTTTTGACATATCAAAAGGAAATAGTATTTTATGATTACAAAATGCCAAATATATGGCTGCTGCCGACACTCAGCGTTTATCTTTAACAAAAGAGGATCAAAACTCAATAAGTTGTTTCTCTTACAGATCGTGAATATCCATCTCTAAAGAATGTTTATCTTTTTCTTCTTCAAGGCCTTCATTAGCTTGACCTTCACTAGCTAATATGGTTTCTTCATCATCCTTTATAGATCCCATAAATGAATCTTCTTTGCTAAAGGATTGAGTAATCTGATCTTTAAAAAATATCATACATTGTTTCATCAGATCATATTCTGATATATTTGGAATGACAGATTTAATCTGATCATTTAATAAATCAAAAGGATTAAGGGAAGATTTGGTTAAGAAAAAAGATACTTCTTTATTATTAATTTGATACTGAGAGAAAAATCCATTAGCTTTATTATTGATCTGAGCATCTATATCTTCAATATCTTTTGGGGGAAAATTATTCTACCATCGGACCCAAAATATTCTCTATAATGTAGGAATATCTACTCCAGAGTCATTTTTGACTATAATTTCATATCCATGGGAAACCAAATTCAATAAAGAATAAGACCATATTATGATTATATGGCAAATTCTCTTTTTCTTTGATTAATGGATGTCATATCTCCCATCTTTTACAAGCTTCCAGAATATTGGAATGCAAAATAGTCAGAACAAGCCTGTATATGAGCCACCGGTCATAGAACTAGGAAGGAATACCTACAACAGGAATTATCTTTTGACATAATTTAATAAACCATGTGTGTTTATTTTTCTTATTTTGATATAAGAAAACATTATAAAATCTTTTCTAATAATCTCAATAATTATATTTATGGGTAGAATTGTTGATGTTGATAACTTTGGAGCTAGAAAGATCAAAACTCCAAGTATTTGATTTAATAATCTTTTTAATGATGTATTTATTATAAAATATCATACTAGATGCATCTGTAGGATTTTCTCTGGTATGGTTAATATCCATAGTCTGTCTGATTCATGACAGCTTCATAATAAATTATGAGTTTGTCTGCATAAGACGGGGTTTGAAAAATGGCAAAATATTTAGATCAGATAGCCTATGGATCATCTAATAGATGAAGTCTTCCTTTTCAATATAGCAGATATGCATAGGAAAATTCTTCGAAATATAATCTGAATTTTCTTCTTTAGTCACAATCTTCGCCAATGTTTCTATAGAGAAAATAACTTCTTTCTGCTTTTGCTTCTGAGAAGAAGAAGATGATGATCCAATATAATCACCCCTTCTGTTTTTGGTCACCTAGTGAAACTCTCATTATCAATAGATATTTGGGAAGAAGATATTCTTCCATGACCTCTACCACATTATCAACAGAATATTTTATTTAAAAATAAAATTAATATTTTATTATACCAATTTCATAATGAAGTTTGCAGTGACATTCCTAATACTTTTTGGGATAGGAAGAAGTATATTATTTCTCTTCCATATGAATCTGATTTTGATGATAGGTTGATCCCTACCAAGACAAGACCTGCACAAATAAAAAAAGATTTTTTAGATCTTTGTCAAAAGAAAATCCAAATATTATTGGATAAAAATCTTTTACAAAAGAGTACTTCTCTTTGGAGTTGTACAACTTTTTATATAAATAAAAATGCAGAGCAGCAACGAGGAGTTCTTAGGCTTGTTATAAATTATAAGCCATTAAATTATGTTCTAAAATGGATTTGATATCCGATTCCTAACAAAAAAGATATTTTAGACAGATTAAATTCTGCTTTAATATTTTTAAAATTTGATTTAAAATTTGAATATTGGTAGATTCAAATTGAAGAAGCAAATAGATATAAAACTACTTTTCTTGTACCATTTGGGTATTATAAATGGAATATTATGTCTTTTGGTTTAAAAAATACCGCATATGAATTTTAAAATATTATGAATGATATATTTTTTCATATTCTGATTTCTCTATTGTATATATTGATGATGTGTTGATATTTTCAAATAATATTGATCAACACTTCAAACATTTAAAAATTTTAAAAGATGTTATCAAAAGAAATAGTTTGGTATTAGCAGCCCCCAAAATAAAATTATTTTAAATAACTGTAAGATTTTTGGGATATAATATCAATCAAGAAAAAATTATTTCTATTGATATAAGTATAGAATTTGCTTCTAAATTTTCTAATGAAATAAGAAATGAAACCCAACTCCAAAGATTTTTGAAAAGTCTTAATTATATTTTGGATTATTATCCTAATCTTGCATAGGATGCAGCAATATTATATTCAACATTGAAAAAGGAACCTTCTCGATGGACAACAGAGCATAGTAAGGCTGTTCAAAAATTAAATTAAAAGCTAAACAACTTCCTTGCTTATCTCGAGCAAAAATCAATTGGAAGAAGGTCGTTGAAATCGATGCTTCTAATATTGGTTTATGGAGATATTTTAAAACAACTAAATCCTGCATCTAACAAAGAAAAGCTTTTACTTCAGCAATGTGAAAATCCGCACAAATTAATTATTCTACTATTAAAAAAGAAGTGTTATCTGTTGTGAAATGCATTTATAAATTTTAAGATAATTTATTAAATTAAACTTTTATATTAAGAGTTGATTGTTCTTCTATTAAATAGATTTTAAAAAAAGATATAAAAAATCTTGCCTCAAAATAAATATTTGGTAGATGGCAAGAATAATTATCTTCTTTTGATTTTGAAATTGATTATATCAAAAGAGCATCTAATTCTCTCCCTGATTTTTTTACCAGAGAATTTCTTCAAAGATCTTTATCATTAGTGATCAAAATATTAAGAAATTAAATAATATTTTTTAAAAAATTGAGTCTCTAGAGCAAAGATCATTATATCTTCAACAACCTTCTAGAGATTATTCTACTCTTTATCAAAGAAACTTTTTCAGGATATTATTCTGAAATTATTCATATCTATGAATTAGTCATAAATTTAAGGCTTAAAGTTAGTAAGTTGTATATAAAAACTCTTTAAAACATATTTTATATGATCAGTAATAAAAATATATGAAAGTTGAATATTATCCTTAAAGAAATTGATATTTTAGAATAAAGACAGATATATATTCTTTCTTCTAAATATTTTTTTGATTATTATTTCAGTTATCAAACTGAAGTTATTATCAATAACAATTTAATTGCAAAATTAAAGTTTAAAGCTAACAACTTGTATATTACAACTAGATAATTTATTTTCAATGATCAGTGATATTGACAGATAGAAAATAAATAAAATATTAAAAAAAATGAATATCTTTAAAATGAACATCAACAACTGTTATATACAGACATTAATTATGATGGACAATCATTTTATAAATGAGATAATCTTTCTAGAATTTCGATAAAAATTTACAACCTTAAACAACAAGTTACAAAAATGTATATTACTTATGATACATGATGAAAATAGAAAGCTTATCAATAAATTATTATCACAAATTTCCTATTTGAAAAATGAAATTCATTTATTAAATCATAATGACTTAATGAATAATGAAGAAGGAGATTCCCTAATAGATAAAATTTATCTATTAACTCATCAAAAAAACAACCTTATATTACCATTGAAAGATTATATATTAAACAATCATAAAGCATATTGCATTATTCTATTTTGTAGATGGCATCATCTTCTTCATATCGAGGAGGTAGGGATAATTCCCTTAGAGGCAGAGGCCATGGAAGAATATTTTCTTCCTAAATATCTTTTGATAATGAGGTTTTTCAATATGGTGACAAAAATCAAAATGGGTGGTTATATTAGATCATCATCTTATTATTCTCAGAAGCAAAAGCAGAAAAATGATATTTCCTCTACAGAAACATTGGCCAAGATTGTGGCTAAAGAAGAAAATTCAGATTATATTTCGAAGAATTTTCCTATGCATATCTATTATATTGAGCATGAAGAATTTTATCTATTAGATGATCCATAAGCTATCCGATCCAAATATTTTTTCCCTTTTCAAACCCTGTCTTATGCAGACAAACCCAGAATTTATTATGAAGCTTCCATGAACCAAACAGACAGTATGAATATTAACCATACCAGAGAAAATCCTATAAATGCATCTAGTATGATATTTTATAGTAAATGCATCATTTAAAAGATTATTAAATCAGGTACTTGGGATTTTGATCTTTCTAGCTCCAAAGTTATCAACATCAACAATTCTGTCCATAGATATAAGTATTTGGATTATCAGAAAAGATTTTATGACGTTTTCTTATATCAAAATAAGAAAAATAAACACATATGGTTTATTAAACTATGTCAAAGGATAATTCCTCCTGGATGTAAGATTTCGAAAATATTTTCTTTTAATTATGACGTATAGGTAATGCCATCATACCACGTGTATATATATATATATATATCGTTATGGCTTTGATAAAGTTGGAACCATTTAATTTAATTGGGCTTAAGTGTATTAAATATATATATATATATATATATATATATATATATATATATATATCGTTATGGCTTTGATAAAGTTGGAACCATTTAATTTAATTAGGCTTAAGTGTATTAAATTTGGGCTTGTGTGAAGAAATGGGTCAAACACTTGGCCCATGGTGTTTTTGAGTTAGTGGTATTGGCCAAACAAGGCCTTAGAAACATTGGAGGCATTTATGTCTCCCTCTCTCATTTATTTCTCCCAACACATTTAATACAACTCTTACTCTCTCTTTTTTTCTTTCTCTCTCTAGGGCTTGAGCATTGAAGTTTAGATTTGAGTGTGTTGGAGTGAGGCTTGAATGATAATCCACTGGAAATGTTATCTACTCAACGAGGGTGTCGATTTGAGCTAAGAAGGTTGGATATTGGAGCAAGTTGGAGGGCTAGGGCTTATTTCATCTTCAAGTTTTTGGAGCATTATTGCTTAGATTTGAAGTAAAAGGGGATTTTCCTTATGGGGTTTAATCTTGGATTGTTGTTGATAGTTTAAACATAGACTAAGGCATTATTTTGCGTGTTGAACTCTAAATGAAAGATTTAACTTAAAGAAAAATTTTAGAGTTCTGAAATTTATAAATAGTCTGTTTTCTACGATGTCTACCAGTAGTCCTATTTTTCATACCGGTAGTCCCCCTTTGTTTCCTGAAACTAGCACGAGGGGCCGACCTATCGGTAATAATATTTTTACTACCGGTAGTGCTTTTTCATGTTTCGCTACTGGATGACCAGATATCGGTAGTACTTGTTTTCATTACCGGTAGTAATTTGTTTTATTTTGTCACTGGATGACTGTGTACTGGTAGTGCTTGTTTCAACTACTGGTAGTGATTTATTGTATTTAGTTATTGAACGGTTATTTACTGGTAGTACTCCCTTTTACTACCGATAATGAATTATTACATTTTGTCTCTGGATGGTCTTCTACTGGTGGTACACTTTTTTTATTACCGGTAGTTATTTTGGTAGCTTTGTCTCTAAGACATTGTCTTCTGGTAGTGTCCAGACCACTACCGGTAGTGACCTGCGTACACAGTTTATGAGAACTTTTTAAAGTGAACACAATTAGTTTATGGTTATGTCATTTGTTTATAACAAATGCATTCAAATGATTTCATTAATGTGCATTATGGAAGGTTTATAATATCTTGCATATTATATTATTTATATTAAAATTTTTAGCAAATGTAAATTTATGGATATTGTATTGGAAATAGTTTTGAGAATGACGCGCTAGGATATACCGAAATTAGATGGCTTAAATTAAGCACAAAATGAAAGTCCTAGATGGCAACGATACGGAGGGAGTGTCATAGCCTACGGTGAAAGTCCAAGAAGTTGACAATATAAAAGTCCTAGATGACAACGATATGGAGAGAATGTCATAACCCATGGTGAAATTCCAGGAAATTGACGGATGTTGTCTCGTGCTTAGTGCATAATGAGGTTGGTCGCTGCCTGGGTATGTCATTCGAAATAATTGGATTAACGTTTTTGAAAAAATACGGGAATTTTGAAAACGTTGGTTATAACTTTTTGAGAAAAGTTATTGAATTGAGGATTTGTTGATTTGAGAAATCACGGATTGAAATCAAAAATATATTTTGATATGAATGAAAACATACTTTATTTGTATTATATTTTCATTGTATAGTTATGTATCATAATTTTGGCTTGAGACATCAAGTCTATTATTAAATATTTTTAAGGTAACTCACCTTTACTAAAATGAATTTCAGGTATCAAGGGTTTTCCTGAATCATAAGGCATGTGGATGCTGATCGTGTAGTTTATTTTGAAAAATATATTAACATGTATTTTGAGAATTGTAATATTCTTTTAGCCTTGTGTGGGCATTGTCCATAGATTATTATCCATATTTTGTATTTGCTAGCTCATGGAGAGTAAGGTCCCACGGGAGGGATAGATGTACTGTACTCTGATGTAATGACAAGTATATTTGTTATGTTATTTAGTTTGACTTTTTTGCATTTGAGTTGTTTGCTTATGTGACCGTGTCCTGGTTTGACCGAGGCATGATACTGGAGATATTCATTCCTGGTTCTATGACTTGTGGCTTATATATGGGCTTATTCTTACTATTCTTCCTTCTAATATTCTGGAAGCTTATAAAAGATAAGAGATATGACATCCATCAATCAGAGGACAAGAGAATTTATCATATAATCATAATATGGTCTTATTCTTTATCGAATTGGGTATCCCATGGATATGAAAATAGGATTTTATAATAAAAATTGACTCTATAGTAGATATTCCTACATTACAGAGAATATTTTGAGTCCGATGGTGGAATAATTTCCTCCCAAAAGATACTGAAGATTTATATGCTCAGATCAATAATAAAGCCGATGGACATTTCTCTCAGTATCAAATTAATAATAAAGAAGTATTTTCCTTCTTAACCAATTCTTCTCTTAATCATTTTGATTTATTAAAGAATCAGACTAAATCTGCCATTACAGAAGATTCAAACATTGAAGATATTGAAAATATGTTTCAAAATCTTAATGTTAATAAAATTGAAAAAATAAAAATTTCAGGGCCAAGGCCATCTAGGCATTATTATCCCAGACCTTATTTTATTTGAGGAAAATGATAATTTCATACAATCAAGCTATTCAGGCAGTCAGGTTTACTAGTGGAATATTGATGGTAAGAATGAATATCAGATTCTACCTTTATCTCTCATGTTACTTTCGTTAATCAGTTTGTTTGTATTGTTGATGGATCATTTATTCCTATTCGTAGTCAGGGTGATGTTCGCTTGTCCTCAGATATTACTCTTTTCTCAAGTTATTATGTTTTGAATTTTGCCTATAATCTTCTTTCTGTTAGTCATCTTGCAAAAATCCTTAATTGTGCTATTGTCTACTTACCATCTCGTTGTTTCTTGAAGGATCTGACTTCGAAGAAGATTTTTGGCATGGGATATGAGCGTGACAGACTATACTACTTTGGGGATCCGTCAACATCTAATACTTTGTCCTCTAGTCTCAAAACCTTCACTCTACCAGTCTTAGAGCCCTCCATTTTAAGTCAATTTGTTTTAAATTGGTTTGTTTTTTCTATTAAGACTTTAAATTTGTGGCATGCTCATTTAGGGCATGCAAATTTTCAGTAATTTTAAATGTGTTATTTGTGAATTATCTAACCATACTCGCACCTCTTATATTCCTCGCATGCATCATGCCTATGTTGCCTTTGATCTTATTCACTCAAATGTATGGGGTCCGTCTTCAGTTATTACTCTCTCTCAACACCATTATTACGCCAACTTTATAGATAAATACACATGCTATACTTTGTTCTACCTGATGTGCAATAAATCTGATGTCTTTTTTCACTTTACCAATTTTTTTTCAAATGATCAAAATCCAATATAACACAGTTGTGTGCACTATTTGGTTCGATAATGATCGTGAGTATATCACGAATGAGTTTCGTGCTGAACTTCATAAATGTGGTATATTCTAACAACTCACTTGTCCTTACACTCCTGAGAGAATGGAGGGTTGGAGCAAAAAAATAATCATATTATGTCTATGGTCCGGTGTTTATTACAGAAGATGGGTGTTCCTAAATATTTCTGGCACATGGCTATCCTCACTGCCACTTGCATTATCAATCGCACTCCCAGTCGGGTATTACATGGCAAGGCACTGCTCTATATTCTTTAGCCTACTAGTACTTTATTCTCTATCCTCCTTTGTGTCTTTGGATGTACATGCTTTGTTCAAGTCAAGAGCCCCACCTGTACCAAACTTGACGATAAGGTTATTCGTTGTGTCTTTCTTGGGTATTCTTCGATGTCCAAGGGATATCGATGTTATGATATTGTCACTTGTCATATGTATCATTCGTTAGATGTCACTTTTTTTGAAATTGTTTCATTTTTCTCAAGTTCTCCATCTTTTCTGAGCCCTACTTTAAAGCTGATTGTGGAGGAGAATTCTGCACATCCCCCCCGACTCGTTTTCTTCTTTCAAACAATACTAATCACCCTATTGTGCAGTATCTGTCTTACCAACATCTTTCAGACTCCAATTAGTATTTTTGGAGTTAGGTGGACTCGGTCTTGATTCCTCGCTCCGTCCATGAAGCTCTTTAGAATTCTCTGTAGGTATCTGCAATGAAGGTTAAAATGGATACCCTTCAGCACAATCGAACTTGGGATCTTGTTACTTTGCCGAATGGGAGTGAACTGTTGGTTGTAAATGGGTGTTCAGTGTGAACTATTTGGCAGATGGTCCGGCGGATAGATATAAATCTCGCCTTGTTGCTAAAGGTTTTATTCAGATTGCAAGCAAATATTTTGGTGCCATATTTTTCCCGGTTGCCAAATTAAACACCATTCTCCTTCTGATTTTCCTTGTTGCTTCTTATTCAAGGCCTCATCACCTATTGGTTGTCAAAAATGGCTTCCTTAATGGTGACCTTTCTGAGATTATATATATAGATCTACCTTCAAATTTTCGGGCTCAAGGGAGTATTCGAGGAATGTTTGTCGCCTTCGAAAATTTATCTATGGCCTTAAGTAGTCTGCTCGGGCTTGGTTTCACCGCTTCAGTAAGGTAGTCTCATCTATGGGGGTTTTTCAGTGCCACTCAGATCATACATGCTTCATTCATCACTAGTATCATGGTCGGTATATCATTATCTCAGTTTATGTAGATGGTATTATCATCATGGGAGACGATGCTTCTGAGATTGTTCATGCGAAACATGGACTTAGGAGATCATTCGATATTAAGAATTTGGGTCCTCTTCGTTATTTTCTGGGTATTGAGGTTGCTCGATCTTCCCAAGATCTCTCTCTCTTAGAGTAAGTATTCTCTTGATCTTCTTCAAGATACATGCATGCTAGGGGTAGACTTGTGTCTACGTCTATGATTTCAAATCCGAAGATATCAGCCGAGTCAGTTTATAAAATCCATCTATCTATCAACTGCTTGTGGGTCGGTTAACTCATTTACTTGATGAATACAAGACTGAATCTCACGTTTATTGTTAGTGTTGTGAGCTAGTTTATGCACTCGCCACGTACCATTCATCTAGATGCTATGTATCACATTCTTCGGTACGTTAAAACATGCCCTAGTCTTGGGTTGTTCTATAAGTCTGAAATCCAATAGGGCCTTTCATGTTTTACAGATGCTGATTATGCAGGTTCTAAGATTGATAGACGATAGTTTTAATCAGATGCAGATGCTGATTATTACAGATACTTTTAGCTTCTGTACTTTTCATGATAGTCATCTCATATCCTGAAAAAGTAAGAAGCAAGTTGTAATCTCTCGGTCTTCTGCTGAAGCCAAGTACTGTGTCATGGCTCAGGGCACAAGTGAGCTCCTTTGGCTATGATCTTTTCTATTTGAGTTGGGTTTCTTAGTGACAGACTCATCGTCCTTTTTCTGTGACAATAAGCCCGTTATCATGCTATCTTCTGATTCGGTTCTTCATGAGAGAACGAAGCATATCGAATTTGATATTCATTTCATTCTTGTTTAGGAATTATTACTCCCTACTTTGTCCCATCATCTGCTCAGACTGCTGATATATTCACTAAGTCTATTGGACCCTCATTGCTGCAGTCATCTCTTGTCAAGCCGGAGCTCGTCGATATCTTTGCCTCAGCTTGAGGAAAAATGTTGAAATTAGAAGATTTGGAGAAGATTCATGTCTAAATTAGATTATGAATAATTCCTTTATTTACGTATCCATAAAAGGGCATGTTGATCATAATTCATTTACGTAATTATTTTGTCCTTATTTTTCCTTTATTTTGTTTCCTTTCTAAAGTCATAGATTGTATTATATATTCATAGGTGGTTCAGCAATACAATCAAGCGTTTCCACATTTGTATTGAAACAATTATAACACGCTAGTTTGCATGTTACGTGAAATTTTTCATCAAATTTAAAAGTGCATATCAAGGTTTCAAAATGCAGTATCAATATCAGTGATACGATTACGTATTTAGTCAATATTTACTAAAATATTGATACTGAATAGCCAAAAATTTTGATACTTAATGACAGATATATAACCAAAATGCCGAGTCATTTTTAATTTTACTTTCCAAGTCCAAGTCATTTTTAACATTTTACCAAACTAAGATGGTTTCTAAAGCCGCGTGTTGAAACCACGATTTTGGTTTTAAAGTCGTGGAACCATGCCACGAGTCTAACATAGAATTTCTCATCTACAATGATCTTAGAC
Organism: Actinidia arguta var. hypoleuca; assembly: GCA_030159115.1. Lineage (NCBI taxonomy): Eukaryota > Viridiplantae > Streptophyta > Magnoliopsida > Ericales > Actinidiaceae > Actinidia > Actinidia arguta. Next base: position 6,340,215 of record BRYE01000006.1, on the reverse strand, counting down.
GCAAACATACACAACGTTAACTGTTTAAAATTGCGGGGTTGTATCTCGACTTCTTATGAAATCATGTTATGGTAACACTTCTTAGTCACCTACTTTTAGCCAATTAAATCTATACTATATATTTTAATTTTTTTAAAAAAAGGTAAGAAAAAAACTAAAAATCTACTTGGCTCTCACATTCTCCCTCCTAATTATAGAACTAATAAAGAAAAAACATAATTCTTTCTTAAAATAGAATTTAAATATGAAAAATTATATCTATCTATACTTGTATACTATATACTAAGAAAATATAATTTTCTAAAAAAGATAAGAAGCATTTTCATTATTTCTCTCCTAAGTCGCATTTTCTCAATAACCCTTTTTCTTTTTCGTTTAATTTTGTAGGCAAATAAACTAGAAATTAAAGATTCATATAGAAAAGAAATCTTATCTAAGAAAGTGTTACAAAATAAAAAAGAAAAAGAAAAAGAAAAAAATGGAAGAATCCCCCTAAATCCCTACCAAAAATTAAAGTTTTCTGTCTTGAGAAAGTAAGTCTTAAAAAAATCATTATCTATAGAAAATAATACTAAAGAAAAAAGAAAAAAGAAAAAGAAATAAATTTCTAGAATTTAAGCTTAGAAGCACTCCCTCCAATTCAACTAATAGTTAGTTTCTACTATTTTTATTTTAGTTACTTCATCAATGAAAAAAAATGGATTTTTATATGAACAATAAGTAGTTGCTTTCTTCTTATTTTTGCAATCTTTTTTCAATCCAACAAAAATAATACGAATTAAAAAAATGGAGTAAACCTTAATCGTCTTCTAAGAACTTAATTTAAAATATCTAAAAAAATTAAAGTTAAAAATTCACTCACAACATAAATAAAAATAAATGATAAATTTTTAAATTAAAATTAATTAAATAACTAAACAAACAGTTTCAAAAAAATGCGTGTGTACTCTCCGTTTTGAAGCAAGGTTAGGATGTATTAAAAATCAATTCTATTTAGTGACTACAATCGGGGAAGATTTTTCTGCCAACTTAAATGCTATTATTAAAAACACAAAAAGAAAGTGTAATTAGAAACAAAAAATATAAAATTAGGTATTTAGATAAATTTATACTTATAATAAAGATCAATCTGCTATATAAAATAGCACTATCTTGGGCTATATTTTTGTAAAAATTTGAAACATAATTAAGACTTCCTAAGAATCTTTGCAATTGAGTTTTGTCTTTTATTTCGTCTGGAAATTTTGAGGCAAATTCAATGCTTCGATCAATAGGAATAATCTGTCCTCTTTGGATATTGTGTCCTAGAAATCTGACACTGGTTTGAAAAAGTTTCATTTTTGATTCTGAAATAACCAAACCGCTTTTGATAATAGCATTTTTAAATATTCTTAAATGTTTGAAATGTTGATCAATAGATGACGAGAAAATAAGAATGTCATCTATATAGACAATACAAAATTTGGAATGAGGAATGAAAATCTCATTCATGATGTTTTGAAATTCTGATGGAGCATTTAAATAGGGGAAAATAAGATACTGTTTGGATACTATTCGGACTTGAAATAAGACTTTGAGATCCTCCGAAAGCAATAGCTTTAAAGGCGGGAAAATCTTAAATCTGTTAAGATTGTTTTAACAGCAACTTAACAGGTCCAAATAATTTTGATATAGCCATAGCTGTTTTTTCATATAGTGTAAATCTGGATCATATCTTCCATACTCTCCAGTTTCATACCATTGGCTATTATGAATTTTAATGTCATTTTTTAAGACTTTGATAACTTTAATTACTTCAATCCTTGTTGGTGGTCTTGAATTAAGACGGCCCGGATGAAGGAAATTTTGATACCAGACTACTGGAATAATAAGTTTAGGTCTTTTGTGCTGGTCCATTAGTTCTGGTCTTTGTCAGAAGTTTCGATGGAAGATCCCCTTGATCCTGATGATCTTTTAGCATGGGTTTTTCCCAATTTGCTGAGCTTCTGGGTCTGAACTTCAATGAACGAGTCCCAATAGTCTTCCATTGTTCCTGAATCATCAGATTGGTCATCCTCTGATTCATTTGGATCTTGAACTTCTCCTGCCAGAGCTGAAAATTGTCCAATGGGTGAAAGGACCAGGGCTTTGTCTAACCCTTTCTCAGATTTGCCTGAAGAACTTGCTTCTGTGGATAAATGCTGGAAATTCTCCATAAATTGGCTTTTGATCATGTCCATAACTTTGACTTGGATTTGGACTGGAGAAAGATTTGCTTCTTCCTTTCTGACTGCATCTGCCAGTGCTTGGAAGATATTGGATGGGAGAGCAGGCTCGGGAGGCTTTGGATACTGTGCCTCATAAGCTTTCCTATATTCATTGGTGGTGGATTTAATTAAAGAAATAGCTTCTTCGTTATTAAAACCATCCCACCATTTGTACCAAAAGGTTCGTTGGAGAACCGGACAGTTTAGGTTATCAAAACTGAATTTTAAATCCCATTTTCAACACCATATGATTCTGAATTCAGTAAAAAAGAAAATTTCCTTTTGATTTTTGGGAGGGTTTGTTGCTGTTTTTCCTTTAAGTCTGGGATGAAATTCATACCAGGGAGAAAAGATTTCCAGGATTGATTTTGGTAAAATAGCCATTTCTGGCCCCACTTTTTCCCACCAGTGCATAAACCAAAGGGGGAATCCTGAAGTTTTTGAAATATTTGGATTTAATAAAAAAAACCAGGTATGCTTTTTGGGTGGATTTTGATAATAAAAAGCATAATTCCAGGCTTGGATGTAATCCCAGTAGTTGAAATGAAAATCTTTGGGATTAGCTAGCTTTAAAACTTTTGGTTTAGCAGGATCAAGTCCCCATTCTTGCGGATGGAGAACCTTAATAATATAACACTTTGAATGTGTTATAGGAGTTTTAAAATCTCCTTGGGTTACATGGTTGTGGTAAATTTGGACTGATTCTGTCTCCACAAGCATTGCGTCATAGACATATC
>BRYE01000006.1:6314732-6319732 GCA_030159115.1 Actinidia arguta var. hypoleuca | reverse complement strand
GGGCCCCACGAACTACTCAGCCTAATCCAATTGCAAATAATGTTTATGTAAGAGTTTTTTTTTTGTTTTTTAATATCAACATCAATGATCAAACTGAAATAATACATCGCATTAGGAAGCCCAATATCACAAATCCACAACCAAACCCAAAAAATAATCACGTAACGATGAGAAATAATCAACTATAGAAAAAACCTCTAAATAAGAAATAAATAATCAACTTCCTATTTAGATGTGTACAAGAGTGGCAAATATTATTTATGTGAAAAGTTGCAAAGTCAATTCATGGTTATCGCTCCTCTTTTTCTCATCAATAATACTGAGATGTCATTGAAATAACTCAAATAGGGCTCTTTTTTTCTTTTTCTTTTTTCCGGATTGAAAGAGAGGATTAGAGATTAGGGAATTATCTAATATTCTAAGGCTGTGTTTCGATCAAGAATTTAGTGAGAAAAAATAAAATGTAGATAATCTAACGGTTTCAAATAGTTGATTCGTTTAATTTTTTCATTTCCGTTTCTCCTATTAAATTCATTATCAAACACAACCGTAAGTAATTAATTCCTGAGTTGTTAGTCTGTTGTTTGCTGCAACGACTTAGAGTTTGGACTTTCTTCCCATTTGTTGGGTGACATTCGCTAAATCATTTTTTAATCCCATTCTTACCAAACAAGGTAAAACTAATCCTCTACTCAGCACATTCTCATCTATTATCCCATGGAACTCACATCTCCTCCCCTCATTCATATCAAGCAAACTAAAAATGAGTTTAAGCATTTTGGCAGCTTTTCTGGTACACCACTTGCAGCCAAATCCTAGATCCAAAGCCAAGAAAACATGGTTTCCTAATAAGGTCCAACTGGGGCTAACTCTGTGGATTAATTTGCTAAATTTTTCTTTCATGAATTTTTCATCACTTAATCAGAATTTTTTTATTTTTTATATTTTTATTAACAAATTGAATCTAAAAATATTTTTTTTTATCAAATTTTTAAAAAGTTCACTAAATGCAAAAAAAAAATATTTTTCCTAGACAAATAAAGCTATTTTTTGGTTCTTTAGTTGGCCCTCTTTTTGTCCCCAAATTCGATCAAAAATCTATAGGAAAAGTATAATTTTTTGACTAAACAATAAAAGTGAGTTTACTAAAAATAAAAAGAATTACAAATCAAAACAATTATATTAGCTTAAATGTGAGTTAATTTAGTTAGTCGAAAGAGACCTAAATGGACAAAGTAAAAGCAATGAAAATGATCTTTTCTCCACATTATAATATTCCAGGAGCAATATTAGAAATCCTGATCCAATGTTGCTCCTTTCTTACCTAGCCATTCATATAATTTCTTTCGAATTAAACCGAAATCTATCAAAGACGAGGGGGGTATCTTTTAAACACACTATGATCTAGAGGTGTTAAATAGCTTGACGAACCAATTTATTATTGTGCTTATTGTGTTTAATGCGGTGTCTATTTTTAATTGTGCCGTGTTTATTTGATAAAAATCTAGGCCCAACATGATCTATTCGGGCCTCGTGCCGTAATTATTTTTGTATGAATGAGTTTAATGTATCAAAAATCAAAAATTATATAGATTTCAAATGTGGAGTCGTACAAGAGTGATTCTCTTTAACTTCATATTAACAAGAATGGGGAGATAAGATAGTTTGTCAACAGAAAATAATAATATTATTTTTATTATCCAGGGTACGAAATCATTTCATTGAAAAGGCAATGGCTGTCCGCCAAGAAAAATTCAGCGTCCGTTTATTCCCTTGTCAAGTCTTTCAGCAAAACAGCAAGCCCATTGTTGTAGGGGACGGTAACTTCGTTCAGCTCTTCATTGCAATGGTCAAATAGTTATGTGTCTCATTCCCGGCAAACATCCTAGAGGGCCGATGTTGTTGACTATGAATCGTCTTGCTCCTATTTGATATAGTCTCTGCAAGATGGAGATAAAAAAATATGCTTTAAATTGCACCGAACACTACTATACCCTTCTCTTAGTCTTAGAAGTCGGTCCAAGGTTATACATATACCCTTACGTGGATCCGCAACTCCCATATGAGGAGGGATGCAAAATCTTCCGGGTCCTAGATAAGGTGAAATGAATCTAGTATGTGCAATAACAAATTACCAAATAAGAGGAGAACAAGGGAAGAGTGTCTTAATAACATCCAATAACAGATGACAAACACACACAAAATAAAAAATAAAAATGGATTGAATTATACTTCAAAGCCTATCAAATTTTCCCATCATACTAGTATCTCAAGTTGGGAATTATACTAAAAAATCATTCATGTCTAATTCAAAGGATTAATCAGAAATGGTTGGAAATGAACACTTGGGACAGAGAACATACTGCCTAAGACCAGAGAGAGAGGCTTTTCTTTTGTGACGTATCCACGTTGGCGTTCGTTGCCGGTGACCGTAGCTCTAGAAAATCAAAACCCTAGATCGCCCGCAATCCCCAAGATTTGGGGGAAGAAGGCAGAGAATGGATGGAGCTTTTTTGAATTTGAATACACCAGTAAAATTTCTTTTTCACCCTTATCATGCATAGGATCACTTGTACCTTTACGAAAAAACTGTTCTATATTATATACCATACAAATGTAGTAAGTGTTCTTATTATTTCTTTCTCCTATGTTTCATTTTTTCAATTAATTTTTTTTTTCATTTTTTATAGTTATTTTACAAAAACAAACTAAAAATTAAAGCTTTCTTTGGAAAAAAAATCTCTATAGAGAAAGTAATACCAATACAAAAAAGTAAAAACAAAAAGAAGGAAGATCGATGCGAAATGAAAATTTCCTTAAAAAAATGTCTTAAGAAATTAAAATCAAATAAAAAATAAACATAAAAAGAAAGAAATAGCCTATGCAAATATGCTGGATCTTTTGAAATACATTAATTCACAAATCCCCCAAACATAAAAATAAGGATCTTATTAAAATAAAAAAAATTAGATTGATTTAACATTAATAAATATAACACGTGTAGTAATTTTTTTACTAAATAATAGTTTCAATGGTATTTATAAATTTTATTATAATATTTTAAAATTTAAGTTTAAAAATCCAATCAAAAGATAAATAAAAATAAACAATAACTTAAACATATTGTGGTTGTAAAATTTTTAAAAGACAAACTAAAATAAATATTTATATTAAAATTAATTAAATAATTAAATAAATATTATAATCTTAACCCATGCATGGCACGGTCCAACACTCATATAAACTAAATAGGTACATCCAATGCTTTAAAGATCCGCGGGAACTAAGAATTTTGCCAATCATCCCAGCCGTTCATTCAGTCACTGAATGATCTGAATCGTTCTAACAATTGTAAATTTGTAATCGATAAGCGTTCGGAATAATTACGTAGATCTCCCTTAATATAGGAATAATTACGTAGATCTCCCTTATAATTTTCTCACTTACATAAATTATTCCTGTGCTTCTGAAATTACGTAAACTGCATATCTTACGCTTCTTTCTAAAAACAATATAACTTGTTGCATTCATTAATTTTTGACTCCCATGAATATTATTCAAGTGATTTTATTTCTCAACCACATTAGATCATATTCTTCATATTTTAATTTTTATTACACGGTTTTATGACAAAATTTATACGTGGATATATATATATATATATATATATATATATATGAGTACGATGTTAGAGATTTTCAAAATATAAATGATGTTAATAGTGTTATTTTTGGAGTTTTTGAAAAATTTTCTTATTCTTTTAGAATACTCATTTTTTGTATATGGGTTTTGTTTCCACATTGGTTAAATATTGAAAGGTTGCCTTCTTTATATATGAAAAGATGTTTAAAGTATTAAATAAGTTTCAATCCAATGAGACTATGCTATGGTGCTTCGCATAAATCGGCGAACGGCCAATTTCTCGGACTTTCATTGAAGGGCCAAATTCTCGGTCACTAACCAAAGGGTCAACATTCCCTATGCGCGATTATTGTCTATGTCTTTCACCTCGAGTTTAATCTAAACCATCTAATTCCGGTATATCTTAGTGTGTCATTCTCAAAATATTTTTAAATTCCAAGTATACACAAAGATCACATTTTTCAAGTCCCAATATAATTAGCACCATGAATCCGAACCCGAACCCGCATTCATACATGCGCTACGCGCGCGCGTTCGTGTGCATGGCAGTGGGCTGTATGGCTGTAATATGGCGCTTTGATGACGTACTTTGCACTTTGCACGTCGGCGCGAGGCGCCTTGTAGGTGCCCTTTCTCATTGCAACATCAGAAATATTATATAGGAAAACACTGATTAATTTCATATCGTTTGAGCATTCATTCTAGGATTCTGTTGTTCTACAGAAACAAAATCTTAGTGGTTCCTGGTTCTCTTGTTATTTTTACGCAAATATCTTGACTGTTTTGTTTGTGCTAACAAGAACAGTAAGAACCTAGAGTCCGAGCTTCATTGTATCTTGAAGGCAGATTTGCTGTAACCCATGCACACCTTCTGGTGGGGGCAAATATTATCTTTAGGAAAGCGACGCAGTAACGCACCTTGAAGTGTACAGTGATTTGAAGACACCGCCATTCCTCCGAAGGATTAAATTTATTCTAACAGATTTTACGATTGGCCTTAAAAAGCTTAGTTGTGATTTAGTGAGCCTAGATAATATAGTTGAAGTTCTAATAATTCCGTAACTTGTACTTGCAAGATGGTTCACAGGCTCTTCGGAGGCAGAAGTCAGGGAATTTTGTTGGGGAAGCTCAAATACAACCATCATTACAATTATTATGGACCCCTTATATCCAATAAATCTGTTTATCTACCACAAATAAGCAATGCATAAAAACAACTTGATAGAAAAACTTGCATCTCATTTTCAAGAATTTAACTGAGAGATAATTCGATAAATCCAATGGTGATTCTTGGGTTTTAGTCGGTCTCTTCAAGGTTTTTCATCAGCAAAGAGATAGTAGAGATAGAACAAACAAAC
>BRYE01000006.1:6274732-6277232 GCA_030159115.1 Actinidia arguta var. hypoleuca | reverse complement strand
ATTCTGGTTACCTGAGGTAAAATTCTTAGGTCACGTTGTTTCGGAGAGTGGAGTAGCTATTGATTCATCGAAGATTGAGGCAGTGATGAATTGAGAATGACCGAAAATCATATTCGAGATTTGTAGTTCTTGGGTTTAGTAGGTTATTACTGACGATTTGTAGAGAATTTTTCACGTTTAGTGACACTGATAAATCGACTTACGAGGAAGGGGATTCATTTTGTTTTGAACGACACTTGAGAGCATTCATTTTAGAAACTTAAGAAGAGATTGACTTCGGCACCCATTCTTGTTATACCAAAATGAGAATTGGGTTATACCATGTACTGCAATACTTCAGGTGATGGCTTGAGTTGCATATTGATGCAGTTGAGTAAAGTGATTGCGTATAATTCACGTTAATTGAAGATGCATGAGCAAAATTATCTGACTCACGACTTAGAGCTTGTGGTCGTTATATTTGCATTGAAAAGTTGGACACACTACTTGTACGGGGAACGGTTTGAAGTATTTTCAAACCATAAGAGCTTGAAGTATCTATTTACGCAGAAGGACTTGAACTTGAGACAGTGACGTTGGATGGAGTACATGGAGGACTATGACTTCGATTTAAACTATAATCCTGGAAAGGCCAACGTTGTAGCCGACGCACTTAGTAGAAAATCTCTTAGTACTTTGGCGAGCATTTCCATTCATGAGTGACGAATGCTTCATGATCTCAAGGAGTACGACTTACTTCTCAACAAGACGGAGAGTTTGCTACGTTGTTCACATTGTCTGTGGAACCACCTATCATCAGTCGGGTAGTTGAGGTACAACAACATGATGTGGAAGCAATGATGATTTGCGAGCGTATTGATAAAGGTGTAGGACCGACAGATTAGGTTTTACATTCAGACCAGGGTTTAAGATACAAGTCTAGATTGTTTGTACCATTGTCTAGTAGGGACGATATTTTTCGTGAATTTTATCATTCGTGACTTGTAGTCCATCCTAGAGGAACAAAGATGTACTCGTGGAATTATTAGACTTCATGGGGTTTCAATGTCTATCGTTTATGATAGAGATCCGCATTTTATATCGCACTTTTAAAAGGGGATGCAATTCGCTCTTAGTTTGGATTTGAGACTTAGCACGACATTTCATTCTCAGACTAATGGGCAGTGTGAGCGTACTATTCAAATTCTACAGGACATGCTTCGGGTATGTGTGCTTGATTTTTGAGATCATAGGAGGATCATCTACACTTAGTAGAATTCGCATATAATAATAGTTGCCAAACGAGCATTAGGATGACACATTTTGAAGCGTTGTACAGCAGACCTTATAGGTCACTTGTTTGTTGGACAGACATTGAAGAGGTAGCGCTTGCCAAGTCGGATTGGGTTCGTGATATGACTGAGAAAGTAGTCTTGATTAGGAAGTGTTTACTCATGGCACATAATTGTCAAAAGAATTACGCGGACTGAAGGAAACGTCACTTGGAGTTTGCCATTGAGGATCACGTGTTCTTGAAGATTTCACCAAAGAGGGGATTGATGCGTTTTAGGCATAGTGGCAAGCTATAACCAAGGTTTATGGACCATTTGAGATTCTTGATCGTGTTGGGGCCGTGGCGTATTGTCTTGCTTTGCCACCGAGATTGGCTAGTGTGCACAATGTGTTTTCATATTTCTATGTTGCAGAAGTATGAACTCGATCCTTCGCATATTTTGGATTAGAGAGATCTTGTCATCAATGAGGATGTCATGTTTGAGGAGCGATCAATTCCTCTGTTGGACACGAGGGATCAAGTTCTTAGAGGGAAAACCATTCCTTTGGTGAAGATTATATGGCTTCATCATGGCATAGAGGAAGCTACGTGGGAGCGCGAGTCCAAGATTCGCGCAAAGTATCCAGATCTTTTTAGCCAATCTGGAACGCTTATCTAATTTCAAGAAGGAAATTTTCTTAAGTGGTGGAGGTTGTAAAGTTTTAAAGTTTTAAAGTTTTCTTTTATAATTAAAGATAATTATGACGTATATATAAAATCGTGCCATATGTATATATATGTGTGTGTGTGTGTGTGTGCCCACGCCATAATGCACTTTAGTGTAAAGTGGGGGCCATTTAATTAATTTGAATTTTTATTGGGCTTGAACGAGAGATGTGTAAGAGAGTGAACCAAATTAATTGGACCCAAGATTGATTTGAATTTGTGCTTGGGCAAAACAAGACCCAAGGCCCAAAGGGGGCATTTATGTCTTTTTTCTACTTTGACCTAACACAATTAATTCTCTCAATATTTATGTTTAATATTTATTGTCTTCTTCTTATTCTTTTCTCTCTCTCTCTCAATTTTGGGCCAAAGAGAGTTTTGCATTTTAAGTTTAGATCTAAGTGAGTTAGAGTGCGATTCGGGTGATAATGCTTTGGAGAGAAATCATTTACTCGGTAGGGACTTCGTTTTGAGCGAAGAAGATTGGAGATTGAAGCAAGTAGAAATGTTGAGGTTCATCTC
>BRYE01000006.1:6264732-6267232 GCA_030159115.1 Actinidia arguta var. hypoleuca | reverse complement strand
ATTTTCCCAAAAAAAACTGGAGCTTACCTCTTGGTCCCTCCAGTTTTTAAAGCACGAATTTTAATCGTAAGTTAATCAGTCCAAATGTAAACGCCTGCTTGTAATTTTTATGGAATCAATGTTGAAACAGAACTCTCAACCATTTTTGGAAAGGGTGTGAGGCTAATGTGCGTGGTTTCCATTAAAGAGACTCAACTGCGGTGGGTTAGATGAAAATTTTAAAATTTAAGATGAAAATCAATGCAATTGTAACTAGAAGAATGACGTTACACACACAACAAAATACAAGGAACATTACTGTAATTTTTTCTTATGCGGATTATGTCTCGTCTATCCAAGACGTTTTAGAAATATCTCTTGCACAAGAAGTTTTAATTATAGAGTAATTGCTGTAGAGTTAGGAATTAAACTCATTTAAATCCTAAAAGCAATTCTATTTTGTTTTTGTTTTTCTTAGAGGGCTAGTTGGTGGGTTAGATCTAGCATGGGAAGCATGTGGCCTTGGGCTGAGTGGGGGAAGATTAGGATGTGGGCAGGGGCACATGGTTGGTGGAGAGAGAGAGAGTGAGAGAGAGGAAATGGGAGATGTCCAAGACTAGTAAAAGGAGAAGTAAGCCATTTGATGGGACAGAATTAAATTTATAATAAAAAATATAAAGAATTTTGAATTTTAAAATTATCTTCCACAATTAACGGTTTAAATCTATTTGAGTTAATTTAATGGTTCAGATTTCACTTGAAACTATTTTTTTCTCTAAAAAAATATTATTTTTTTTTCTCAAATGTGTGAGGCTCACATAAGTTGTAATTCAATGGCCAAAATATCTCTAAAATTTGGCGTATTTTTTATCCATTAAATTATTTTTTTAGTGAGACTCAAAAAAAAATTAAAACATCCATTTTTTTCTCTCTTATTTCTCTCAAACTAACAAAAAAAATTTTAAGTTATTATATTTTTTAATTTGTTCTCCAGTTTATAGCAATGTATATCTTCGTATATGCATATAATTTATCTCTTATTTGACTTTTATATTTAATTTATTTTTTAAATTTTAAACTCTAATGAGTAAGCTTAAAAATTGATTTTTTTTTGCGTATTACTCGTAGACACAAACAATTACTAATATTTAAATAATTTTATTTAATAAAATTAAAAAAATAGGAAAATCACCATCTATTAAAAAATTTGAATATTCACTACCTATTTTTTGTCCTTGATTAAATGATGTTATTCTCAATTTAATAATTGTGATGTTTGTTGTTGTGTAATAATTATGCAAAATAACTACAGAGAGAGAGAGAGACAAAGTGATATTTATTGTGGGTGATATTTAATCTATAATATAAAACGAAAATATTTTTAAATCTTTCAAGTTATCTTCCACTATCTACGATTGAAATCCACTTGAGTTAATCAAATGACTGAGATTTCACTTGAAACTATTATTTTCTTAAGAAAATATAATTTCTTTCTTCTTAAAGGTGTGAGGATTACATAAATTGTGATCCAATGGCCAAAAAATCTTTAAAATTGGGTGTATTTTTTACCCATTATATTATTTTTTTAATAGCACCCACACCAAAAAAAAAAATTATTTCTTTTTCACTCATTTCTCACAAACTAACAACACTTTTGTATTTTGTATTTTTTTCTCTATTTTGTAGCAATGTATATCTTCGTATACGCATAGCATATATCTCTTATCTGACGTTTATATCTTATCTATTTTTTTGTTTTAAAACTATAACGAGTATGCCTAAATTTTGCTTAGTACCCGTGGGGTACGGTCAATTACTAATATTTAAATAAATTTATTTAATAAAAATAAAAAATTAAAACTAAAAAAAATATGAAAATCACCATCCTATTAAAAACTTTGAATATCCACTACCTAATTTTTGTATTCTCAGTGTAGTAATAATGTGTTTGTTGTTGTGTAATAATTATACGAAATAAGTGTGGAGGGAGACGAAATGATGTTTTATTGTGGGTGATATGTAATCTATAATATAACACAATTTTTTAAAATCTTTCAAACTATTTTTTATTATCTAATGTTGGAATACATTTGAGTTAATCAACTGATTGATATTTCACCTGAGATTATTTTTTTTTTTAAAAAAAAATTCTTCTTCTTAAAAGTGTGGGGATCACATAAATTTTGATTCAATGACCAAAAAATATCTAAAGTTGAGAGTATTTTTTACCCATTAAATTATTTTTTTATTGGGACACAAAAACCTAAAATACCAATTTCTTTCTCCCTCATTTCTCTCAAAATAGTAAAAATATTTTTTAATTATTATGCTTTTTAATTTGTTCTCTATTTTGTAGCGATGTATATCTTCGCATATGCATGCAATGTATTTTTTATTTGATATTTATATCTTATCTGTTTTTAAATTTTAAAACTCGAACGAGTATGCGTAAAAAGTGGCCTTTTCTTTTTGCATAGTACCCATAAACACAGCCAATATCTAATATTTAAACAATTTTATT
>BRYE01000006.1:6254732-6257232 GCA_030159115.1 Actinidia arguta var. hypoleuca | reverse complement strand
CAAACGAAGGCGAAGAAGAAAGGATGACCATAAGAGAAAGGAGCCTGATACAAGGCGATCTGATTATAGGGACGATGAACGGAGGAGCAAGAAGCCTAATCGGGACTCGAGGCGGACCAGTGACAGGCGACCTCGCACTCCACCTCGTCGCATGGAGCTGGTGTTACCCCCGCTTAATGCTCCTATTGCTCAAGTTCTTACAGAGATCAAGCATGAAGAGTTTGTCAAGTGGCCCTCGAAGATCAAGACTGATCCCCGAAAGAGAAATAAAAACAAATATTGTGAGTTTCATCGAGACCATGACCATAACACCGAAGACTGCTTTCATCTAAAGGAACAAATAGCCGACCTCATCAAAAGAGGGTATCTGAGGAAGTACGTTGGTGATCGCCCTTCCCCCAATTCACCGGAAAGAAGATACGGCAACAATCGACCTACTACTGGAGATATTCAGGTAATACACGGCGAGTTTGGATCGGGAGGAAGTTCGAATTCGTCTAGAAAAAGGCACACCAGAAGTGCAAACAAGCTGTCTGAAGAAGTTTACAACCTCTCCTCGCCAATGGTCGATATCCACCCACCAATTACCTTCAACAATGATGACCTGAGAGGCTTGCACTTACCTCATGACGACGCCTTGATCGTTTCAGCCATCATCGCCAATTTTACCGTCCAAAGAATTTTGGTCGATAATGGTAGTTCGGCTGATATTCTGTTCATATCAGCATTCGAAAAGATGAAAATAGGGTTCGACAAATTGCAACCCTTCTTGACACCTTTGGTAGGATTTAGAGAAAATCTGACTCATCCGCTGGGATGGGTCAAGTTGCCAGTTACTTTGGGGACAGAACCTCGCCAAACTGCCGTTTGGCAGAACTTCATCATGGTAGATTGCCCTTCCCCCTACAATGCCATTTTAGGTCGCCCAACTCTAGGTGGAACTAGAGCGATCATCTCAACCTACCACTTGAAAATAAAGTTTCCCACTTCAACAAGAGTGGCGAGGTGCGGGGCGACTAGAAAGTGGCCAGACAATGTTTTATTTCAGCTATGAAGGTCGAAACCTCCCCAGTACCGAATACCCAATAGCAATTACCGATCAACGATGGCGAGATGGAACCTCTGAGGGACGAAGTGGAACAGGTGGTCTTGATGGATCCCCGAGAAACCGAAAACACTAAACCCCTTGAAGAAACTACCCCAATCTCCATACATCTGAATATATCCTGATCGCCACGTTATGATCGGAACAGAACTTACCGAAGAATTGCGCAGTGCTTTGGTGAAATTCTTAACATGAAATTTTGATATTTTTGCTTGGTCCCAAGGTGACGTCCTAGGTATTGATCCCCAGGTCGCCATGCATAAATTACATACCAATCTGGAAAATCCTTCAATTCGCCAGAAGAGAAGGAAATTCGCCCCAGAGCGGCTCCGAGTTATCAACGAGGAAGTCACTAAACTCATCAGAGCTAAAGTTATCAAGGAAGCCCATTACCAGGAATGGTTAGTCAATGTCGTCGTCGCCCCAAAAAAGGAAAGAAAGTGGAGAGTATGCGTTGACTATACTGATCTCAACAAGGCGTGCCCAAAAGACAGTTTCCCTTTGCCAAAAATTAATTTAATAGTCGACGCTACATCTAAGCACGAGCTTCTTAGCTTCATGGATGCCTTCTCAGGATATCACCAGATCAAGATGTTTTCTCCCGACGTAGAAAAAACTTCATTTATCACGGAACGAGAATTGTATTGCTAAAAGGTCATGCCATTTGATCTCAAAAATGCAGGGCCTACATATCAAAGATTGGTAAACAAGATGTTCAAAGAGCTAATTGGAAAGACCATGGAAGTATATATAGATGGCATGCTCGTCAAAAGCCTCGAAGCAGAAAAGCACATCGCCCACCTTGAAAAAGCTTTCAACATTCTGAGGAAACACCAGATGATGTTAAATCCTTCAAAGTACATTTTTGGCATATCATCCGAGAAATTCTTGGGGTTCTTGATAACCAAACGAGGGATTGAAGTTAACTCGGACCAAATCCAAGCTTTGCTCGGAATGAGCTCGCCCAGGAATATCCGTGAAGTTCAGCAGTTAACTGGACGGATCGCCGCCCTTAACCGTTTTGTCTCCAAATTAGCGGACAGAGGTTTACCGTTTTTCAAAATCCTAAGGAAAAACACAAATTTTCAGTGGACAGAAGAATCGGAGGAAGTATTTCAGCAGCTCAAAAAGTATTTAGGATCACCTTATCTCCTTGTGGTTCCGACCACGGGCGAAGAACTATTCGTGTACCTCTACATTTCACCTACAGAAGTAAGTGCCGTGCTCATCCGAGAAGTGGACCATGTCCAGAAACCGGTATATTATGTTAGTAAGGTTCTGATGGGTGCTGAGAACAGATACATAATGATTGAAAAGCTTGCTTACGCCCTCCTGATCGCCGCCAGAAAGCTTCGCCATTATTTTTAAGCTCATCCCATCACTGTGCTGATTGAT
>BRYE01000006.1:6219732-6227232 GCA_030159115.1 Actinidia arguta var. hypoleuca | reverse complement strand
TTTTGACGTTCATTGGATGGCCCATTGAGTTGTAATAATTAAAGATTAATATATATGCGAAGGAGCAACTGTGTAATAAGAAATAAACATTCCACAGCATTGGATCTAAGGATGGTGAAGTAAGTTATTCTTTTTTAAAAGAAACGTAAGTTATTCATTCCAATACATCACTTCCATGTATTTAGATGAGAGAGAGAGAGAGAGAGAGAGAGAGAGCAATAACCAATTGAATTTCTTTATTTTTCACAACACAAAAAAATCACTTTTTTAAATTTTGGTTTTGCTAACAAGTTTTCCGGTGCGTAGTGGCATTAAATTCATTATTTGTTCAACTTTTTGAACAAATGTATATATATTTTAAAGCTTTCTTAACGAATGCCTAAGGTGCATTTGTCATCATTTGCCTTCCATTTTTATGATTCTTTCTGATTTTTTTCTAAGATGGATACATTTTGTTTTAGTTCTCAAGTTTCTCTAGTCAAGATGGACAGAGAAAAAGTAAAAAAAAAAATGAAAATTCACTAGAGATAAAAAAACAAACACAATTGCCTTCTAGGCCTCCAACCTTGCCCCTGAAGGGTAAAAATTGAAATTTATTGTATTTTTGTAGCTGACTTTTTAAAATAGACATCTATTTTGGGAATTTTAAAAAGAGAAAAATATCGTTTTAGACCACAAATAGTATCATGTTTACGAGTTTAGAGTCTTTTGATCAAAGTTGGAAAATGATCAATTTACTTTGCCCTGGACATGAAACAGCGAACGCCTTAGGCCTTGAATTGGCTTGGGGGACACTACTCGCTCAGTCGCTCCTCTTCTTTTTTTTCCCTCTCTTATTTCCGGAAAATAGATATTGTTATCCAGCAGCTAATTATTATTATTTTTAAACCACCTATGGAGTATTTGTTTTAGAGCCTACATGTGTTTCATCAAGCGTCCAAGACCCATAAGCTAATTGTTAAATTTATTGGAAAAATAGATTATATTTTTAATTTGGGTTTAAATAAAAAAAATAAATAATATAAATATGTCTCTGAATTCTTTCTATATTCGGCAATAGATACGTACAGATTCTCAGTAATTACCAAAAAAACATGCAAGTCCCACCACTGCCACCATGGTAGACATTTTTTTCCTCCATGTGTAACTTTTAATGCTATTTCTTCATCAAATTCTTTATCTAAGCACAACCTGGTAATAGGATTAGATTTGGGATTGCCTTTCATTTTCACCTTTCTAAAAGCTGTTAAAAAGTATTTATATGGGTATATAATGATCGAACCTAGCTCTTATCAAGGGAGCATTCGTGTAACGGCATTGAACGTGTAGGGTTGAATAGTAAATTATTAAAATTTAATTAGCTTTAAAAATACGTTTAATATTGTTTATTTATTATTTTTTATCAAACGAACAGTCATTCGCCAATCGATTAAAGCTCGACAAGTAATTAAAACATGCATGCAACATTTATCTACTTAGTTAGGGCATACAATATACCCACATATACGAGTCACCGATTTCCATGTTTTCTGTTACAAACCATAACCATACCTTGCAGATCAGACCCACACAAACCAAACTAACATTCATAGTTGAAGAAATTAAATCAGAGCAGAGTCATGCACACAACCCTTATTATAATAAGAAACTAAACGAATTGCAGAGCAAAGATTTTGTTTGCAGCTTGGCTGGTGTGGGCCCCATCGAAGAACAGGTACTCATCTCTGTTCTCGCATGCAGCTGAATCTTTAGAGCCCTCCAACATCCCTTCTGCAGCGTATGTGCCACCACAACTACAACCAAATAAAATAATAAAAAAACTAAAAAAGCGAAAGAAATTTAGCTAAAATAACTCCATTTTAACCCGCCCAAATGGGTTTGGTCGTGATTTCAGTTCTCTGAGTGAGGTGGCCTTGGTTGCGTCGTGTGACTAATCAATTGGATTTTCCTTTTTCTTTTCTTCCAAGCTTTGAATGGATGAGTGTAGAGCCAGTAATTGAACGTGAAGTTGGACAGCAAATGAAGGTCGGTCTAATTGGGTTCGTCTTTTGAGTTAATTTAGCGAGTTCAATTTTTAAATTGGGATTTTTTTTTACCCTTCTCTGATTCTTTTTTATAATAAAATATTTGAACATGTTAATTATTGTTCGTATTGTGAAGAAAATTCACCAAAGACAATTTAACTTATTTGTCAAATTAAAATATTTTTAGTGATTTTTTCCCCTCAAAATAGTCACATCTTCAAATTCATTGATGAGAGTTTTTGTCCTAGATTAACATTTGGTGCATAGATTCTTAAGGGAGATATATACTAAACTCAGTTTGTAACTTATTATTTTCAAGCGTAGTTTATAATTGGATACTTAATCAAGGAATACATTAGTTAATATTTTATTTTTTTAATTTGTATGCAATTAATTATTAAAAAAAAATTAAAAATATTTTTTAGGGACATACTATATCTTACTTTTTTAAAGTTTTTTTGAACCGATGTAATTGTATTGTACCGGTACTAGGCACTTGTACATGAACACAACTTTATAGTTGTCTTGATGGGAGTGACATCTTTTCAATTTTGCATTTTTTTGTGAAAATCTAGGTAAGTGTTTTCTTGAAGAATTATATGCCAACAGATTTTCTCATGACATCTAATTCGTAGCCAGTATGAGCATCTGTATTTGGTGTATGCCATATTTACAATAGATTGTCAAACTTGTCCCAGTACCATTTTTCGACTTCTTTGGCAACTGAATGCAAGAAATATGAAAATATAAAATCCCCCAAGACCAAAGATTCAATTTTTAATTGACGAATAATTTTTTTCTTGGACTTTTATTTTTCAAATGATCAAAATCTTAACATTTTCACATTTCTTTTATATGATCGAGTGTGAAAAAAAAAAACACTAAAAAAGAAAAAAATCGCAAACCAAACAACTAAATTAGCTAATAATATCGTCCCAATTCAACTAGTTATTTTTTATTTAACTATTTTAATTGGTTTGGTTTTTGAGTTTTTTGTTTATAGTGAACTTTTTTGACCAAATTTTATAACTTTTTAGTTCTTCCCAAATTTGAAAAATTAATTTTTTTTTCTCAAATATTTTTAAAAAATCTATTAAAGACAAAAAAACAAATCTATTTTTACTTGATAAATAAGTTAAAATTGATGTCTTACCACTCAACTCATGTAACAATAAAACGTAAACTTGTACACTAGGAAGAATTCGAACCTATATTTTATACGGTGTACAATTCGCTCAAACTCAAAAGTCTTGTTCTAATAAGTTTCCTACTTATGGCCGAATGGCTGAACCAAGCCCATGAATTATCTGCATGTTAGGTATATGTTCCATCCTTTACCTTTTGTTTCTTTTCAGAACATACATGCTCCGGTGAACCCCAACCATGTGGGCTTTCGGCCCCTGTTTTGGTTACCAAGACAAAAGGCCCATAACTCCTTCAATTATAAATGAGAGTCGCGAACAATGCTGGTCACCCTCACCCTCACCCTCACCCTCACCCTCATCCTCTCTTCTCATCTATTCATTTTCTCTCTCTAACAATGAATGACGTACCAGACACTGGACAAGAAAACGCTCTATTTTTGTAAAATGGCACAAATGGAGTCGGAACCAACTCCACACCGGTGTGTTGAAGAATTGCGTTTTAAATTTATTTTTCCTCCTAACTTTGAAATTACTGAAAAGTTGTTCGTACGAACTCATACAGTATTTTTTTTAAAAAAAATTTTGTACAGGGTTGGACCATGGGCTACATCCCAACCTTTGCAGACCCAACTGCAAACTGCTGTAACGAAACCATCCATGCAATGGTTCAACCTTACAGCAGTGGCCTCCCACAAATGCTCGAGGACCTCGCATCCGATCTTTTGGGAGTTATCTTCTCCCATTTGCATTCAATACGGAAGATGTAGAAACACAATGCTATCTTGTTATGGTGAGTTTAAAATGGGATACTCTTTCTTCAACAATTGGAAACACTGGCAGCCTAAGCTAAATGGGATTGCATTTTTTTAACAGGAATAATAAATACGAGGCTATCTTCACCGAAATAATCCATCCTCCTTTCAGAAATAACTCATTTGCTTAAATACACCAATACCATGTAGATGATAGGTGTTTTTGTTTTTGTTTAGAAACTGATTCTTGCAAGTGTAACCAAAACAGAGTTGGGTTTGTAATTTTGTATGTAATCGATCATTAAGGAATATACTAAAATTGAGTCAAAATAAAACGTCCACAGAGCCTAAATATGCGTTAGAGCATGTGTTTATATTAGAGTAAAAATATCTTAAATCAGCCATGTACATGTAACTAAATTATGCTTTTTTTGTTTTGTTTAATTATCTTCTTCTTCTGAGTGATTTTTTTCTTCTTCTTTAATTGTTAAAAATAAAAAAACAATTCTTCTTCACGATTATCTTTCAATGAGTGAAACATGTACGATTGGCAGCCTATAGCGAAACACAATTGCATATATATTTTTCGTTTTCAGGCATAGCAACAAGGATGAAGCGGCCAACAATGTGGTTGCAGTAAAATTATTCCATGGCTCTCTGTGCTCGCCATTGAACATCATACAACTTGTGAGAGCTCAGACGATGTAAGGCTTCAATTCTGCTTAATTGGGTGTTTTTTCTCAAGTGATCTCCTGAGTAATAGGCTTTTGTTCCTTCTAAGTGTGTATTGCTGCCCTATAGGGACTGTTTGTGTATAACTTACATAGGCATTTGAAATTGCACTAATTTTATTGAATGTGAAGACTTTAAGGACTAAATTGATAAGCTGTGCTCTTTGTACTCTTAACAGTCTCATTTATGAATTTGTTTCTGCAATTTCGGATCCAGAAAAAAAAAAAGGGATGCGCATTTGCAATGATACACAAGCACCACAACTGGGCAGTATTGGTTCACCCAAAATGATGGCAACTCAAATTGGTTCTCAGAGATCATTCCTCATTGGTTTTCATACTGCTGCATAAATTCTGCAATGAATAATCAAACCAGTAAAGTAATTGTCCTCAAGAAATCGAAGATGAATGGTAGAAGATTAAGGATGTACATTTACTAATTATGCTGCACCGTCTCAATTAGTTGACAAACATTATCATAACAATGGAGTCGAATTGGGCAAACGTTATCAGACAATTTTAACCGAATTCTGAAAGTGACATGATTAGAGGAGTATTTGTTCTTGAGCTCCGGGGGCATGTAAGTTTTCCAGAGCAACCATTCACTCAACTGTATTATTTGGGGACCTTACAAGACCACACGACCGACATGAATACATGCTTGAATGTGCTATTACCCTCCATTAGGATCAGTAAATTAACAAATCAGTACTATTCCTTTGTGACAAAACTACGAAAAATTAACCAATAGTTGGTAACACTTGAGGGAGAAGTTATTGAAATTTAAAAGTATATAAAATCAATTAGGTATCTGAATCTGTTCTGCTATTTACCTGGATTTATCTAAGGCTTTTAAACATCAAGATCTAGCTGAGTTCTAGCTTATTCAGGTTCCAAATTCTTAGAGATTCGACAAGAACAGATATCAAATCCACAAAGCACTGCAACAAATCTCACTTTGTTTCCAATTGTAACAAAAATCATGGTATTTAAAGTTGGAAGATATTGTATTGCATGAGGTTATTTCTAAGTATCTGATCATTCCAATAATGACTTGAATTTGAAAAAGAAAGCATATAGCATACAACATATAGGTCCCCTTGCAGTCCATGTTTCATCTAGAACCGGGCATGCACTGTGCAAAAAAGAAAGTAAGCCTCGGTTTTCGCCTAGCTTATATTTAAAGATTTTTTTTATCTATTTTGATTTTCAAGTTTCTTTTGTCGTTAGTCTTTAGTGATCTTTTTCTGTATGATCAAAATTGGATGCAGATTGCATAACTGAAAGAGGACATAGAGGCCCAAGAACACCATAGGGCCAGCTTAAGTCTATTAGGCATGCTTTTTGGTTTCGATCTCAGAAAATTTTGAGTTTTATCTTGAGACGGTCAAGATGATGCACATAGTCCATTGACCCGGTCAAAATTTGAGCAAATTCTTTGATTTTGGTCATATTCCGAGCATTTTAAAGAATTTAGCTTAATCCTAACCATTCAAAACTGATAGGTTACGCATGAATAGTTTTTTTTTCTTCTTCCCTAGGTTTTGATTTTTTTTTTTTAAATCCTAGGGTTTTCTCCTATAAAACCCAAAACTATGTAATCCTAATCAGCAGCTTTTGGAATTAACAAAAATCACAGAGTTTTCTCCTAGTTTGTGGAATTAACCAGCAATTCTTGATCTAATTTGAAAAAAAAAATTCAACAAAGAAAAAAAATTCTGACAAAATTCTGACACATAAGCTATTTATTTTAAAATTTGAACAAAGTTTTATATTTTAAAATTTATCCTATCAAAAGAATCCGTGAACAAAATTCATTAAAGACAAAAAAATAAAATAAAAATCAAAACACTAAATTAGCTAAAAAACAGCTAACTATTCTCTATTCATAATTTATGTTGGCTTAATTATGCTTCCATCCCCTAAACTATTATCCATTTCTCTCAATTACATAATTTGTTTGTTTTGTCCCTCAAGTACTGAAATTGAGTCTAATAGTTCTAAAAATGGGTGGTCCGTCTTTTCCTTTGATGAAATCCGTTAAAACTTGATATGTCGTGGGATTCCACGTGTAATTAAGAGGTAATTGGGTCTTTTTACATGGGCTGGTCTCGAAGGGAAGTTTCCCATCAAATCATTTCAACTAAGTATATTAATTTATAGACCCATAAAATTACTATATGAACTTATATTTTAAAAAATTCAATATTCAAGAATTCTATCTAAAATATATTTTTAGCGAACTTGAAGTCATCAATATCAATTCTAAAAATCAATAAAAGTTATCATTAATTGATAATATATTTTTTTACATCAAAACACAATAAAATAATCATCAAATTATCAATATTCAATAAATTATGAAGTTATAAACTATCAAGTTCTTAAAAAGAAATTGAGAAAATATCATTTTTAATTTAAAATATGTATAGGGAGAATGTCAATGTCAATTTTAACAATTGGTAGAAAGTTATCAACATGAAATTATTTTAAAAAAAATGAATAACTATCAACTATGTATTGTGAGAATTTTTCAAACACAAAATTTAAAAATGTAGAATATATCAATTTAATAATTTAATCCAAATTTCAAAAGAGAATTAAAATTGAGAAATTATTAAGAAGTTCTTAACATATTACAAGAAATTGAGAAGTTCTCAATATGATATGTATGTGAGAAAAAATAAGAATTTTTCAATATTGACAAAATTTATTACACAAAAAAGATAAATAAAAAAGTTATCACTATAATCAACAAATTAATAAAAAATTCAATAGCTCACGACAATCAAATGTTACACTAAACAAATTAAACCAATTTGTAAGTATTTTTATGAAAGAGCCTAAA
>BRYE01000006.1:6197232-6212232 GCA_030159115.1 Actinidia arguta var. hypoleuca | reverse complement strand
TATAAAGAAGACATTTCAAAACTGAAAGGAATGCAGTGGAAATTCTTGGCCAATTTATTCTTCATTATGTCAAAAATGACGGAAAATTAAAGTATTACAAGCTTGTATTCATTTTTTTTATAATTTCTTTTTGGAATATATGACGACAATTGTACAATGTGAACAACCTTCAACCAAATAACAAGGCATTCAGAACTTTGGTCCCTGAGGTCTTTGCAAAGTCCCCCAAACGGAGGGATTGGTCCCCGGATTAGTCGGTCTAGTGGACCAGACCTTCTAACTTTTATCTGGATTAGTAGTTCTAGTGGACCAAATCTTCTAACTTTTCCCTTTCCGTTTCCTTTCTCTCATCAAATTGAACAGTTGGATCCTCTTGGGCCCCAGATTAGTCGGTATTGGACCAGATCTTCTAGCTTTTTCCTTTCTAGATGGTTGGATCCTTGAACTTTTCTCTTTCCATTTTTTTTCCATTTCTTTCATCTAGTTGAACGGTTAGATCCTCTAACTGTTTTTCCCCCCTTTTCTTTTCTTCCCTCAACAAATTCTTGATCCAAACACAGCCCATGGAAGGTGGATAGAACTGCATGTTATATGTTGCAACTTTTTTCTATTTTTTCCTGAACATTACACGTAATGGTTTTAACTTTTACTGAAAATGAAAAGAAGTGAATGTGTTGTGACTCGTGTGTGTAAATGTTTTGTTCCCATCTGTGAATATGTCCCATACTCCCCTTCCCTACCATTATTGTTTTCAGTGTAGAGAGAGTTTGTAATTGGAAAAACGGTTATAAAAATTGGTGAACCCAAAAATTAATGCATTTTGTAATTTTTAGTTAAATATATAGTAATTATGATGAAAAATGCTAATCATCACTTAATGAGTAGTGGTTAATGGGCAACAATTACATTGATAAGTGTAAAAAATAAATAAATATCCGTTGAAGTACATTAAAACATGTGAAAAATGTATAAATATCCGTGAAAAGTGTTTATTAATCACTGCCCAGTGAGCTAGGCTTAGCAGGACCAATATATTTTTTTTTCATGACGTCTTGTATTTACTAGTTTTAACCGTAGGGTCCAAACGAGCTGAGTCGAACTTTGATAACGCTTTTTACGGGACAAATAAGCTAAATATTTTGCCTTAGTTGGCCACTCTACTCATGTAACAGTAAGTCATAGACTCGTACACTAGCAAGAACTTGAACCTTGATTTCACACACTGTACAATTCATTCAACCTTAAAACCCTCGTCCTAATAATTTTTGTATTTAATGGCCGAATGGCTGAACCAACCCCTTGCATATCTGCATGTTAGCCATTTGATCAACTAACAGTGACATAGGGGCATTGTTCTCTGTTAGAGAAGGGAAACTTTTGAAAGCATGGAACA
Organism: Actinidia arguta var. hypoleuca; assembly: GCA_030159115.1. NCBI lineage: Eukaryota > Viridiplantae > Streptophyta > Magnoliopsida > Ericales > Actinidiaceae > Actinidia > Actinidia arguta. The sequence continues at coordinate 6,210,839 of BRYE01000006.1, read as the reverse complement.
ATTTACAAAGTTATCAATTGACAGTTGGTTAAATTATTTTTTATCTGAATCGTATGTCTAGTTAATTTCTTTGCATAGGACGCAATGAGTGAATCAAAATACTCATAAGACCTGAGATGGGATGAAATTATTATCCACAAATTCTTGAAATCCACTAAAATCTTTCTTGGATGGGCTCTAATTCGTCGCTTTCAGTGGTTAGTGCATCAATCAGGGCCATCCTGAAAACAGATAAGGTATACGTTTGGTAGTAAGTCAATTTGGGGCTGACAAGGTTTCTCCATCTACAATCTGTTGGCTGCTTAGCTCTGACTAGAACTAAAATAAAGTAATTTAGAATTTTGAGTAAGATAATTATGGTTTTGAACGGAGACATACGTGGCAGCCTAATCTTATTGGTCTTGTTTGTATTATATAGCCATCCACTCATCTTGAAGCGGGGGGCCATATTAATTTTCTTTTCAAGCTTGCTATTCATGTTAGCATGATAAACAAGGACACATATGGGCTTGGGATTGTTAGTTGTTCCCTTGTATTGTCCAAAAGTATACTTGAGACTGATAAAGTTTAATGCCAATACCAAAACATTTTGCTAATTCAGTGAACAAACAAGCTATAGTTCATAATCGATTCCCCTTCGTTAACAACCTCAATTGTTCCAAGTGCCCTCGATTGATTAGAGCAAACAGTATAATTGATATCTTATGGACCTGCTAGTTCCTCAGATAATGAAGAGAAAAAGTCTTTAATATAGCTTTTAGACGCACATGAAATTGACATAAAAATGAGTGGAGAGACAGTGCAAAGATAATACTGGGAAAAAAGGGATGAATGTTTGTGGGGTTTCTGTGAGTGAGGCAGGTTCTTCTTGCTCTCCCCCCACCCCCACCCTCAGCGGACTTGTTTTATCCATCAGTTCAGGCATAGAATGTTGAACAAGATGATTCATGGTCCCTTTTTCTTGTAGTTTATGTTTATGTTCGGGTGATGGGATACAATTTAAGAGCAAAGAAAATGAAATTTAATTCTCATAGTATGTTGATTTGGAGACTCTCTTATACCAGATACTGTATTAAGTTTCAACACTCCATGTCACAATCTGGGATATAGATGAAACTTCCTTTGTGGGTAGCATAAATGGTGATAAAACATGGACTCCAAGTGGCGGTAAGAGCGAAACCTGAATCACATTTGAGATGACAAAAATAACCGTTGTATTGGAATCATCTAATGTCTTACAATGTCATCAAGCAATACTGTATCTTCCAATAAATACCCTGATTTTTGTGGGAATTTGAACAAAGGTATATGATTTAGTGCAGTACTTTGTGGAACTTAATATGAAAGAACTAACTGAGCTATTGGTGCTGTTTCAGAAACACTTCTGAGTCATCGGCGAACAAATGCACTTTGAAAAGGCTTAAGATATGACCAGGTCACTAGCAGTTATTGAAATTCAAATGTTTGCTTTTACATACTTCTAAATTTCACCCGGTTCTCCGTGGAGAGTTGTCACCAATATTTGCAAAATGGAGGATTCTTGATAAAAAATAATGGAAAGTTGTCTGTCATAGGAAGTCAACCAACAATGTAGCTCTCAAATTCAAAGATGCAATAGGAAATATTCAAGTCTCATGGCCAGAAGGTGATACTTTGTTTGACTGCAGAGCTGGAGACTCACTTTGTTGAATCTTGCTTCTTGGGGCCAATGCAGAAATTTTGCTAATCGGACCTTATTTGGGTACTCTATTTTGCGGGGGCTTTCTTCCTTGTGTAGAGCATCTATGGCCAAACTTATCGGTGCAAACAGATCTAATACCATTTGTTGGGCCTTGCCTCTTGGTTCCATATGTTGGGCCTACAGCTCTGGTACCACTTGTTGGGGCATGCCGCTCTGATACTACTTGTTGGGAGTTGCACCACATCCCACTGTCCAAACGGTATTTTTGCATGAGTGCAGGCATGAACCATTGAACAAGTTGATTCAAGGTCCTTTTACTTGTAGTTTATGTTTACCCTTGGTTGCTGGGAAACGATTTAATGGAAAAGAAAGAAAATTTAATTCTCACAGTATGTTGATTTGGATTTCAAGCAGTTACTCAACTCTAATATACCAGATACTGTATTAAGTTTCAACACTCCATGTTACAATCTGGGATATAAATGAAACTCCCTTGGAACAAAAATAATTAAACTAGTTCAATTGAAAAAAATAAAAAATAAAAAAACTCTTTAATTTTCAGAGTACGCAAATCATAGGATGGGTAGCAGAAATGATGATCAAGCGTGGACTCCAAGTGGCGGTAAGAGCGAAACCTGAATCACACCGAAAGCTATGCTTTCCTTTTTCACATTTGAGAAGATGAAATAGCAGTGAGTATTGGAATCATCAGATACATTACAGTAACATCGGGCAATACTGTCTCTTCCAATAAATAACCAGATTTTTGTTGCAATTTGAACCAAGGCTCGACATGAGATGATACGCAAATGTAATATTATTTAAATCTAGTCGTTATGGCATTTCTCATACCAAAAAAACGAAACAATCAGTGTACAAATATGTTAAATTAACAGTGTCGTGCAACGAGTCGATAAAGAAGAGACACATCGAGTCTAATTTTCAATCTAGATGAACCATGTCCAACCTTCTTCTTCTTCTTCTTCTTCTTCTTCTTCTTCTTCTTCTTCTTCTTTATCTCATTTTCTCATGAACTAGCTAGGAAATCCACAATTCGTTCTAGCTCTCTTCATTTTCAGAGGCTTGACTGTCGACAGAAGCAATGCCTTGGGCCATGAAGAGGATTTTGATGATCCAGTAGCAGGTTTAGTTGGTATCCCAGTTCATTGGTAGAAATTAACTCATAGCAACGGATCCTTTCTGGTCCATAAGTTTCTATTGCGGTAAAAATTGGGAGAGCAACCAACAGTCAGAATTGCTCCTCGGGTTTGGCACTGGACCTCGGCTAAAACTGTGGCGACCTGCACAACAATAAACAAACGTGATCGGCCGGGTAAGGCCGCTCAAAATCCCTCCGGCGTGTGTGTCAGACCAAGGCGATCAGGAGATAATTAAAGGCAATATGAGCGAGTATAATAGTAAATGTGTCTATGGTGCCTGTGTTGAGCGTACTTTTTTGTTATGGGAGAGCGGCCTTTATATAGATGGAGTAATGAGTCGTGTCAGTGGATCACGGCGAGTTCCTCGGAAGGATAAGTATGAGAGAATATCCCAGGAATGTGGGCGCTATGAACCCTTGGGCGACATGCGCCACTTAGAATATTAAGGGGTGGTGTATATTTTTTCCACATCAATAGCCCCCCACTCGAAGTGCCGAGATATTCGGGATCTTTGAGTAACTATTAAGTGACAATTCTTAAACCACATAGGCATACATTAATGATGTGCCTTTCCGGTTGGACACGTGGATGAGGGCATTAACTTCTATAATAAAGTCAGGACAAAACAACGGCACATTAATGGTGACTTTTGGCGGGAAAGGCGGTTGTGAGCTCGAAATTCAAAAGGTTGCGCAATCTTAGACGTTTAAGCAGATGGATCTCAGCCCTTGGAATCTCCTATATATAGGGGGACCCATCCATTCATTTATACCTTTCTGCTTTTGCTATCAAACTGCTGTTACCATTTCGATTTTCTCCTCGCCCCCATTTGTGGTCGCCCTCTTACCTTTTAGCACAGTAAGTACCTTGACTTAGTTTATACTTTCATTTTTGTAGTTCATGTCCCATAGGCCTGAAGTAGTTAGTCCATCAGACTTGGATTCCTTGCCTTCTTGGATATCCGACCACCTAGGAGAAGGATCGTCATACATTACTGATGAGGTAAAACAATCCCCTAGATCACCCATGGAAGAACCATTAGCCCCTGAGGTCGCCCCTTTAGTTGATATTCACCCCTCAATAGAAAAAATAATAATATCATGACCCCTGAGGAGCTAGCTTTACTTAGGGAGACTTATTCCTTTCCTCAAAGCGTATAGGTTAGACTTCCCGAGGAGAATGAAACAATAATTTTAGCTCGCCCGAGTGAGGTGGACTTTTATGAGGCCTCTTTTCAAGCGGGCCTCCGCTTTCCTATTCATCCTACCATTAATTAATTTTAATATTTTATAATATTTGTCCGGCTCAGCTCGTCCCCAACGCATAGCGAAGTATCGTTTGTGCAATGGCATTGTGGCGAGTGTATAAATATTCTATGACCCTCTCCGAGTTTAGGAATATATTTTTCCTTAATAATAACCCTAAATAAGATCAAGGGTGATTGTACTTCAAGGCGAGATACAAGAAAACCCTCCTCGGAGGATACCCCAGCAACGTTAAGGGGTGGAAAAATAAATTCTTTTTTGCCTCTGGGGATGGTTGGGAGCTTCCTTAAGATTCACTTTGGGAAGGCATGCCAAGGGCCCGAGGTCGTGGAATGTTCCAGGTCGGTCTTAATTTCATTAGAAATTTTATTTATTTATTTTTAAAATATTCAACAAACTAATATTCTAAGGTACTTTTCAGATAAACACTACAACGATCTGCCCAGGTTGTACAGGAACAAGCAAGAACTCTTTGATGAGATTTTAAAATCGGTGGAGCAACGTGGGCGTTTTTCAATCCCCGTGCTTCTCAAATCGAAATTATTTCGTTGGGTTTTTGGCTCTCCCGGACCTATGGCATCTGGGACTAAGGGCGAAGAACGATCTGGACATGGAACATCAACATCGTCGGGCGAAGCGGGTGAGTCCCCCCTTCCCGTGGTGAACACATCCAGCAAGACAACCATTCCCAAGATGAATTAGTAGAATACCTAGGGACCCTTAGGATGGAACTGAAGAGGATTCTACCTCATATCCCTGACCTGACCTTACTAAGATGGTCAAGGAGAAAAGTTTGAGATCCCTTTTTAGAATTTTCACCGACTGTCTCGGGATCAAACTCGGACCCGACATCAGAATCCTAGTCGAATTTCGGGCCACCTCCCGGCTTAAATCGGATGGTATAGATTCTTGTCTATTCTTATTGTTCATAGTTTCATATCTGATATTCGTGCCTTATTTTGCGACTATGTCGAGGAGAATAAGCCTCAAAAGGCTTGGCGAAAGAGTGGAGAAGGCCAAGGGAGAAAACTTGGCTAAAAATTCCACTCCTGTTAAGGGAGTGATAATTGGCAAATAACGTTCAAGGGACGATCCTTCCAGCTCGCCAAGTAAAAATGCCAAATCTGGGGATAGCCCCAAAGGGACGGAGCCCGCCGTTGCACCCAAGCCTAGAAGAAAAATGACCGGGCCTGATGAACATCTAAGGGCCACCACTTCTTCGAAGCCCGGGGAGGGTAGCTCACCATCCTTAGGGACTGTCCTCGGTCCTGGGACTTCTATTCTTGGGAGTCCCTCCATAGCCAAGAAGATTCTCCGAGAAGTGATTCCTCATTCAGACTAGAAAAAAGTGGGACAGTTGTCCTTGGACCAGATGGCCACCAAATTTTTCCACGTCCTCGGCCAGGTACTACCTCGACTCTGTCCTCATTTTCTTCTTGTTAAGATACATGTGCTCAGGTTGGTCTAAAAATATTTGTTTTGTAGCAGGCGCTTGTGCTCGGATCCTTTTTGGAAGTACAGAGTAGGAGAATTGTGGAAGAGGCATCTCTCCAACAAGGGCGAGTTGCCTCTTTGGAAAATGAAGTTTCTCGCCTCCAAATGTTGTCTAGCGATCTGGAGCAGCAATTAGCTGAGGCTCAAGCTCTGGAGCAATAAGTCAGCGACGAGTTCGCTAAATTAAAAGATGAAAGAGATCCTCTTGCCGATAAGGTGGAGAAGTCTAGGATTTTGGTGGTGGAGCTAAGGAAATCCGTGACCCAAGCTAAAAAATTAGCTGTGAAAGAGTTTAAATCTTCTTCGAATTTCTTGGGGGCAGTTGAAGATGCTACCTCAAAGTACTTTGGCGAATGATTTGACTTCTGCAAGCGGCAACTTCGTCGCCATCATCCCGAACTCGCCATTGATTTGGAGGGCATGGGTCTCGATCATGACCTGCTTGCTAAGGAGGATGAGGACGAAGAGGGGGAGGGGTGAATGAGGAGACTTGCTAGAAGGACAAAGGCGATACAAATCCCCCTCCCTCCTAATTTTTTTTTGTAATGGCGATGTGTAACCCATTTTAAATGAATGAGTATTTTACTTATGCAATTTTTGTTCGTACTGGCGTCAATTGCTTAGCACTTTGCATGAATAAGTTTAATAATTGAAATGGCAAAACGATTAACCGAGTAGGCAACTGGCGATCAAAAACATTTGCAATAAAAATGGTGCCATTAGTTGTAATGGCGATAATAAATTTTGAAAATATGGCGATGTAAGTCGACTTTAAAAATTATTAGGCAAAGAAGATACTATAATGACAAAGGCGATCAAGATTCCTTCGTTTTATAACGAACTAGAGAGCAACATGGGCAATATTCGCTCTGGCGATCAAGATGGCTCCGTCATTATATAACGCATTGGCGATCTTGATCTGCAATATCTATAATGGCAATCAAGATGCCTTCATTTTATCACGAACTGGCGATCTTGATATTAGCAATATCCTCAATGACGATCAAGATGCCTCTGTCGTTTTATAACGAACTAGCGATCTTGATTTACGATATTCAAGATGGCGATCAAGATGCCTCCATCGTTTTATAATGGACTGGCGATCTTGATTTGCCATATCCACGATGGCGATCAAGATGCCTCCGTCATTTTATAATGAACTGACGATCTTGATTTGCGATATTCGAGATGGCGATCAAGGTGCCTTCGTTTTATCACGAATTGACGATCTTGATTTTGGCAATATCCTCAATGGCAATCAAGATGCCTCCGTCATTTTATAACGAACTGGCGATCTTGATTTGCGATATTCAAGATGGTGACATCAAACCTGCAATTGGTGATATATCGGCGAACAATGACGATTAAAGTAAATCGGAGAAATTTTATTACTTGGAATAAATTGACAATTATTACAATTGCATTGCTCAGGCGATCTAATTGTCATGGCGATCAGATGTATCATTGGTAATACTTTTTCAGATGCTCGGCGTTCCAAGAATGAGGGAGTGCTTTCCCGTTCATGTCTTCAAGTCAATAAGTCCCTGGTCTAGATATCTTGACGACCTTATAAGGGCCTTCCCATGTTGGGCCTAGCTTTCCTGTGTTTGGCTCCTTAATAGATAAGGGGACCTTTCTCAGGACTAGATTGCCCGGTAGGAAAGACCTATACTTGACTCTTTGGTTATAATATTTGGCAACCTGGTGCTTGTAAGTTGCTTGGCGTATTCTTGCTTGATCCCTTTTTTCATCAAGGAGGTTGAGGTTGAGGTTGAGCCTCAGCTCGATTTCATTATTCTATTTGTTGAAATTTAAGGTCCTGAAGCTCGGCATTCCAATCTCGACAGGTATCACCAATTCTGTCCCATAGACCATGGAGTAAGGTGTCTCGCCAGTAAGAATCCTTCTCGTTGTGTGGTATGCCCAAAGTATGCTTGGCAGGTCTTCTACCCATTCACTTTTGGATTTCTCTAGTCTTGTCTTTAGATTCCTTAGGATGGTCCTGTTGGTAACTTTGACTTGGCCATTGGCTTGAGGATGAACTGGCAAGAAAAAATGATGCGATATGGTGAGATTTGAGCAAAATTGTCTGAACCCATCATTGTTGAATTTCCTGGCGTTGTCCAAGATGAGAACCTTGGGAATCCCGAATCGGTAGATGATACTTTTCCATACAAAAATCTTTGTATTTTTTTCAGTGATTTTGGAGAATGGTTCTGCCTCTATCCACTTAGTGAAATAATCAATGGCGACGATAAAAAATTTTCTCTTTAACAGAGCTTGAGGCAAAGGTCCAAGTATATCAATTCTCCATTGGGCAAATGGCCATGGACTCGTCATTGGCACCATCTCAGTATGAGGTAGGTGGCTCACCGGTGCAAACCTTTGGCATTTGTCACACTTTCTAGTGTATGTCGCTGCATCACATTTCATCCGAGGCTAGAAGTAGCCTTGTCTAATTGCTTTTTTTACTAATGATCTCGCCCGTGAATGATTTCCGTAGATGCCATCATGAATCTCCATCATCACATAATCGGCTTCATCAGGTCGGAGGCATCTTAAAAGAGGACATGAAAAATATCGTTTATATAAAATTTCATGAAAAATGCAAAATCTTGCAGATCTGTATCGGATCCGACTAGTTTGGAGTTTATCAGTTGGTAGTGTGCCATGCTGGAGATAGGCGATGATTTCATCCATCCATGTTGGGTTTGTTTTTGCTGGGCAAACAGGTTTGGCGATCTCAATACTTGGATTAGACAGGAGTTCTAGAGGTATACTTTTGTCTAATATGAAATCAAACGTGGAGGCGAGTTTGGCGAGGGCGTCAGCTTTTCTGTTCTCCTCTATGGGGATCTGGCAAATAGTAAAACTTTTGATTTTTTGAGACATGCTTTTGACTTCGTCTAAATAAGCCGCCATCCATGAATTCCTGGTAAGGTAATCTCCTTGGACTTGGTTCACCACCAGTTGCGAATTACTAAAGGCGTCCATCTACAAATAACATCCATCTACCAAGATCCTCGTCCTAGCTCCACAGATCCTCTTCCGAGCTCTGCAGTGTTTGGAGTTTCTTTCTCCGGGGGAGCCATATCTGGTTCTGGAGTGGCTTCATGAGTGGCTTCAGCCACAAAATCAGCTAAGGCTTGGGCCTTTATTGTCGTTCTTGGTTTGTAATCGATATGAAATTCACTCAGCTCGATGGACCATTTCAGAAGCCTTCCCGAGGTTTCTGGTTGTTGGAGAATTTGCTTTAAAGGTTGATTAGTCAGTATGGTAATAAAATGGGTTTGAAAATAATGACGAAGCTTTCTGGCGGTGATCAAAAGGGCATAAGCGAGCTTTTCTATCTTTACATATCTGTTCTCAACACCCATCAAGACCTTACTAACATAATATACCAGTTTGTGAACTCGGTTTTCTTCTCGAATAAGCATAACACTTGCCGTGGTTGGCGAGATGAATAGGTACACAAAGAGTTCTTCGCTCGTGGTCGAAACCACAAGCAAAGGTGGAGATCCCAGATACTCTTTGAGCTATTGGAACGCTCCTTCTGATTCTTTTGTCTATTGAAAATCTTGATTCTTCCTCAGGATTTTGAAGAATGGCAAGCATCTATCAGCCAATTTGGAAATAAATCTGTTAAGGGCGACAATTCGTCCAATTAACTGTTGAACTACATGGATATTCCTGGGCGAGCTCATTTCAAGTAGAGCCTGAATTTGATCTGGGTTTGCTTCAATCCCTTGTTTGATTACCAAAAATTCGAGGAACTTTCTAGATGATACACCAAAGACGCATTTGGAAGGATTTAACATCATCCGGTGTTTTCTCAAAATGTCGAATGCTTTTTCAAGGTGGGCAATGTGATTGGCCGTTTTGATACTTTTAACGAGCATATCATCTATATATACTTCCATGATCTTTCTAATCAGTTCCTTGAACATCTTATTTACTACTCTTTGGTATGTTGCCCCAGTATTTTTTAATCCAAACGGCATGACCTTGTAGCAGTATAATCCTCGTTCCATGATAAATGAAGTCTTTTCCACATCGGGAGAAAACATCTTGATCTAGTGATATCCCGAGAAGGCATCCATGAAGCTAAGTAGCTCATGCTTGGACGTGGCGTCAATTATCAAGTCAATTTTTTGCAAAGAAAAACTATTTTTTGGGCATGTCTTGTTGAGATCAGTGAAATTAACGCATACTGTTCATATTCTCCCCTTCTTAGGGGAGATGACAACGTTGGCTAGCCATTTTGGATAATAGGTTTCTTTGATAACATTGGCTTTGATGAGCTTGGCCACTTCTTATTCAATAACTCTTAATCGCTCAGGGGCGAATTTTCTTTTTTTTTTTTTCTGGCTAATTGGATGATGTTCGGGGTTGGTATATAATTTGTGCATGGCGACTTAAGGATCAATACCCGGGACATCGCCTGTAACCAGGCGAAGACGTCAAAGTTTCTTTTCAAGAATTCTACTAAAGCGCAACGTAGTTCTTTGGTAAATTCAGTTCCGATCATAACGTGGCGATCAGAATATTCTGAGTGTATGGAGATTAGAGTAGTTTCTTCAAGTGGTTTGGTGTTTTCAGTTTTTCGGGGGTCTAGCAAGATAACCTGTTCCATTTTGTCCCTCAAAGGTTCCATCTTGCCATCGTCGATCTGTAATTGCTATTGGGCATTCGGGGCTAGGGAGGTTTTAGCCTTCATAGCCAAAATGAAACATTACCTGGCCACTCTCTGGTCGCCTCTCACCTCGCCCACCCCCATTGAAGTGGGAAACTTCATTTTTAGGTGGTAAGTTGAGGTGATCGCCTTGGTCCCTTCTGAAGTTAGTGGTTACTGGTAACTTAACCCATCCGAGCGGATGTGTCACATTTTCTTCGAAGCCTACCAGGAGAGTAAGGAAGGGGTGCAATTTGTCGAGTCCTATCTTTATCATTTCGAATGCCGAGATGAATAGGATATCAGCCGAACTACCATTATCAACCAAGATTCTTTGAACATTGAAATTGGCGATAATGACTAAAACAACCAAGGCGTCGTCATGAGATAGGTGTAGACCCTTCAGATCATCATTGTTGAAGGTGATTGGCGGGTGAATAACAATAATTGCTGAGGAGAGGTTATATACTTCTTCGGCCAGCCCATTGGCACTGGCATGCCTTTTCCTGGACGAATTTGAACTTTTTTCTGACCCAAATCCACCATGGATCACTTGTATATCACCAGCGGTTGGTCTGTTGTCGCCATATCTCATTTCTGGTGAGTTTGGTGTTGGGCGATCAGCGACATACTTCCTCAGATATCCTTGTTTGATAAGGTCGGCTATTTGTTCTTTTAGATAAAAACAATCTTTTGTGTTATGGGCGTGGTCTTTGTAGAACTCACAATACTTATTTTTATTTCTCTTCTGAGTATCAGTTTTGATTTTTGAAGGCCATTTAATGAATTCTTCATGCTTAATTTCTATAAGTACTTGGGTGGTTAGAGCATTGAGAGGGGGTAATACCAATTCTGAGCGACGAGGTAGAGTACGGGGTCGCCTTTCGTTAGTTCGTCTCGAATCTCGGTCAGGCTTCTTATTCCTTGGTTTGTCCCTGTAATCAGGTTGCCTTGTATCAGGCTCTTTTCTCTTATGATCATCTTTTCCTCTTTGCCTTCGCTTGGCCTCGGCCAATTCTTTTGCAATGATGTACTTATCAGCTTTATTTTGGAGAACGAACAAAGTTTATGGGACATTTTTAGACAAGGAGTCGAATAGTGGACCAGAGCAAAGTCCTTCCATCATGGCCATTACTACTGCCTTGTCACTGGGATCCTCAATCTCTAATACGGCCTGGTTAAATCGTTTCACAAAATCCTTCAAATTCTCCGTTTCCTTCTGGTGAATGGTGAAGAGGTGGGAAGCATTTTTCTGTCTGATTCTGCAGCTCATGAAGTTGGCGACGAAGAGCCTACTCAGATCGCCAAAAGAGTCAATGGTTCTAGGATATAATTTCCAGAACCATGACCTCGCCGACACCTTAAGTGTAACGGAAAAGCTTCGCACATAATTTCGTCGGAGTATCCTTGAAGTGACATCAAATTCTTGTATGAATCCAGGTGATCCATAGGATCTGTCTATCCTTCGTAGATTCTGAGCTGAGTAGGTAGCTTGAATCTGGATGATAACCTGATTCTCATTATTCTTTGCGTGAAAGGTGGCTCAGTTTGTCTGATCAAAGCATCTACAATTACTGGAGAGTTGGTCCCTGTATTGATGGCATCAAGGCGAGCATCTAGATCCCTGATCTTCTGGGATGTGGAATTATCTTGTTGCCTAGGTATCTGATCAGTCCAACGAGGAGACCTCTCTCTCCTAACTTTCTCGCCCTCCAGCTCTGGAATTTTGCTGGATGATCGTGATTCTAAAGAAGAGGAGCTCCTTTCTCGTCGGGAAATAGGATTATAAGAACGTCGTCGCCGCCTATCCCGTCCTGTACTATGGTGGCTTGGGAATTCATTGTTACCCGAGAGATGAGAGCGGCAGAAGGTGCTGGAAGAGGAGGTGGCGGGTTATTTATGGCGAGGTGTTGTATTAAGAGGGCGTTATTCTCATTCATGATTCTCATCTGTTTGGCCATATTGTGTATCTCACGGTGAAGGCCCTCTAGATCCAGAGCTTGGCTAGTGTTGGCCATAGGACGAGCTTTGTTATCTAAAGGGCTGCTGGCACTTGGTCTTGGTAGCAAGCGACTGCGTAGGTCCATAGAAGGTTAAGAACTATCATTCCCACTGATAGCGCTAAACTATTGTGGTAAAAATTTGGGAGAGCAACCAACAGTCATAATTGCTCCTCGACCTTGGCACTGGACCTCAACAATGAACAAACGTGATCGGCCGGGGTGAGGTCACTCAAAATCTCTCTAGCGTGTGTATCAAACCAAGGCGATCAGGAGATAATTAAGCGTACCTTTTTGTTATGGGAGAGCGGCCTTTATATAGATGGAGTAATGAGTCATGTCAGTGGATCACGATGAGTTCCTCGGAAGGATAAGTATGGGAGAATATCCCAAAAATATCGGAGATAACATAGGAGGCTACCAATTAGTGAGCAACCCGCAATTATAGGCGTCGTGATGGAGCTGGAGTCTATTGGAGATAGTTCTCTTGTAGAGGTAGAATTCTCACGGAGATGGACTTTGATCAAGTGGAGGAATGATGGAGAAGGAGTCTCATGATGACAGACTTCTAACATAGATGAAGTCCTTTTGGAGAATCAAGTCCTCATGGAGATGGTTTCTGACTTGGCGAGATAGATTACCTCGCCCTATGGCGATCTGGAGAGACCAGTTTATGTGTAGGCGAAGTAGAGCTCAATTGTTTTTAATAATTTAGGTGACCAGGAATGTGGGCGCTATAAACCCTTGGGCGACATCTTCCACTTAGAATATTAAGGGGTGGTGTATAGTTTTTCCACATCAGTTTCAATAATTTGTCTGTATATATATAAAAAAGAGTTCAATCAACCGAACAAAGAAATGATCCTATACATCAATTTTAAATGAAGGAATTGTCCCTACATCCATCAGGAACGTCGTTGCATAGTTCATGGTCGTTGAAGTGTTTGATCTCAACAAAGGTTGCACGCGTGGTAGGCCAAAGAAACAAGAGCAACAAGACAAATGAAAAGTTGAAATGAGTTGTGGGTATGATTCATGTTGGGTTTAAAGATACTTACCAATGAAATCTGCTACCATGGAGCCAAAATCTAGTTCCCAGACGAAGGTATTGCTTCACGGGGCATGGGCTAAGAAATTACATGAATGAAATAGGGGAAGATAAGAAGTGGTGATGAGATTTTGCGGTCATGGAGATATAGAGAGGGGAAGATCAGAATGATGAGAGTGAGAGAGAAGGGGATGAGATGTTGGAAATTTATTGGTATGGTGGTATCGTAAAACACAGTAAATACAGTTAAAATATTTGTGTTGTTTGTAAAAGAGAACTGAGAACCA
>BRYE01000006.1:6169732-6172232 GCA_030159115.1 Actinidia arguta var. hypoleuca | reverse complement strand
AGGGTGTGGGGTCACATAACCAATTGCATCTGTACCATCCAATTTCAAATTAAGGAAATATTTTTTGGTTCAAATTCGGGAGATATCGGGTTTCTCAATAGTTAAATCTGGATGACACGTAAAATTTTGTGTACATTTCTTTATACTTAGTTTTCCCTTAATTTAAAGATGAGAAGAAAAAAATGCACAAAAAAGTTAAAAAAAAAGAAAGAAAGATTATGTGTGGCAGAGATGCGTGCATTCAAAGTGTAAGTACCAGAATCAGAATTTGAATTTAGTCGCATATAAATTTTCTGTGTACTTATTCTTTTTAGATTGTGTGCGGATGGATGTAGAAGCAACTTGAGGAGCGAATGAATTAATGTTACCAGAAGTAGGAGTCCTTGTGTTAGCATCCATTTTGTAAGCTTTTGGATCATATTATAATGAGGTGGAGAATCGTATTGTATCCTTAAGGGGTCAGATTAGAAGGGAAGTTGAAAGAAGAATATTGTGTACTGCATGTAAACAGTCCACATAAATAGTAATTAACAAAAGGGCATTTTAATTGGCAGATTCATCGGATTCATGTGACATGGTATGCCCCCTTTTGTATGCATTTGTTTCATTAATATGGGAATTTTGTAGGGAAATTTTTATAGTTACTAAATGACCCATGAAGGTGTGGGAAAGGGAAGATGGGTAAGTGAAAAATAATGGTTAAAATAGAAACTCAAGCACTTTCACCGGAAAATAAAAGTTGCTTGTGTTTTTTTTTTCTTTTCAAGAAAGTAAAAACAATATTAGCATGCTACTATATATGTGTGTGTGTGAGACAAGAAAATGAATTAGTTTGGTTTTCTAAAGATTAAAGTCACCATTGCTTTTGGGGTTTTTAATTAAATGAAATAAAGAACAAGTTTCATAGATGAGATCACCTGAAAAAGATCTCTTCATCAGCTTATTGTATGGATGTAGATCTTTGCCTCCATTCACGTTCGCTATGTCTACAAGAACCTAAAAATGAAAATCAGAAGGTTTATATACGCTTAAAATACGATTTTTTTTATAAAAAAACAAACAAAATGGTTCTTCTAAATATAACAAAGCAGGAGAGAATTCACACGTACAGTCGCTGCATCCTCCTTAATAAGTCTGAGTTTCCTTGGCAGTGCAAGAACAGAAACTGCATGGGGATCTTGGCCTGCACAAATTTACCAGTTATGATATATATAGATATAGATATGGAGAGAGGGAGGGTGTGGAAGAGAGAGCGAGAGACATTACTTACCTTGATGATGGGATGATTGGACCTGAATTTGTTGGGAGGTAGAGGGTGTGAGCATTATTGAGAGACTAATGCACCATGTGGTGATGACTATGCTCAGCTCCATTGTTATTTAGATGACCAAGATCGTTTGCATGAGAGGTTTTGTTTTTCTGGTGTTGGCTTGGAATTTATAACAAGCAATGGAAAAGGCTAAAGGAGAGAGAGAGCATACACGAAGTACAAAATGCAGAGTTCCAAAGACGAGGACGGGAAATCCATATTTATACTTGCTTTTATAGGAGCCTTTACACCCTTTTGAGTTGATTTTGTCAATTAGTTCCTTGTTTCAGGTTTTCAAATGACTCTTATCTTTTATCAATTATTATAAGAAATTAATAAAGTAACAATAATGTTGAAAGTAATGATTCTATTTTTTTTAATGTAATAAATATATGTACGTCTTCTTAAAAAGTTAAAACTCTAAAAAAGAACTAACGAAAATGGAGGTCAATCCATCCTTTAAGACTTTATTGGTCAACACGATTCATAATTTATTTATTTTCCTTTGAATTAATAAATCTCCAGTCTAGTTCGTGAGCCCGCCACAAAGTTTTAAATGGATGATTTCAACCATTCAATTAGTAAGTCTCTACGTCTAGATCAACCATGAAAAAAAGAAAAAATGATTCGAAAAAGGTTAGTCACATGTTTTGATTATATTTTTAGAAAAAATGAACAAATGGTATCATTTTGAAAACAGATAATCCAATTTTATAGGACAAATACCAAAAAAATCATGTGGCTAGGATTCCATATCAATATGATGATTCTCGTGGATTTTCTGCATGTATAATTTCATTATTCTGTTAAGTTCAGGGGTCGGACTTCGGTCCATTACAACTGGATCCAAGCTAACAAGGCCTACACATCAAAACCCAACAATATACAAGAGCCACTAGCAATTGCAGCAGCTCCATATTACAAAAGTCAAAATCTATAGCTAACATTGTGTATCATAAAAATATTATGATTGGTTGTGATTGTTGGTTCAATATTTATTTTAGTATTTTTTTATGGCATCAAAATTGCATCATGAATATGCTTAATATTGATATATGCACATGATATTAGTTGACACAAAATTTATATATGCATTATACTCTTAATAGTATTGTTTTATCTTATTAATGCATATATACTAGATTAATGGCATGATTATGTGTATTCTATATTCGTATATTTTACTATATC